>CAIGQZ010032553.1:1546116-1559248 GCA_903798205.1 Danio tinwini | reverse complement strand
TATGTTATTAAACAGATGAGATAGAAACAAGAAAAATCTGTAACACTTTGAGGAAGTAACACTTTGAGGAACTAAGATTTGATGTTAGAGGATAAGATTGAGTTTAGAAAATAATAATAAAAATATAATTTTTTGTTATGGCTTACACTGGCTGTTTTCATCTATGAAAGTCAGCTGCATAAGACTGAAAACCATCATCTACACTGAGTCAAAGAAAAATTATGGACACTTAGTAGATGTTGATGAACATGATGAAGTGAGTTCAACATTTTATATTTAAGATTATAAACAACAAGAAGGAAATTGATAAATAAACATTGCATTTCAGATATGAAAAACATGCTCTTAGTATTTAAACATGCGGTCAATGAATAATATGAATCCTAAAAGACAACAGTAATAATGTTGAACAATTATACCACATGGTAGGCTACCATGTCATAATTTGTGATTTATGAATAATAACTTATCTGTGTCTTGTTTTTAGTCTCCAGCATCGTAGTGGCTTATGGCTCTGGCTACAGACTAAGCAGACCATAACGCGGAGTGGATGGGTGTGAAGATGTCAAACTTTACTTAAAATTATAATTGGAGTTCAAATTGATTTTAGACTTAATAAACCTGTCTCATTGGTTAACTCTAAAATGGGATCTCAATGGCTCACGTGGTTCTTGAATGCATGTTTTCCTAACACCAGAGATACCAAGTTCTGAAGGAAAACTGAGAAGGATATTGCAGCGGAAAGAGCAGTTACTGGTCTCCATGAGACATTTTTCCTAAGACGGGTAAGACTCTTGCTGGCCAGCGGAGCAACTTAAGTCAGGAATTTGTCGCGCGAGGCCAGGCACCTGTACAGGAAGGCAGGTGTTAAGTGAGATGGTTGTGGAGTGGAGCAGTGATGCTGGATAGGCCTAGAGCATCCGAATATGGAGGGACACTGTGAAAGATCAGTAGTCTGCCTCAGAAATGTGGGCTCCTCCCAACCGGACCACAGCAAACTGCTAACTATGTCTGGAGATCAGACACTCAGGAAAAGGAACTTGTGGGTAAATTAAAAGGGCAAGGTGCTGTCAAGAACCATCTGAGACCTTATGATGACTGGTAATATGAAAGAGAATTTATTAAGGTAGTGTCATGTAAATAATAACTAAGAAAAAGGCTTAGTGAAAAATATACAATGAATCTATGAATGTGCAATGTTGAAATGATATTGAACTATTTTTGTTTATCTGCAGAGGTTTTACTGATACAGGTCCTGAAAAGGATATAGGATGAATTTCAATGCATGGTGGTGACTAAGAGGAAGAGACAGCTCTTGGTAACTGAAGGAATAATTTGAATTAGAAATTTTGATTGAATTTATTTAAGTAAAGATTTACTAAAAGCCTAATCATATTGATGAATCATTTAAATTAAGATTGGATATTTAAAAATGGAAAAGATTGGTAACAGAAGAGTGATTTATGCTTAAAGAAGCATAGAAACAGAAAACTGAAGTAAACTCACATCATCACTTAAAAGTTAATAGTTCTAAAGTATACTAAAAGAAGAATTGAAACTAAAGAATAAGAAAGTTTAAGAGAACCAATTTTCTTTCACAGATAATCATGTGAAGAAATCAGTAAAAGGAAAATATTAATGACTAATGGTGAAGAAGTCAAAAATACAGCTGAAAGAAACTAATAAGAATATTAAGTGATTTTAGTCAGCTTATAAAAGTATATTAAAACTGTATGTGCAACTAGACTGAGAATGGCAAAGAAAATAATTAGTAGTCAGAAGGAAAATAATAAAAATGAATACAACATACGGATTAATAAATAGATGAGAAAATGGATTACCTAAAGTAGTGCACATTCAAAAACTGAATGATTATTAGTAAAATACTAAGATGGAGTGTTATAAAATTAGCCAGCGTAGTGAAGAAGTATAAACATTTTGTTAAAGCCATTAGTAGAAACACCTAGACAAGGTGGTATGCAGTCAAATTTGATCAACATAGATGCGACTGATTTAATTTGAATTAGATTTTACAAGTAAGCAACAGACAAAAGAATTGTTGTTTATGATTTAGAAGTAATTAATGAGGGGAGATTTAAATCTGAGGTTAATAGGGTATGCAGAAATTTGGTCATACTGATGTAAAATTTAAAGTGATTGATTTTTGAGCTTATTTATTGAGCTAACAGGGGTAGTAGTGGTAATTTTCAGGATATTATACTTGCTGAAAAATAGTGGACACCTAATTAATTGGGATTAAGCAGGTGACACTTATATGGACTTATTATGACACTTATATGGAACTAGATTTAGAGGAAGTAAATAAAAATTATAGGTGAGTAGATGACAGGTCACAATATTGGGATGAGTGGTGTCTGAGATCGCCAAATAACCAATAAGCCATTCTAAATAACCGGTAACTGTAAAATACATGTTAATAAGGCTAAAGGACTACTTAAATTATATTTAGAGGTATCAGAAATTGCAAGAACAGAATGAGGGGAGGAGGTTAGAATTGATTATAGAGATATACTGTATGGGAGAACAAGTGAATGAAAAGATATCTGTTTGACAGCTATACTGGATGGCCGGAGGAGTGGCCAGCAAGCAAAGAATACAGGTAGGCAGTGATTAAGTGCTATGACGATCTAGAAACAAATGGACTTTTTAGGAAAATTAGATTAGATAGTGGAGCAGGCACTGGGCCTGAAACATGATTTTAGGGAAGGTGTAAGGCTAAGAATCACAGGAAAAGGCAGATAATGGATACAATTTTAAAAACAAAATTGGCAAAAATCTGTGCACAGACCAAACTGAATTGGATAGAGGCCTAATAAAAAATTACATTAAGGGGTATTAGTTTATTATAGAACAAAATGATGGAATTAATGACTTTTGAATTGTTTACAGGATGGGACCTGGAGCAGCTTTGACATGCAGTGGATCACTGATGTACAAGACTATATTATGACATTAACAACTTTTCTCTAACAGGTTTCTGAAGGTGTGAGGCTGGCCGGATTAACCTGACAGGCAACAACATAGGGGTGTGAAAGCGGCCTGGAGCTAGACCTAGGCTGAAAAGGAAATTACCACAAAAAAGGGGACATCTGACTAATTGGAGTGTGTAAGCATGTGTTGGTGTGGGAACTGAACATGCTGCAACACCAATGCATGAGCGCAACTGTATATTAGATACAGGCCAACACAAAAAGGGGAACCAAAGACCATGTTAAATTATAAAAATAAATAAATAAATCACTGATTTACTATTATTATAAAGGTAATAAGATCAAAAGCATCTCCATTCCAAAATTAAAAATAAAGAATGAGAAAAAAAAGGGATATGAATTGGACAAATTTGATTGGATAAAAGATTACATTTAATTATTATTACATTTTAAAATTATTTTATTTTACAGAAGTTGTTTCTGAATTAAATTATTTTGAATTATTGTATTTAAACATGTTTTTTTTATATTTTATTTTGAGCCATTGTTATTTTTTTTATCTTTTATTTGAAAACATTTTTACGATTATTTTATTTTTAACACATTGTTTTTTTTAGGATTATTTTATTTTAAACACATTGTTTTTATCTTTTATTTGAAGACATTTTTAAGATTATTTTATTTTAAACACATTGTTTTTTATCTTTTATTTGAAAATATTTTTAAGATTATTTTATTTTAAGCACATTGTTGTTTTTTGAATCTTTTATTGGAAGACTTTGTTAAGATTCTTTGATTTTAATCACATTGTTGTGTTTTATGATTTTCACATTTTAAACATTAGGAGAAAAAAAATCTAATTTTTTTAAATTTTAATTTGTTTGAATTTCGTCTTGGTTTGGGTTGTCAGTTTAATAACATTGTTACAATTGAGTTCTGAACCTTTCATTTGTATAATTGTGGTGTTTAATCCTATTTTGAAAGCTGTTGATTTTTCATCCCAAATCAATTTCAATTGTAATTTGTTGTTCTATAATGACTTTAAAATGTTGAAATTCAGTTTGAACTAGTCAGGCTGATTCTAATTTTGTATTGGTGAATTTCTGATTTAATGATGTTAGAATTTTGAATTTCTAATTCCAATAACTTTTTCAAAAGTGTTGATCTTAGATCTTAATCAAATCATAGGATTTTTAATTGGAGCATATCTTTATGGGTGTGGATTTCCTTTTGATCAGATTTTTATTTTTTACATGTTGGAGTTTTTTTATTTTAATCATTTGTTTATATTTTTATTATTTTCATTCTTATTTTGATTCTTGTATTATTGGGAAAAACAAACAAACTCACCTTTATTGATGAATTGTATAAGATGTGAAATTTTTAATTATGGGATAATTGGAAGTTAATAGGAGTGTTGGAAGTAATAAACCTAAATATAGCGATATAATTCTTATAGTAAGAAGATATCAGAGTGACTCAAGGGGGAAGAGACTGCACAACTGAAGAGGAGAACCAGCAGCGTAGAGATATTTTATAGTACTGTAAATCCAAAAAAGTTAAAGAAATTGAGATAAAAAGGGTTATGGGCATTATCTAACAGAATGAAGGAGTACTAGGATGTAAACAATTATTTTGATAAAAGGGTAAAACGAATATTTAGGCAAATGTCTGCATTGAAGAAAAACCCTCTCCTGACCTTTTATTGAACATGCAAGGAATAGGACTGATATTCCAACAACACTATAAATTGCTGTTATTCTCCGTAGAATTCAATGTAAATGCCAAAAACGTTTTTGCACAGGCCTATCTAAAGGGAAACTCAATGACGTCACTTTGTACCGGCCGGTACAGACATCCAAGCTCCACGCTGGATTTCATACAATGATGTCATTGCCGTGACGTAGCTTCAAAATTTATTTTCAAACCGGAAGAGTGAATTTGCTTGAAACAACACAAAAATATATTTCACTTCTTAGTGAAATGTGTCCTAATAGTGTTTTAGCAATGTAGGAAATACTGACAGGGAGTGCAGAATTATTAGGCAAATGAGTATTTTGACCACATTCTCTTTATGCATGTTGTCTTACTCCAAGCTGTATAGGCTCAAAAGCCTACTACCAATTAAGCATATCAGGTGATGTGCATCTCTGTAATGAGAAGGGGTGTGGTCTAATGACATCAACACCTAATATCAGGTGTGCATAATTATTAGGCAACTTCCTTTCCTTTGGCAAAATGGGTCAAAAGAAGGACTTGACAAGCTCCGAAAAGTCAAAAATAGTGAGATATCTTGCAGAGGGATGCAGCACTCTTAAAATTGTCAAGCTTCTGAAGCGTGATCATCGAACAATCAATCGTTTCATTCAAAATAGTCAACAGGGTCGCAAGAAGTGTGTGGAAAAACCAAGGCGCAAAATAACTGCCCATGAACTGAGAAAAGTCAAGCGTGCAGCTGCCAAGATGCCACTTGCCACAAGTTTTGTCATATTTCAGAACTGCAACATCACTGGAGTGCCCAAAAGCACAAGATGTGCAATACTCAGAAACATGGCCAAAGTAAGAAAGGCTGAAAAACGACCACCCTGAACAGGACACACAAGCTGAAATGTCAAGACTGGGCCAAGAAATATCTCAAGACTGATTTTTCTAAGGTGTTATTATTTTATAAATTTTTTTATTTTATTATTTATTTTATTAACTAATGACATGACCTCTTTGTTCACCTGATTTGAACCCCATAGAGAACCTGTGGTCCATCATCAAATGTAAGATTTACAAGGAGGGAAAACAGCACACCTCTGAACAGTGTCTGGGAGTCTGTGGTTGCTGCTGCACGCAATGTTGATGGTGAACAGATCAAAACACTGACAGAATCCATGGATGGCAGGCTTTTGAGTGTCCTTGCAAAGAAAGGTGGCTATATTGGTCACTGATTTGTTATTGTTTTGTTTTTGAATGTCAGAAATGTATATTTGTGAATGTTGAGATGTTATATTGGTTTCACTGGTGAAAGTTAATAATTGAAATGGGTATATATTTATTTTTTGTTAAGTTGCCTAATAATTATGCACAGTAATAGTCACCTGCACACACAGATATCCTCCTAAAATAGCTAAAACTAAAAACAAACTAAAAACTATTTCCAAAAAGATTCAGCTTTGATATTAATGTATTTTTTTGGGTTCATTGAGAACATGGTTGTTGTTCAAGAATAAAATAATTCTCAAAAATACAACTTGCCTAATAATTCTGCACTCCATGTATATATGTCTGTCAACATCTCAAGAATGTCTGTTTTGATGTTTCGTGACCCTTTAATGATGCCAACTGATGATAAACAGTAAAATTTACACATTTTTTGTCTTCTCAACAAAGAAAACCACCAGCAATCAATATTGCATAATTGTATGGTGTCATGGCTTTGCAATCAAAACATGTTTTTATAATAGAAGTCAATGGGCCACGGAAAAAGCCACAAATCAGGGTTGTGAATTTGATCAATACACTCGGGTTAAATCAGTGTATCATTTACTGGAGACTCACTCTAAATGGATCATTTAAATCTGTGAGTTGTTGACTTGTAAGCTGATATCAGCCCATTGCTTTACTTCCGCGTTTGTCTTTGGCCAGCTAGTGTCTGGAATTGCCCAAAGTTACGATCAACCATGTACAAAAGATTGACAACACAGCGTAGCAAACTATTTCCAAGTTAATTGTGCTGTGCAATTTGTTAACTGACTCAAAAATATAAAATTCAATAGAATTCAGCTTTTTAACCAATTAAATTAATGATTAAATTGCAAATAATTAAATTAAATTAAACATGACGATCTTGTCTCTAAGCAGGTGACAATCTCCCCTTTCAGAATAGCTTGTTTTACTCCGCTTCATTCAGGAAATGTGCAATATTTTGTTTTGGAGTGAAGTAAAAGTTTCCTTAAATAATTACAGTAGTGAAATAAAAATAGTTGCAGTCCAGTAATTGCATAGTTCCACTGAAGAGAAGTCATCTTTTCCTAAATTGTGGGAATTGTGTTGTATATACACATCACGTTGGCAACAGACGATGTAATATATTCAAATTATAACATGCATTCATTCATGGCATGTCCTACACAATTACTGCGCAATTCTGAGTCTGAGAATATGAGCTGAGTAGACTGATGTGTAGTCATCCTATAAAATACAAAACATTATGACATTACAGTAACATAAATACGTCAGTAGACTCATTATTCAAACAATTTCAGTGCAAATCTATGCTTTTGAATGGCCCCAAAAAAGTTGTTTTTCACCTATGACTACATTCACAATATAATAAAGCCTACTGTATTCCATGACATAATTGTAGGGACAAAATGATGATGATTATTGATGAAATAATCGGTTTGTTGACATACAGTTTGATAGTGAAAATTAATGTTTGCATTTGCATCCACTGCTTTTCCATATGCAAATGTGCTAGTGTCTTTTGATGTGTTAACATGCAAAACAATGTTATGTAGGGCCCCATTTACATATAATATTAAAAAAGGTTGTCATCGACACAATAACAGAAAGGGACAGTGTTAATGCATCTGTAAATGGGATCTAAAACATTGTGAGATTGTCCACTCAGGACCACTTCAAGAAAATGGATACACTCAGATTGTCTTCTATCTGGACAAACCTATACTGACCAAGCACATGGGGACATCTTGTTATCACACTTCTGGGCACCTCATTTTAACCATAAAACATGTTCTGTGTGAATGCCAATGGGCCATCCTTGCAGCATTAAATGGCTGGGCAAATGTGGTTACCAAATTGGGCTTTAAATATGGGCCCTCCTAAGTCATTTTTAAGGGTTGCCATGTCTGAATTAGACATAATGAGTATGTGTGTGTGGTGAGGTTTTTTTAGGCATCTTGTCTGGACGGTATCTGTTCTATACTCAATTCTAATTTACCTGATCTTTGGATTCTGTTGTTATTTTACAGGTTTAATTAACTGATAAATTAACATTGGGACTTCGGTTTGGTTCATAATTTAAGTTTTCAACAAGAGTATTCCACATTCAATCATCTTTAGACTCACTGAACCTAAGATGCAATTTGTAAAAGCAGAAAATAAAATGTTGTAAAGACTCAGCATCAAAGATTCTGATATCAAATGCTTCATTACTTTCTGAAACATTGTCTATTAAGCCTTTCAAGTTTTTGTTAAATGGTGAACTTTAATGGAAAAATCATATTAATATACATTTATTAATTTTCCTTCAGCTTAGTCCCAGATTTACCGAGGGTTGCCACAGGGGAATCACCATCATATTAATATATTTGGACTAAAAAAAAAGTATCACAACATGATTATTGTTCTTTTTTTTTTAGTTCTCTCTCTCTCTTCTCTTTCATTCTCTTTTTTTGCTCTGATTCTTGTTTATTCCTGTTTCTAGAACAAGTAAAACGTGGAGAGAGTCTTTCTGCTCACATTTTTGGTAATGTATTCCTGTTTTTCTTTAGTTCACATGTAAAAGCAAATATTTCTGGGTTACAACTGGGTTACGTGGTATTTTATCATGTCCTGCACATTTAAGTCATCGTCATCATTATCATAAAAAAAAAAAAAATTAAAACTAACACTTTCTATAAAATTAAAGTGTAAGTTTAAAGTTTATTGCAATATGAAAATTTAGATTTCTTTTTTGCTCCCTCATGTCATTTCAATTAGCCTACATAAAGGTGCGGATTTAGTAATTTGGGGGCCCTAAGCAATTCCAGCCATAGGGGCACTAGTCCTAAAATGCATCTATTGTAGCTACTTTTAATAGTTAAAAAACAGTTTTTTCTTATATCACTCAATCTCCTTTTCTCTGTTTTTTATTTTTACATTTTAAATGATTTGATTTCTTAAAATGAATTTACAACTAAAAATAATAAATAAAAAGAAAACATTGTTATTTAAAACTAAACATTTACCCGAGTTGATTGCTGGATTGCTTCATGATTGGGGGTGTAAGACAAATTTGTGTAGATGTAATAATTCAAAAATTTTCATTGATAGAAAGGGTGTTAGTTCAAAGCCCATGTGGTCTGGTGGTCCATCCCATTACTCCAGTGAGATGTCTGAACAGAGAGTAAGCTAAATAGCCATTAGAGAGCTCGAAATCACCTCTTATAGCAACTCTTTCCGCAATCCAATTTACACTCGACGACTTAATTAGGCGTTGACACTTTTGAAGGGGAGGGCAAACAGCCGCACTTCAGCTCTGCTGCAAACCGGGCGTTAAGCGGTAAAGCGAGCCGCGCCGGATTAGAGAATGGCCAAACGGAAAGAGAAAGTTTGCTTGTGTGTAAGCATTCCGCTTTTATGCGCGATTACGATTATTGTTGTAATTTCCGTACTATCGCACTTTAACGAAGAATGCGCGGAGGGACTTTACAACAAAGCAGCAGTGGCAGCGGACTCGGAAACCTGCTCAAAGGTCGGACGGTGAGTTAAATATGATGATGAGATATAACTGCATCATGTGTCTGTTCGCAGGTAGTATGCTTGAGGGTGATTACAAAAATGTTTCAGTGAATACTTAAATATCTAGCACCTAAACCTTTCACTCAGACATGCTTAATGGTGTACAATATTAAGTTTTCTTGGAAAAGAACAACAATAAATTCTCGTAACCTCGTGTGAAAACTGGGTCAGGTAAATCTGAGGACGTGGGTGGATAATGAGGTGAAACGTCCGGCTAAATGTACACAAAAAGTTTGAAGTTAATTAGAAGCATCTTCACAGCCTAGTAATCCTCTTAATCTCCGGCTTCCTCGCTCTAGGAGGCATTTGTTCACAAGTCAACAACGCATGATTCAGTCCTATAACGTTAAATTAATCATTACTTTAACGCTGTTTAACATGGTTAATGTTTATAACAATTGATTAATCCTCCATAAACGACACATGTTTTGGGGGATGTGGAAACAATCTGACAAGTGCCAGTATATTTCGGAATTTCTTTATTTGGCTTTCTATAAATAGGTCTTTGAACGTGACACACCTGTCGTCAGAAATAGGCTAATCACGAGAGATCTTTTATAGGTTGTTAACGCATTGGTTATGCTAGATGCTTTCTGAAGGATTTTAAAGCGTGTTTAATGGTTTCACTGAGAGAAGAGGTTTTTAAAAGCCTATTGTTTAGTACTCTAGGCGATTTTCCAAACTATTTTGCACAGGCTACATCACGTTTCACGTCTGACAAGTTTCCCCCTGTCAAAAAATCCTATTGGAATTTCAGTTTATCCTTTAGGATCCTATAGGAACATAATGGATTTTGGTATTTTAAGGGACATTCAGAAATTTTCTTATAGGATATTTACTTTGTCCTATAGGATTTTTAAATTCTAATGGACATTCAATTTTTTCTTATAGGATTTTCACTTTGGCCCATAGGATTGTAAAATCCTTTTGGGCATTATGACTTAATTTATTGTAATTTCCACTTTTGTCTTTAGGATCTGATTTAGATTTTTTTAGAATTATTAGACTGATTAGATTGTGTTTATGGAATTTCACTTTTTTCCTATAGGATATTTTTGATTCTGTCAATTAATTATTTTTTAGATCACTATAGTATAAGATGTTTGTTTTTTCGAAGACCTATGAGTTTTCTTAAAGTATAAAGATTATAATATGAACATAAATATTACAATATATCAATATAAATATTACAATATAATAAGCATTTCAGTAATTCATGTTCGTTTAACGATAAAGACAACATTTTGGGGCCTAGCTGATGTCCGTTACAAATAAATGACCAAAAGAGTGTTACTTATTTGAGTGTACTATAAGGGTAAATAGTTTTATTTATTTATTATATTTTTTTGTGGGTTTTAAATTACAAGTTATAATCCAAATCTGATAGGCCAATTGGTAGATGGCACTTTAAATTGTTATACATTTTGTATGCTTTGGAACACAGATGTTTGATCTTTTATTATTACTATTTTTTAAAAGACTTCGACTAAGGCAGATTATTATTTATGATGTGGAAAAAGTTGAGTTAAAATCATACAGGTGTATGTTTAGTTATAAAAAATGTAACAAAAACATATTTATGTTTTCATATTTATATTTTGAGATTTATATTTTGCAAAACTTATTGTATCACATTTAAAATGTGAAAAATCTAAATATAAAATCTAATCTTAAATTTGAAATTGATATCTCAAAAAAATCGCCAAAAAAAGAGACTTCATGAAGATTTTTTGGGGTGCTGTACACTATCAAAATAATTTCCATTTGTTTTCATTGTGTACATTTCTTACTGTAAAAAAGTGCTATATTTTCCAGCAACATTTAACATTTTCAAATCTTCAACAACAGCAATCAAAGAAAGTTTTAAATGGCAGTCATTTCTGATAGTTGATGACACAAATCAGCCTCATACCTTATTAATCTAGCAAAAGTATTAAGTACTTTTCAGTTTTTCTAGTTATTATTATATTGATTAAGTTAAATACAGCAGGTACACAATGTAGTAACCTTATTATACACTGTACACTGTAAATGCATGAAAATGTATGTACTATAAAATAAAATTTGCGTATGTGTTTAATTTAGCATTTTATCGGGTACAATATAAAAACAAATGTCAGACAGAACAAATTGTTAACATTTTAGGCAAAATGTTATGCAAGCATTCTAGTTTTATGCTTCATTTTTGAATGTTATGTCTATTTTGATGGGTTTTTTTTTTTAATAAATTTTATTCCCAAGCTTGAGGATCTCCCATTCGTACCATCAGTGAATTGTCAACTGAGGTTTATTTAAATCAGTGAGTTGTCGAATTATGACAACATGTTTGAATCAGATCAGTCAATTTCGTGAATAAATACGATTTGGTAAATCCAGCTCATTCAATATCACATTTCTGAACAGGAAAAAAAGTCTCCAGGTCCAATTTAAAGTTTTTGTTTTGATTTTTGATTATTAATATTTTTTTATGTAGTGGAGTAAAAAAAGTATGAGAGTATGCTTTGGAAAGTCAATGTCACAAAATTAAAATACTCTGATAAAGAGACTTAGTAAATATGTATGACTCAGTAAATATGTATGAATACTTACTGTCCTTTGTTGTTAATGAATTTTTAAACATTTCTTATGCTTTTCCATTTTAAATAGTCATACATCTTGTATGCATTGAAAAACAGAAGTCTGATTTTTTTATTATACATAAACAATATATGTAGGCTGTGAAAAATACTATAAAATCAGTTAAAAATCAAGTGTAAGTTTGTGGTTATAAAAACTTTTTTTTTCCTATTTCCTTAAAAGGTTTTCCTATTTAACATGAGATTTATATTTTGCAAAACCTGTTTTGCATTTAAACTGTGAAAATCAAAATATAAACCCTAAGTTGTGTTTTAAATTTGAGATATATCTCAAAATAAATAAAATCCCCAAAAGGGACTTCAGTAAGATTTTGTTTAGGTATAGTGCAAAATATTTTCCCCATTTGTTTCCATTGTGTACATTTCTTTTAAACTTTTACTTTGTTTTACTATTACACTGTAGCAAAATGCTGGGTCCCACACAATCCCTTCATCTTGTCTCAATGCAAATTGACGTTAACTTAATGGCTTTTACCATTTCACTTGCTTAAACATTAAACAATGAAGTTATCCCTAAAAAAACCTTTAATAACAATGTTGTTTCAGCTCATTATAAATAGTTTAAACAAACAGCTAAATATTTTTAGTGTACTTTTGTTAGCACAGCTCAACCTTTTCACATCTTCAACAACAATAAAAACATGTAAACTG
Organism: Danio tinwini; assembly: GCA_903798205.1. Classification (NCBI taxonomy): domain Eukaryota; kingdom Metazoa; phylum Chordata; class Actinopteri; order Cypriniformes; family Danionidae; genus Danio; species Danio tinwini. Next base: position 1,546,497 of record CAIGQZ010032553.1, on the reverse strand, counting down.
GCCAAAATAGGCATATGTGTTGAGTGATGTGGTCCTGATAAGTGGGACAATGCACTACTAGTAGTACATCTCATTTCTTCATGCCAGGAGCAGAAACGATCTCCTGCATTCTTTAAAAACTTAACAGCACATTTGTAACAAATAGATGTTTAATTTAAAGAAAAAACTAAGGTCCAAAAACTTCAGTGATATCAATTTTACTATTTAGTCATTGCAGAACAACACAGATAAACAGTCACTGCTTTATTGATGCAGTGGAACAGTAACATTAACAAACTGAAAAGCAAAACACCATATTTCAATAGACTATACATGTCAGCTTTGCACAAATTATATCCTTATTTTCCATGTATTAACACATTTATAATAGCCCTTTATACT
>CAIGQZ010032553.1:1522377-1545716 GCA_903798205.1 Danio tinwini | reverse complement strand
TTGCGGTTCCTTGTAATCAAATTGCTTAACCTTTTGTTATAGCTCGATTTCAGTCTTTCTTTCATTCTATCTCGCAGGGATATCCTGCAGTCTGGTGGATCAGCGGTAGATGGCGCCATTGCTACTTTACTGTGCACGTCAATCATAAATCCCCAGAGCATGGGCATCGGCGGAGGCTCTATATTCACAATACGGGAATCAAATGGTTAGGATTCTCTTGCCTTAAAATCCATAGGTTCGTTTTTACGCCTTATTATAATGTGCATTTGTGATATTGTTCATCACTATATCTGTTTTTCTAGGAAGAGTAAGAATTATCAATGCCAGAGAGGCTATCCCAAGAAATTTCAAAACAGACCTTCTTGCCATGTGTCCAACAACAGTACAGCCAGTGAAAGGTGAATATGTTTTAAAGTGGATGGTTTTCGCAAGAATTAAAAGTGTTTGTTTCTCTCACGCCATTTTGAACTCCACATGTGCTTGAAGTGTAAATAAAGTATATGTTTCATCAAAATGATTTGTAATAAGATACCCCGAGGGGATTGCGGTATTTTTGTTCCATAAATATAAACCATAATTCATTATACAGGACATACCTGCTCATTTTTCCTAACTGTACACACCCATAGTCAGTGTTGGGTAAGTTACTTCAAAAAGGTAATTAGTAAATAATTGACATCATTAAAACTATTTAAATTATTTTCGAATGACTTTATCTTAATGCTACTTAAAATACATATACATCCCAACGCATAGACAATAGAAATTAAACTTTTAATTTGAGTCAAACAGAAACTTTTTATTTTAAAGTAACATTTAAAAACGTTAAAACATTTCTAATTAACGACACCATGTTGCATAGCATATATTGATATATTTTTTATTTCATAGTTTTTTAGAGAAGCAAACCGTGTACATGTTTACTGTATACATATTTTTTATTCATGTATTTTGCAAAATAACCCAATTTTGTTCAACTAACTTTCTTTAGTTGAACAAAATTGAGTAATTATGCAAAATATATGAATAACAAAAATAAATACACTACCTGACTAAAGTCTTGTCATCGATCCCAGTTGAGCAACAAATAATACCTTAAAAGTGGCAGAAGGTAGATTTGTCCAATGAATCATCTGTTGAACTGCATCCCAATCATCACAAATACTCCAGAAGAACTATTGGAACCCACATAAACCCAAGATTCTCACAGAAATCAGTCAGGTTTGGTGAAGGAAAAATCATGGTTTGGGGTTGCATTCAGTATTGGGGCATGCTAGAGATCTGCAGAATGGATGGCAACATCAACAGCCTGAGGTATCAAGACATTTGTGCTGCCCATTACAAATTACAAACTACAGGAGAAGGCAAATTCTTCAGCAGGATAGCGCTCCTCATACTTCAGCCTCCACATCAAAGTTTCTGAAAGCAAAGAAGGTCAAGGTGCTTCAGGATTGGCCAGCCCAGTCACCAGACATGAACATTGTTGAGCATGTCTGGGGTAAGATGAAGGCATTGAAGATGAACCCATTCACACGGGGCGTCAGCTTCAACGCTTCCCATTCACTTTAAATAGGTGACATCAGGCATTGCCGAATTGCATTGTGGATCCGTCGGCGACGCTTCAGAGGCGTTGCTCGCTGCAGAAGTTGGGACTTGCTCAACTTTTCAAGCGCTGACGGAAGCGTCAGCTAATCAGATCGCTGTATGCAAATACACCAGCTCAAACAGTGGCATATTGCTGACTAATCGCGTCAGCCCCAGCTTTAGACACGCCCTCTGTCAAGCGTTGACGCTGAAGCCCTGTGTGAATGGGGCGTTACTGTCCTAATTAAATTATTAAAAATCAAGGCATGATCATATTTTATTTTGGTAAAATAAGCGTAATCTAGAGGCCTTTGCCTTTCATATAAGCCAGTTCTGATACCAAATGTTCAACTAGAAGTCAAGTTATTATTTGTTGTTCCTAAACCTTGGATAGGCGACAAGACTTGTCAGGTAGTGTACAGTAAATATGCACACAATTATTCTTCTTCTCTGAATATACACCTTATATTTTTATAAATTACTTTCTCGATAATTTTTTTTTCTTAAGCATGTTCAATCTTCCCAATTCAATGTAACCTTGTATAGTTGAAAAATAAAAAAAATTCTGCAAAAAAATTTGTATAACAAAAAATACCATTAATCTGTTTCATTAAATTGATTTATACAAATAACATAAATTACCTGCAAATTAAATCTTATCCCCAACTTTACCTTTTCAGCAGAAAACTAATTTAAAGTAAATAGTTACTTTATAAATAATTACACCCAACACTGCACATAGCTTGCTAAGTACTTATCGCACATATGATAACTATAGATTCTTTATCTCTCTATAGGTGCCCATTGGATCGGTGTCCCGGGAGATATTCGTGGCTATGAGCGAGCGCATAGACTATATGGACGTCTCCCTTGGGCCAGTTTATTTCAGCCCACTATCAAGATGGCTAGAGAGGGCTTTCGCATTCCCTATATGCTCTCTCGGTTTTTGCCACTTGTCTTAAAGGAGAAGCCAGAATCACCACTACGGTAAGTCATGTTCTTACTTTTAAGCTCATATTTATAAGTGCTCTATTATGCTATTTTAAATATTATTTAATTTTATCACAGTTGGCAGTTCACTCCGCTATGGCGACCCCTGATAAATAAGCGACTAAGCCAAAAGAAAATGATTGTGAGATTAAAAAGCTACTGAAATGGTTTGCTTCAGTCTTTCTAAACTTGTCCTTTCCTTGAGGATACTCTGCTGTGATTAATAGGATGGCTCTTTTTGTTGTCATTGCTCTACCGCTGACAACACGTGTCGGAAAACTCACATTACTATCTCTGAATATCAGCTCCAGATGCTTCCTCAGCACTTGTAAACACAGTGATGCGAAACGATACTGTTGTTTTTATGTATCAATGAGAGTCCTAAGTTTGAAGCGAGGGCAAATTGGACTTGCTTTTGCAGCACAGAAAACAACATTTTCTCAACAATGTTATGACCCAAATTCTTTTAAGCTTCAGCTATGTCTACAGTGTTTACAAGTTGGTCCAAGTACTTGTCAAAAAACTTTTATTTTCTGGACATTATGGTAATCGAAATTATAATTATAATTCAGCAGAAAAATAAGACATCTAAATTTCAGTTTTACACTATGACGTGGAAAACGCTTCTTTGCGTTTTGCTGTCTCTCGTCGATAATGTGAAGTATTCTTTTCGGTTCACTGCTGTTAAAAAACAGTGATGCCAGTGCTAAACTGGGGCTCAGAGTGGCTGTAGCCCAATCAGAATATTGAATAGCCCTGTTAGTCACCCATAAGGGTGATCAGATGTGCCAATTTTCCCAGGACTGTCTATTATTTAGGCACTACCACGAGGACCGTCCAGTCAAAGGTAGGCTAACCAAGCTCGCCGTAGAACAAAAATTTTAATTCAAATAGTCTTCATCAATGATTAACTTGTACATGTAGTAACAGAAGCTGGGATAGGCGGAATCATACTGAATGAACTCGGCTGTGCGGCTGTTACAGCTGAACTAAAAAAACTGGCGGGTGCTTGCATGATCTTCCATCACACAATATAACCGAGACAGTGTGCGAACAAATCAAATAGCCTACAAAAGCAGTTATCAAAATGTCCATTGTTGCGGAGTACTGTATGTGTTTCAAGTAAATACACTTGGTTATGCTTTACAGTAAGTCTAACTCAGGGGTGTCCAAACTCTGTCCTGGAGGGCCAGTGTCCTGCATAGTTTAGCTCCAACTTCCTTTAACACACCTGCCTGGAGCTTTCTAGTATACCTAAAAAGAGCTTGATCAGCTGGTTTAGGTATGTTTAATTGGGGTTGGAACTAAAATATGCAGGACATCAGCCCTCCAGGAAAAAGTTTGGGCAGCCCTGGTCTAACTGAACAATTGTAAAGCAAACTTTTTATGAATATTTATTTTGCCCCTTTTATGAAAACGACAGAAATAATATGGAGCAATAAAATATTGGCGCTGGCTTTCATCAGACAATATAGCTGAGGCAAAAAACAAATAAATAAAATAAAATAAAATAAGGATGCTAGCCTTCTGAAACTCAGTAGACCACAGTATTTTGGATAGTAGAAGCATGGATTTTAAAGATATCCTGTCATTAGGGATTCATGGTCAGCTAAAGTTCTAAATAAACTTTTTAAAGGTAAACCCTATTTAAAGTATTTATTATAAAGCACTTATTTAGAAAGTATTGCAAATGTTTTTGTTTTGCTGATTTTTGCAGCCTGTTTGAACTTTAATTTGAGATTTTGTCATTACTTCATTTTGTATTGCCTACTTGCAGGCCTGTTTTAATAAAGTAGAAAAAAAAGTATAATAATAAAATATAAATCAAATGATGAAAAATTAAGTAATATAACTTAGTAAAGTATTATTAATAATAATAACAACTAATATATATATATAAAATAGGTGACGCAGTGGCGCAGTAGGTAGTGCTGTCGCCTCACAGCAAGAAGGTCGCTGGTTCGAGCCTTGGCTTGGCCAATTGGCGTTTCTGTGTGGAGTTTGCATGTTCTCCCTGCGTTTCCTTTGGGTTTCCCCCACAGTCCAAAGACATGCAGTACAGGTGAATTGGGTAAGCTAAATTGGCCGTAGTGTATGAGTGTGAATGAGTGTATGGGTGTTTCCCAGAGATGGGTTGCAGCTGGAAGGGCATCCGCTGCGTAAAACACATGCTGGATAAGTTGGCGGTTCATTCCGTTGTGGCGACCCTGGAATAATAAAGGGACTAAGCCGAAAAGAAAATGAATGAATGAATGAATACAGTATATATATACTTTTATGAGGTAAAAAAATTAAAGAGGGCCCTTGGATTTGGTATGACCCCACGGTCCAGCGTGTTCTTATTCCGGCCCTGGTTACAGCAGTCAAAATAAGTAGCATGTGTACAGGCCCTAACTTTGGCCTGAGATTTTTATCACTTTCTCACAGACATCAGCCATCTTGATCAGCTTTTTTCAGTCTCTGCCACTGACTGTAATGTGTAATCCTGTAACTTTGTATTCAAGATTTAGTTTTTCTGGCCTGGTCATGTCATTATTAATTCAATCATTAATTCAATGTTTCAGCTAAAAGGAACTAATTTATGATAAAAGAAACCCATGTTTAACAAGGTTTATTGTTGTGCATGTAATTTTCTGGATGACTGGGAAATAAACACAAATATGCAACTGCATTTTGCAGAAGGAGCTTGAACATTTTCATTCACTCTGCCGTGTACTGTAGCCGAGAGTAATTTTTTTAATAGAAAACATCCTCCAACACATGACACTTTCTCCTTCCTTCATTGACTACTTTAAATACTTCAGTCTTTCCCCAGATGACATATATAATTTTCTATCGGAATCAAATAAATTCAACTAGCTTTCTTCTATACATTTTTGGACCAGTTTGTTCTCACAACATGATATTACCTCAAAAAAAAAAATCTGGCTGATTGTCTGCAGAAATTGTACACATTATTAGACATGAATCCCACATAATTAGTCCACATTAACCCCTCTTGTGCATTTGTCTTTTGTGGACGACCATATGGATTGTCCATATTAGAGGTGTCTTTAAGCTGCCATGACCAAAAAAGCCTTTATATAAAGTATTAAATGTGTTTCAGTAGTTCAGTACTTTCTCCTTGTGTCTTTCCATTGTAATAACACATAACTCATTTTTTTTATGTTTGTATTGTTTGGGTTTTTACAAAAATCTGCATGGTTCAATTCCATGTCAACAGCTCCTTTAGAAATATTATTCCCAGGAAAAAAAACATGACGTGTTGAATACTTTTTCCCCCACTGTATATGCATTCTAGTAATCTGTACTAGTCTAATATAATACTATCTATATATAATTCCTTTGCATTCCTTCATCAGAGTTTAAAATGGGCCATTGAAACGCTGATATCAAGTAACCAAAAAAAAACAAACAAAAACAGAGCACACTTTTATGTCTAGTTTAAAAAAAAACAAATGTTTGAAAACAAATACTAGTCATCTGTACATGTTGTTTGATGGCTATTTGAACACTTTGATGGAAACGATGCTAATCTGAATGTGTGTGTATTGCATCTGTTCTTTTGCCCTCAGATAAAGAATCAAATAGAGGTTTATTTGAAGTATACAGAGGCCTTTAGATGTTTAGCGATTGATACAATGCACATAGCCAAGTTCAAACAGGTTTGGCTGAATGCGATGTCGTGATAATGTCACATGACAAGAATCACACACGTATGGAAAAAGTGCAGCACTATTCCTAAAAGCCTGGGTCTGGTTTATTTTTGTCATGTACATAAGATAAATAATGCTGGCTATTTTATTTGTTTAACAAAAAAACAAATTGTAGATCTGTTCTGTTGGGGAAGGATGCGGGAAAGCCCTTGGGGGGAGTGGGGAATAGTATTTTTTTCAAATACCTTATTTAAGGTATTTTTATACAGTGCTTTAGAATATTTGTAACTTTTAATATGCTTAGAGACTTCTCTTTTACTCAAAAACTTATGAAAAATATGTCTACGTTTATGAAATTGCATGTTGCTCTCTAATTTAGATCTACAATGTGTTTGTTTTACAGCCAGTTATTCCAGAATGAAAAAGAAGAGCTTCTGAAAGAGGGGGACATAGTGAAATTTAACAAACTAGCAGATACGCTTGAGATCATTGCGAAGCACGGAGCAGACGCTTTATACACTGGTGACATTGCCAGAGACCTTGTCAGTGACATACAGGCTGCAGGTGATTTTAAACGTCACTCCACATTTCTAAAAAGCATGTAGATGTAAATGAATCACAGTTTGTGTTGTTTTTAGGTGGAACCATTTCTCTGGAGGACCTGAATTCATTCAAGGCATCTGAATCAGATGCTTGGGAAGTAAATTTGGGAGACTATGACATGTACTTTCCTCCACCGCCAGCAGGAGGAGCGATACTTAGCTTCATACTCAACACCATGCTAGGTGGGAAAACCTATTTTTATTTAATAGTAGTAGTAGTAGTAGTAGTAGTAGTAGTAGTAATCATCTGTGCTTTGGATATGAACATCTTAACCATATAGACTACCATTTAAAAGTATGGGGTTGGTAAAACTTGCCATGTTTTTGTAAGATGTCGCTAATGCTTACCATTGCTAAATTTATTTAATCAAAAATACAGTAAATATTAAATGTATTTCATACATTCTTTTGAGTATGTTTACATGGACACCAATAATCCAATTTTAATATGATTAAGGCAATACTCTAAATAAGAGTCTACCATGTAAACAGCGATTTTTGATTAATTAAATCCGATTAAGGTCATAATCAAAGTAAACAAATCGGATTAAGTATGCAGATTTTAATCTTATTATTGAAGTGCAGTACAGACATTGTAAACACCTTAATCAAATTATTACCGTTGTGTAGGATTTTCGCCACATTTTGCATCAGGACACACACACGGCTGTTTGACACTATTCTCTGCATCTATCGAGTCAGTGAGGGACCACAGACTCCTGCATCATAAAATGTGGAGGTTTTTTTCCCATAAGGCATGCCATATCAAATTCCATTAAACAACACTCTTCCAGCAGTTCATACTCACATCCAATATCCCGTTTGTCACTGGGGGACATGCATAAAATGTTCCTGAAAGAAAGTGAAAGTGCCAAACTGCAGTTAAAGGTGCAGTATGTAAGTTTGACACCCAGTGGTTGAACTAGCCATTGCACACCTGGATCAAAATAAACACAAATGCGGGATGCCAGATTGAGTACAGGAGCGAGTGATTTAAACTGTGTTCTAAATAAAAACAACATCACGCGATAGAGGGAATATTTTCCATATTAAAAGGAGTTTTGGTTCTAACCAACACCCTGAATTGATATAATAGAAACGGCTTCTATTTCTCACAGCTGAACATGTGAAACATATGACAGTGATCACCTCAGGTAAACCTTGTGTGTTTTATTCAGTTCTAACAATGTGAGTTTGAATAAATTCTAAACCTTACCGTTTCGTGAGTGCATATTCTGTGCTTCTGAAAGGCTGTATTTAAATTTCTGACGCGTTTCGTCTGTTGCAAACAGCCAAACTGCTCATCACTGCATATCTCGTCACAAAGTGTGTTGTTAGGACATGCGGTTACAATGTAACCTGCTCACCCAATGTTTACACTCGTAGTATTTATATCATTGGCTAATAAATAACCTCATGTGGAACTGAATCTGTCTCATTTTGTTCACAGACGCATGCTTTCAGAGCCTTTCTGATTGAAATACGCTGTTTTCCAACAAGGCAACCCGGGGTGCTAAAATGTAATTGGCTAAATTGGCATTGTGCAAGTTAAATTTACCTAAACAAAGACAGCGTTTCGGCATGAAAAAAACTTTTTCAAAGCAGAATATCTGACTTCAGCATTGTTCAGCTATTGTTCACTTAGGACGTTTCTTAAATATCGGCACACATATTATGGTATTTTTATGCTTTAGAAGAGTCAAAAAATTACATACAGCATCTTTGAGTTGACAAATTAAGAATGAAACACCAAAAATTACATGAAACTCTGGAGGAGACGTGGATATCATGGTGACGCAATGACATTAATCAGAATCAGAATCAGAATCAGTTTTATTGCCAAGTGTGCTTCACACACACAAGGAATTTAATCGAATTATGCGCTATAACATGTAAAACGGGATCATGAAAGGAACATTCAAAAAGCAACACATGTAAACATCTTATCATATTATTGTCTTATTCAGATTAAGGCTAATAATTCGATTACTGATATCCATGTAAATTTTGTCACTGTCACGTGATTCTAGAAAAAAACATTTAAATGTGCTAGTGTGCTGCTCATTTGGAACATTTCAGATGTAAAAGCATCAGTTTTGCATTATATTTAAGAGAAAATTTTGTGTAGTTTTTTAAAATAATTATTAAAGGGATATTTCACCCAAAATTCTGTCATCAGTTAAACTTTTGTCACTTGTTCCAAACCTTTGGAGTTTCTTTATTCAGCTGAACACAAAAGAAGATATTTTGAAGAAAGCTGGAATCCTGTAACCATTGGTTCCCATAGTATTTGTTTTATCTAGTATGGATGTTAATGGTTACCGGTTTTCAACTTTCTTCAAAATACGTTTTTGCCTTGAGTGGCAAAAATGTTTTATTTGTGAATGAATCACACAACGAGTCTGAATGAAGGACCAAGAGCGCATTTTCTAATCACTAAAGTTATCTGTCAGTTAATTTGAAAATAAAAGATTAGGCTACAAAGAGTAAAATATATAATTTAGTACAGTAATTAATAATTTTTATTACAGATTAAGTTAATGTTGTTTAAAGATAATCAACCTCTAATTAAGAAATACATTGTCTTGCCTTTACTGCTGGACTGCATGCAGAACTCCAATTGTGGTCCTTCTTTCCTGGTTGATGCTGATGATGTCATGTATGAGGCCAAGCTATTTTGTTTACAACTAATTTTACTTATATATATATACTGTATTTGTGAGCAATATCCTGCTCATGGTACTGTGTTATGGATATGTACAATAGCAGTGCTGATGTACAGCCATATTGCAATGTCACGAGTGTGATATTTTTATACAACAGTTCAACTGCATAATCATGTTTATAAAAATCAAATCAAATGCAGAGTTTAAAAAATACTTTTTTTGTGTGGAACTACTTTCTTCCACCATACATTCACATTTGCAGCTGACCATCTGAAAAGCCATTGCTAATTAAACCATGTCACTTAAGAAGTAGATTTGAATTATTCCCTTGCATAATATAGAGTATTGTGATGTATTGTAATGTTTTATTCATTCATTCATTTTCTTTTTGGCTTAGTCCCTTTATTAATCTGGGGTTGCCAGAGTGGAATGAACCGCCAACTTATCCAGCACATGTTTTACACAGCGGATGCCCTTCCAGCCGCAACCCATCCCTACATGCACTACGGACAATTTGACATACCCAATTCACCTACAGTTGAAGTCAGAATCATTAGCCCCCCTCAATTATTAGCCCCCCTGTTTATTTTTTCCCCAATTTCTGTTTAACAGAGAGATTTTTTTTCAACACATTTATTAACATAATAGTTTTAATAACTCATTTCTAATAACTGATTTATTTTACCTTTGCCATGATGACAGTAAGGCGACGCAGTGGCGTAATAGGTAGTGCTGTCGCCTCACAGCAAGAAGGTCATTGGGTTGCAGGTTCGACCCCTCGTCCGACCCCTCGGCTGGGTCAGTTGGTGTTTCTTTGTGGAGTTTGCATGTTCTCCCTGAGTTCGCGTGGGTTTCCTCCGGGTGCTCCGGTTTCCCCCACAGTTCAAAGACATGTGGTACAGGTGAATTGGGTAGGCTAAATTGTCCGTTGTGAATGAGTGTGTGGATGTTTCCCAGAGATGGGTTGTGGCTGGAAGGGCATCCGCTGCGTAAAAATGTGCTGGATAAGTTGGCGGTTCATTCCACTGTGGCGACCCCAGATTAATAAAGGGACTAAGCTGACAAGAAAATGAATGAATGATGACAGTAAATAATATTTGACTAGATATTCTTCAAGACACTTCTATACAGCTTAAAGTGACATTTAAAGGCTTAACTAGGTTAATTAGGTTAACTAGGCAGGTTAGGGTAATTAGGCAAGTTATTGTAAAACAATGGTTTGTTCTGTAGACTATCGAAAAAAAAGATAGCTTAAAGGGGCTAATAATTTTGATCTTAAAATGGTTCTTAAAAAATTCAAAACTGCTTTTATTCTAGCCAAAATAAAACAAATAAGACTTTCTCCAGACGAAAAAATATTATCAGACATACTGTGAAAATTCAGTGCTCTGTTAAACATCGTTTGGGAAATATTTAAAAAAGAAAAAAATCAAAGGGGGCTAATAATTCTGACTTTAACTGCATGTCTCGTTTTTGAGAACATGCAAACTCCACACAGAAATGCCAACTGACCCAGTCAAGTCTTGAACCAGCGACCTTCTTGCTGTGAGGCGACATCACTACCCACTGCACCACTGTGCTGCCTGTAATGTTTTAGTGATGACAAAAAAAGATCTAGATCAGATCAAGATTATAAGGCTAAACGGCATAACCAACATTGGTCTACAGAGTTCTAGTGTATTTCTCTGCTGCATCTGAGTATTCACTAATTTTAATCCTGTAAAATCCAAAGCAAACACAACTAGATTACTATGAATATTAATTTAAATACAGCAATACAATATACACAAAACAGAGATTATCTAACCTGTTCTGTAATTATTTGTTTAGCTGCAGTTTAAAATATCTGCTAAGAAAAACAGTTATTTATGTTTATTATTATGTTTAGTTATTAGTTATTATGTTTTATGGCGGAAGAATGTAATGTCAACCAACTAATCACTGTTACACCAATGCTGTGGCTTGTAATACAAAGCATTTTTATTAAATATCACTGCAATTTAAATCAAATGTTATTTATTGAACAATAACATTTAACAAACTATTATATACAGATTCTAAGTAAATATGTCAAAGCAATATTGACCAAGTTTTCAGTCAGGATAAAATAAGTTAAGCTGTAAAACAAAACTTAACATTGCGGTCAAATCTATTTGCTCTGTAAGTGTCCATGAAAGGCTACTGACGCATTGGAAGTCTCATCTACAAAATCATCCAAACACATTTTTAAATAGGCATTATCCTTATAAATAAACAGCATAATTGCAATCTAAATAACTACATTCTTGCCTAAAACAGTATTAAATGACATTATTTGGTACACAGCCACAGATTTTTTTTTACAAACTATAGTGAGTTTAGTCCGAAACGGGTAAATAAAGTTTTTTTTATTTATTATTTTTTTTTATTTATAATTTTTTCGGGGTTTTCACCTTTTATTGGATCGGGCAGTAGAGAGAATTGACAGGAAAGCATGGGGAGCAGAGAGAGGGGAAAGATCAGCATAGGACCGCGAGGTGGGAATCGAACTCGGGTCGCCGTGAGCACCGGAGTGCATGTGTCAACTACTACACCTCTGGCGCCGACGACTGAAGTTTTGATAGTGACAGAATATTGCATGGCTTTCAGCGCCTATCAGATTTGAGAACCAGAAAGAACTGTTGTATATGTATATTTATGCATTTTTTTTTTTGTTTTTATGTAACAACATTTTCATTGATTTTTAGTACTGCATATTGACAATTAGCTTGTTGTCCAATCTCAAACATTTCTGTTGATTTTAAACTACAACCCTGATTAATTTCTCTGTTTCTCAGGTTTCAATCTAAGTTCTGCATCTCTGGAGGGGGACGAGAAGGTCTTAACATTCCAGCGTTACGTAGAAACCTGTAAATTTGCCAACGGCCTTAAAAAGTTCATGAAAGATCCCAACTTTGCCTCTCAAACGGTAGGCCCTCTATAGGAAGTAGTTTGTTTTACATATTAACTGTATATGTTTAGAACGGGTACGGGTCAGACTGTACTTTGGTAACTCAACAGAAACATTACAGTCATTACGCTCTCTGGAGGCAGTGGTGTAATGCGCTGTAATGACTTAAGTGCTGTTTTCTGGGCAATCATTACTGCAGGCAGTAAAGTACAGCACTGCAACACTGCCATTATTGCTGGCAACCCACTGGTTACGGCACACATAGAGTCATGCATTAGTTCATCATCCTCCACATTCTGTGTGGCTTTAACAGGAGGCAGTTGAGATCATTCAAAAGCATTTCGCCGACAAAGTGAGAGCAAAAATCAGCCCTGACCACATTTATGATGCCAGCTACTATAACGTCACCCCGTATCTGGACTCGCAAGGCACTACTCATGTGTCTGTGCTGGCTGAGGATGGTATGGCTGTTTCTGTGACCAGCACCATCAACCATATGTATGTGCACTTAATAATATTCACTCTAGTAAGTGCTAGGACACACACAGTGAGATGATACTTATAATTTAGGCCGTGTTTCTGTCCGGTTTCAGATTTGGATCCAGGATTTTCTCCTCCAAAACAGGCATCCTTCTCAATAATGAACTTGCAGACTTCTGTGGAAAAACTGATCAGATTCATGCTGGTCAGTAAATCTTCATGAATGATTTGTCCTTTGTGTAATTCCTAATAGGTACTGCTCCTGAAATTCAAGAGCTGTTTCAGAATCAGTATTAAGTTAAATATATTAGGTTGAGGGCTGTTTTAGGAATTCACAATTTATTGGTATTAAGTAGGTTATCAGCTTAAAGTTTATATATGTATATATATTTAAAATATTTATACCTATTCAAAAGGTAAATTTTGTACCAACAAAGTGGACATTAGTACTTTTAGGGTGCACTTTTGTATTTTTAAGGTTTACTTTTGTATCCTTAAGTTACTATATGGTACACATTTGTTCTTTTCAGCTGTTAATATGTACCTTTAAGAAGGGTGTGAATTAAACATTGACGATCGGGGAGGTGGGTGGGGATGACACAAGTCTTTCGGTTATGTTTGGTAATATGCCTCAGTGAACCAACGTTATATATTTAATTCATTCATTCATTCATTTTCTTTTCGGCTTAGTCCCTTTATTAATCCGGGGTCACCACGGCGGAATGAACCGCCAACTTATCCAGCACATGTTTTACGCAGCGGATGCCCTTCAAGCCGCAACCCATCTCTGGGAAACATCCATACACTTTCATTCACACTCATACACTATGGACAATTTTAGCATAGCCAATTAACCTGTACTGCATGTCTTTGGACTGTGAGGGAAACCGGAGCACCCGGAGGAAACCCACGCGAACACAGGGAGAACATGCAAACTCCACACAGAAACACCAACTGACCCTGCCAAGGCTCGAACCAGTGACCTTCTTGCTGTGAGGCGACAGCACTACCTACTGCGCCACTGCTTCGCCGCATATTTAATTCAATTACATGTAATTTATTAATCAAACTTTTGTTTTCAGTCTTTTGAGGGATATTAAGTGGTTCTCAATGACATTTGTGAGATTATATAAACAGTGACAGGTTTGCAGTCCAGCACCTATTAGTGGATGACCATGAAAGACTGCACTTATTTTTTATTTTACTGTTTAACTTTCATGTGCGAGCAAGTGAATATAAAAGATACAAACTATGCATCTAGTTTTATGAACACCTACAGTACAAACACTTATTTTACAAGAAACATGTTTTGTGAACACTTATGCTGTCTTTTGGTGCTCTCGATTTGCCGGTTTCAAACCGCTAAATTAATACTGTTGGCACAAACATGCATTCATAATGGTATGAATCATTGTAGGGGTGGTCAAATCTATATTTACAGGATCTATTATTTTAATTAGTAATATTATCTAAGATGCAGATCAGAGCAAACTATTTCTTAACTATTAAAGAGAGACCCCCCATACATCTTGTTTTGATGTTCTTCAGTGGGGATCAAGCGTTAATTACGGGAGTCAAACCCCCCTGTAATTCGCAGCCTGCCTTTAAGTACCTTTTGAAAAGGTTTCACCCCAGTGATAGATTTTGTGCCTTTATTTCTGAGAGTATATCAAAATAAATCAAAATCTAATTATATAAAAAAAATAATTAGAAAGAAATATATTGATTTTGCAAGACCTAAATCCAAATTATCTTTATGCACATTTTATTACATTTTTCACAGCGTTATTGTAAATGTGAATCAATTTTCTTAATTTATTTAGATATAGTATAAGTACAGTACAAGTACAACAGTACAAGATTTTAATCTCTGCCGTGTGTTGCTTATTAGATATATGAACTAATATACTCTGCATCTGCTAGAATTTTACTAATGAACATGGTTATAACATATTTTTAATAGACATACATTTACTTTAATAGAAACAAATTGGCAAATTCAAACAATTAGTTTGGTTTAAGAAGTGTAAACCAGAACTTATGTAACTTTTTGCTGAAGTGTTACATTACGTCATTGTTATAATTCAGACTTGATCAACCTGGCACATTTGTTCTAACAAATCTTTTATATGGGTAAGATCATGTGAAAAATAGATCCCTGAGGTAAGCATAGCACTGTTCTTGTGAAATATTGTGCTCTTGCATCAAAACAGTTGATTTAGACAGCTTCACACGTTAATAAAAATAAAAGTTCTGGGATATTGATGATTCTGCATACACATATACGTGTGAGTGTCTGTGTGTTGTGTATTGACCTTATTATTTTAAATGAGAGCAGGTGTAACCCTTGGAACTGACCACAAGTCTCGGGATTCTGGTCTCATTCAGTTCCATTGATTTTTAGCTCTTACAAAACAGCTTGTTATGCTGCTCGATGTTGCAAACTGCTATTTACTACTTCTTCTTTTTTTAATTTATTGTCATAAACACAGCTGTTTGTAGAGCAAGTAGTTTGAGCAATTACTGCCGTTTGTTGTTCTTAGTCATTTCCACCATGGGCAAAGTCCTAAAAAAACTATTTCAGAAAAGAGCTTGCTCCTGCATTTCAGAATGAGGTAAATAAGTGTAAGTGTCTGATTTGTATGTGTGTAAAGGTGAACAGCCACCCTCCTCCATGTCTCCAGTGGTCCTTCACTCCAGATCTAAAAAGCACATTGTGGTCATCGGAGCGTCAGGCGGCAGTATGATCACCACCGGGGTGGCGCTGGTGAGTTTCAACCACACTCTACAGTGGTCCTCATCATAAAGTCCTTATCAGTGTTCCCAGAAATTAAATGTGAAGTTTGAGCTCAACATACTTTTTGAATGATTGATTTAAATGCTGTAAATGTCTCTTTTTGACCAGAAGCAAATCTCATTCTTTTTATGTCTCTTTATGTGCAAATCAGCCACTGACCCACAACTCAAACCAAAAGCATTGTTTTGGTTTTATATGTTTTAGTTTACATAAAAAAAAAGCATGTTTTTTTGTTTTGTTTTTGTGGGCGCCAATAGCCTAGTGCAGTGCTTTCCAACACTGTTCCTGGAGACACACCAACAGTACATATTTTGGATGTCTCCCTTATTCAGATATTCAGGTTTTAGTGTCTCCTAATGTTCTGATGAGCTGATTCAGGTGTGTATGTTTAAAACTGTGTACTGTTGGTGTGCCTTCAGGAACAGGATTGGGAAACACTGGCCTAGCCGTTAACAGGGTGTCCGCAGGGTCTTAAAAAGTCTTAAAATCACAGAGATGTTGTGTTGTAGGTGCTAAATCATTTTTATCAGGTCTTAATTTTAAAATTGGATGGGCCGATACTCATCCAATTACCAACAATCTATCGAAATAGTTTTATAATTTATATATTTATATTATTGCAAAGAGAGGTTCATTTCACAACAGCGGTTAGACATTTTACAGCAGATTTAATTAATTAAATTCCCTAATCAGGAAAAGAAAATGAAAAACAATTACACAATTCCTCATAATAATAACAGCAATATATCCCTTTACATAATCTTCCATTTAGACAAAAATATTTACAGAAGAAAATGTGAGTGGACATAACATTTATAAATAGGCATGAAACTTAAGGTTTTATTACAGAAATGCATTAGGTTGAATAGGAGTTATACTCAATTCATTTGGACCAAAAGCAAGCAAATATATATTTTTGATTATTCATGTAGTTTTCCTCATAATAAATATACTTTTAACAATATTAAAGTTGTCGTTTAAAAATAAAAGAAACATTTTGTTGAAAAAAGGTCTATACAACTAGAGTTTTCTTGTTTTGACACATTAACATATGTGGTTAAGAAATAACTACATTTGTAGCCATTACAAAAGATCCTTAGTGTTTAGCCCAGTATAAGTCTAAAGTCTCATTCATAATGGTCTTAAAGGGGTCCTAAAAAGTCTTAAATTTGACTTGATAAAACCTGCAGAAATCCTGGCTTAAGTGTGCCGACATATAGCATATAGAGTTCAATTCCCGGCTCGAGGTTCTTTGCCAATACTCTTACCCTCGCTCTGCTCCCCACACAATGTTAAGTTATGGAATGAATTAATTGCTTTTAATAAAATGAATTGAATAAATGATTTCAAATTTAATGAATTGTCATTCATTCATTCATTCATTCATTCATAGACTCTTATGAACTTCCTGTGGTTCGGCAAGACTCTGCAGGACTCCATTGATGCGCCTGTTGTGTTTGTAGACTCCAAAAACATTCTCAACTTTGAGCCCTCGTTTGACAAGGTAAGTAGAGGTAAATGTTCCTCCAGCAAAGTGTTTGTAATGGACCAAGTAAAGTTTTAAAACCACTTTCATCTCTTTTCCTCCTCAGATAGTTGTGGAGTCGCTTAATAAGATCGGGCACAAAGTCAAAGTCCCACAAATATTTTATAATGTGGTTAATGCAGTTTCAAAAGAAAACCACTGTATAGTGGCAGTTTCTGACTCACGGAAAAAAGGGAAAGCTGCTGGATATTAACCTGAAGCTCAGCTGGAGACAAACTTACTCAAGCGCTCGTGACTCTTCATCATCTGTGCCGTTTTTGAATAAGAAGTGCATGACAAATAGTTTCAAACACCTTCAAAATGTGATTTGTTTGGGTGTTTTTTTTAGGGAACACCATCAAAATGTTACTTTTTTATTTACTGTGAAAAACATCAACAAAATATTTTTTGTAAATATACATTTTTGTATATGAATACACACAATATGTGACTGATAGTTTACAATATTTAAAATACAGTTT
The DNA here is from genome assembly GCA_903798205.1 of Danio tinwini. Lineage (NCBI taxonomy): Eukaryota > Metazoa > Chordata > Actinopteri > Cypriniformes > Danionidae > Danio > Danio tinwini. Next base: position 1,528,005 of record CAIGQZ010032553.1, on the reverse strand, counting down.
TGCGTGTTAATCACTTTCGTATTGGAATCAGCTTGTTTATTACGAGTTGATGTGTGCACAGAAAGGAATCTTAAAGGTCAAATATACAATACTGTTCAAACATTTGGCGTCTGCAGGATTTGTCTGCAAGTTTCATTAAATACTTTTATTTAGCAGGGATCAGTTACATTGATGAAAAATTACAGTTATTCTTTTGAGCAAAATGAATAATGTTTTCCACAAAACTAAATCTGTTTTCAACATTGATTATAAGAAATGGATTTTAACAGCGAATCAGCCTACTACAAAGATTTCTGAAGGATCATGTGACACTAAAGACTGGAGTAATTCAACTTACCCAAACTTTTACATGGTAGCACTTGTTTGTCCCTTATAAAAAAGTGTTTTAAACACTGCTGGCTAACACATCTGTCTTTCTTTCATAATTTGATGGTTATTTTATGTTTGGCCATGATGGTTAAACCAAAACACATGAAGCAATGTTTTTAACCACAACTGATGTTTTACAATTTTACCTTTTTGTTAGTATATAATTAAAGTTTAACTTCGAAATTGTTTTAATACAAATGTAAAATAAAATATTTAATATCAAAATATTACTGCGAAGAATCTGTTTTTGAAACTTTAAGTATGTTTACATGCAAATATGTAATGTGTGTGTGTGTGTGTGTGTGTGTGTGTGTGTGTGTGTGTGTGTGCGTGTGTGTGTGTGTGTGTGTGTGTGTGTTAATTTTATGTTACATAAAAAAAAAAAAAATCATTCACACAGATTGTGAGAATGACTGTTCCTATGCTACGTGCAGGCAAGGCCAAAAGTTGGCGACATTACATTGTAAAGAAACACTACAAGTCCACCATTGTTGTTTTGGTTGTACATGCACTTGATTTTGAATAATAATGGCATCACCATTTAAAAAAAAATCATGTTTTCATAATTTAAACACTTCTCAAAGATATAGATAGTTCTCCAAATCTTGCACTTTGCACCTTTAACATCTGTTTTCAAATGTTGTCATAGAAATAAACAGTCAAAACACTGAAAATTGCATAAATTTGTCATCTAATCTTAGTTTGTAGGACCAAACACCTGACTCTGAAAATGCTTTGTTGTTGTAACCCAGCATTGGGTCAAATATGGGCAAAGTTAGGTCGTGTTGTGAAAATTCCAAGGTATGTTATTCACAGATAACAACCACTAAAACTAAAAACAAAGGTTCAACCAGGTATTTCGAATCGTCTTGACTGTTGACTTCCATATTTATATGCATGTCTATCTCTGCCTGTTTGGCATCATTTTGTGACTGTAGCTCTTCAGTCTTATACAACAGCCATCTGTGGTTGACGCCATCTTGTGACAGAATAATATGTAGGTTAGTGTATGGTCCACTCAGCTGCTTTCAGCTTGGTCTTTAAACAATTAATAAACTTTTACAGCTCAGAACAATAATATGTATCTAATTTTTATGTTTTGTCTCAAAAGCTGTGTAAAAAACAGGTCAGATGGTTGTTTCAGCGCACTGCAGTTGGCGCCATCTTATGACTTAATAATATATAGGTTAGTGTATGCTCCATTCAGCTGTATTTGATTCTGTTAGCTTTGCCTTTAATTAAATGATTAATAAACTATTATGGGGCATTAAGGTGGCAGTAGTTAGCTCTGTCGGTCATGTCATGTTGGTGTGGGTTTCCTCCAGGTGCTCCAATTTCCCCCACAGTCCAAAGACATGCACTTTAGGTAAATTGAATAAACTAAATTGTCCGTATGTGTGTGTATGTGTGTTTCCCAGTACTGGGTAGCAGCTGGAAGGGCATCCTCTGTGTAAAACATGGATAAGTTGGCAGTTCATTCAGCTGTGACGACCCCTTGATGAATAAGGTACTAAGCTGAAGGAAAATTAATGAATGTATGAGTTATTGTGGCTCAGAACAATGTTTTGTGTAATATTTTTGTGTTTTATGGCAAGTAGCCATGTAATAGGCAGGAAAAAGTACATCTACAGGGTGTTAGCAGGGTTATAACAAGTCTTAAATTTACTGAAATATGATGTTGAATGTCTTAATTTTAAACAGGCCTTAGTTTCCCTTTGTCCATGTAAAGCTACCCGATCGATACAACCAACTACCCATCAAAAAAAGAAAAAATTAACAAGTTTTCTTAAATTATGCTGGAGAAAATATACAGATATAGAGTTTTGACATATTATTTAAAATGTGGCTAAGAAATAACAACATTTGCATTTTAATGGGGTAAGTAAAACTTCCACTTCCAGAGGCCATGAGAAAAAAAATAATTAGCATTTAGCCATGTATAACTCTTAAATTTAATTCATAATGGTCTTAAAAAGCTTTTAAAATTGACTGCACCAAATGGGTTGTTATTGCAGAATAAGGCCTTCATTCATATAAAACTGCCCTCCACTTCACGTCAGGCTCTGGCTTTAATCTGAGAAAACAACCACCTGGATGTACTCAATGGTCTTCAGTACGACATAAAATATTTGTGCTTATTTTCACTCGCTGAATAATTATCAAGTAAGATTGACTGGCTGATTGATTGCCGAAATATTTTAATGGTGTACAACAGGACTCTTGAAAGTGTGTTGAAGTATTGACGTTGTGTATTACTGACTGCCTGTCAGGCTCTTGGCATCTCTCGGCATCTCTGAAGTGTGCAGATGGACGGTCAAAGGGAATGTTTAGCTCAGCTGCTCATCCTTGATGCCTCCACAGCAAGACGTCCAGCATTTCTTTATAATTAACATCCCGAGCACTGAAAATAGGACGCGTCTGACTCATGAAAATGCACCGCAAGATGCCGTACCAACAACAATGTGAGTGCTTGCATTAGTTCTGGCATCATGATCGGAAAGTTCAACAGAATTATGAGCTCTAGTTTTTCCGGAGCACAAGAATAAACATTGTCGTGTAATCGCGTGACATAAGCAGTTAGCTTAACTTAAGCGGCAGTCAGCAGCAAACCCTTAGAGTCTGCCTTCTGTGCGAGTCTAAAAGCCCAGTCATTTCAAGTCCACAGGGGAGCTTTAGTCCTGATTCTGCCTGCTGCTACCCCAAATCTTTCTTGTTCTCTTTCCTGTATGCTTCCCGTCCCGGAGCTGAGAGCATATGGAAGCTGAAGGGTTTCCTGTCTGACAGTGGAATAATAGCATTTGAATCATCTCCTCAGCCCAAACCTTTAGCCATGCTCAGCAAGCGCAGGCTGGGGGACAATACAACTGTCAGATTCTTGTGTGCTTCTGGACGTCGCCTTTTGTGTGTCAATCAGCAGATTTTCTTCGTTCTCAGTTCATTCAGAGTGTGAACGTGCTGTTAAGAACTCTTTGACGGAGCAGCGATGAGCTCTCTAGAAAGTGAACAAAAGCCCGCTCTGCAGTGAGTTATGAGAGGACTCCGGTGGCCGCACTACTGACGATGTACGTGGCTTCAGGGCTGTTGAAGAACAGAAAGATTTTCTTGTTTCCTTGAATATTTTATTCCGCCTTTTTCCTGCTGAGTTATGTCAGCATGGAAATAAATGCAAATCACACAAAGGCGAGGCCTGGGGCACTTTTATACTTGCGTGTTTCCACTGGCTGCTGCTGCATTGAAGAGTGCTTGCGTTATGAAATGTCAAATAGAAGTTAAAGAGTTTTATGTAAATATACACCTACACTACTCTTCAAAATGATTGGGGTAGGTTTTTGAAAGAAGTCCCTTATGCGCGGTAAGACTGCATTCATTTGATCAAACTACATGTATGACATTGAATGGCTTCAGCATATCTGCAGCATCTGCACATCACTAGTCTCTCACAGAAATCACTAGTCTAACAGAGCATCAATATACAGTTGCAATCAGAATTATTCAACCCCCTGATTTATTAGCCCCCCTGTTTATTTTTTTTTCCCAATTTCTGTTTAACGAGAAGAGAAGATTTTTTCAACACATTTCTAAACATAATAGTTTTAATAACTCATCTCTATTAACTGATTTATTTTATCTTTGCCATGATGACAGTAAATATATTTGACTAGATATTGTTCAAGACACTTCTATACAGCTTAAAGTGACATTTAAAGGCTTAACTAGGTTAATTAGGCTAACTTGGCAGGTTAGGGTAATTAGGCAAGTTATTGTATAATGATGGTTTATTCTGTAGACTATGGATAAAATAAATAGCTTAAAGGGGTAATAATTTTGACCTTAAAATGGGTTTAAAAAATTAAAAACAGCTTTTATTCTAGCCAAAATAAAACAAATAATACTTCCTCCAGAAGAAAAAATATTATCAGACAAACTGTGAAAATTTCCTTGTTCTGTTAAGCATCATTTGGGAAATATTTAAAAAAGAAAAAAAAATCAAAGGAGGTTTAATAATTCTGATTGCAACTGTAGTCTCTAACAGGACTACAGCAGTCTCTAAGAGGACATCACTACAGTCTCTAACAGGACACCACTATAGTCTTTAACAGGACACCACTATAGACTCTAAAAAGGCATCACTATAGTCCAGGGCTATTCAATTAGTTTGTCATGAGGGCCAGTTCATGAGAAGCATTCCAAACGTGGGGCTGGAGTGATATGACTTGCAATATAAGTGATGACACAACAGCAATATAAGAGCCCACATGCTGTATTTTTGCTCCTTAAGACACCCACGTTGACTTTTTCTACATTAAAACGTTAATATGTTGTATTTTGAAACTACATAACATCACTGCATTGTACAATGTGGCTTTTTTATTTATTTTATTTTTTATGTGGTATTTTGATATGCACAAAATCAGTGTATTGCTTAAGTAGGCTTCTACATTCAGACACATTCATATGTTATGTTTTAAACTGCGTAACAGTTAGGAATGCAGCGATAATAGATTTTGGTTGTACAATTATAGTCTGAAGAATAATCGTGGTGTTACAACTATCATGATTATTATGCATTTATTAAATTTAAAACACTACTAGTTTAGAAAGCCACAAGAAAACTGCTTATATATTAAAGTGTTGTTTAATGCTGCTCAGTAACCAAATACAGCACAAAATATTAATAAAAAACAAACAATAGTGATCATTTTACAATGAAAATAAACAAAAGAACAATGAACAAATACATAAAAATAAGAATAAATAAAAATAGTATTTGTCTAATGTTAATTTAAGCTATATATTAACTAAAAATTTAAATGAACTGCTGTTATTATCTGCGTTCATACATAATCATTTTAATAATTTTTAATAATTCATCTAAGATATCTTTTGTTTACCAGGTGTTTAACAGGACCTATAGTCTATAACAGGATAACACCAGTCTCTAACAGAACTTATAATCTCTAACAGGACACTACTAGTCCCCAACAGGACAACACCAGTCTCTAACAGGACATCACTATTCTCTAACAGGACAACACCAGTCTCTAACAGGACATATCTAATATCTTTAACAGGACATCACAAGTCTCTAAGAGGACATTACTATAACCTCTAAAAGGACATTACTGTTCTCTAACAGGACATAACTATAGTCTCTAACAGGACATTACTAATCTCTAACAGGACAAAACTACAGTATAGTCTCTAACAGGATATCTCTATAGTCTCTAAGAGGAAAACACCAGTCTCTAACAGGACATC
>CAIGQZ010032553.1:1493343-1512377 GCA_903798205.1 Danio tinwini | reverse complement strand
CCAGGGCCGCCCAAGTGAACTGTGCCTGAGCCCGATTCAGAGCACTCACACTTCTCAAACAATCCGGGAAACGGGCCTAGGCACGGTTCGGATAGCATAGTGTAAGTACGCCCTGAAAGTGCATGGTTCTGGATGCACACTATTGCCATTCTGTTTGGTTGTGTACAAATTACATACCACTATTTAGAGCATGTAGACACCAGACCTTCAATACTTCATACGCAGAGGTATGTTGTTTACTTGGTTTATATTATGCCTTCAAAGATGAGCAAGATTGTTATTCTAGATGTATAAATGTATTCCTGTGTGGCCGCAGACTGGGTAGCTATGTGATCATGCTTTTGCTTTTTCAAAACATGTTTTTGCCCATGAGCTGGTTCAAAATGGCACTGTTTCATAAAATACAGCTTGCGTTATTTAGCAATTACCTCTTACAATATTCATATAAACACTTAGGCAAACATACTGTCCAAAAACAGTTTAATTAATTAACAGCATAGCAACAGCCACAGGACAGTGGGTGTTTAAAAATATATATACACAAATGAATTTCTATACATTACCACCACAGAGTCTTTTCATGATCAACATTTACAAATCTATAGCTTCATGAAATAGTTTAATTGTGGTCTGTACATTACACAGCATGATATTGCAGTCTTATGATTTGGAGACGAAAAATGTCAACATTCAACAACCCTTGTACATAATGTAACATAAAATGAGACTGACATAATAACAGACTTCTGATGAATATTTTTATAAATATCTCCATACAGAAATACTGTTATGAAAATCTCTGAGGAATATTTGAATATCTTACATTATCATTTTAAGTTGAAGGAACACTCCAAAAAATAGGCTCATTTTACAATTCATCTAGAGTTAAAGAATTGCGTTTTACCATTTTTGAATCAATTCAAGCAATATCCCAGTCTGTCAGGAGAACTTTTAGCTTAGCGTAGCATAAATCATTAAATAAAAAAGTATGCGCAATGACAGTAGCAAAGTTTCTTGATTATTATGCCAGAACGAGTATATAATTCCTAGCCATATCAACTTAAAACATAGCACAACGGGAAAAAGGAATATGATCTAAACTTCTGGTCATTGTTTTGAGTGAGATGCTAATGATTTATGCTAAGCTAAGCTAAAAGTGCTCTTGGCAGACCCAGGGATAGGCTGAATAAATAAAAAAATTGTAAAACTGAGATGTTAACTCTAAGGTACTTGTTAAAAGAGCCTATTTCCAAAAACAAAACAAAGCTGTGTGCTACATTAAATGTTAAATAAGTTTGAGTTAACAGTGTTAGCATACACTCACCGGCCACTTTATTAGGTACGCCAACTGCTCATTAACACACATTTCTAATCAGCCAATTACATGGCAGCAACTCAGTACATTATGCATGTAGACATGGTGAAGCTGATCAAACCGAGATCAGAATGGGGAAAAAGGGTGATTTAAGTGAACGTAGCATGCATGTTGGTGCAGGACTGGCTGGTCTGAGTATTTCAGAAACTGCTGATCGACTGTGATTTTCATGCACAACCATCTCTAGGGTTTACAGAGATTGGTCAAAAAAAGATAAAATATCCAGTGAGCAGCAGTTGATGCCAGAGATCAGAGGAGAATGGCCAGACTGGTTCAAGCTGATAGAAAGGCAACAGTAACTCAAATGACCACTCGTTACAACCGAGCTATGCAGAAGAGCATCTCTGAACACACAACACATTGAACCTTGAGGTGGATTAGGTGTACCTAATAAAGTGGCCAGTGAGTGTATATTGCTCTGCAGACTCCAAATAAGCCCTGAATAATACAAACATTAAGACCTGATGTGAAAATAATGTCTCAGAGCTCAGGTCTCTTTCAAGTACACAAGTCACATGTGATACGCACTTTATATCGTATCTCAGCCAGGCAATGAAGATAATTTTTTCTGATCTGATCTGATCTTAAATGCGTCGATTTTGTATGGGATGACAATTCATCAGAAAGCCCTGGGGCAGGCTGACTGAAATTAAAAGTCTCTGTGCATATACCTCGTAGACATCTAAACAATAGTCCAAAATACACTAGTCATTAAGTAGATTAGACAGACTTTACGTGTAATCATTCATTCCTGTCTATTTGATGACTGGAAACATTTTGAACTATTGTTAGACATCTATTAGATTTTCACAAATAGCCCAACTTTAGACATGTTCTAGTCAGGACGTCTATGTTTAGACGTCTATTATGTACTGTGGATTAAACACAGACACACACAAAAAAAAGCTTGCTGGGCAGAGTTTTAGGGACCTAAAATCACAAGCTGAAAAAGGATTTCAAAGTTCAGGTTTTTGGAAATGAAACGCTTGATTAGGTAAAAACGATGTACATATTACACATTCAGTCTGTAACTTAAGCCTGAACGAGTACTTGACAACCAAGTATTTCTTTACAAAAATTATATGACCAACTGCTGGACTACAGATCAAAACAATTCCCACATAGACCACGTTTACATGGACATCAGTAATCAAATTATCTGATTCTGATTATCTTAATTATCTTAATCTGATTGAGACAATAATATGATTAAGGTGTTTACATGAGTTGAACATGTATGTAACATTTTTGAATGTTCCTTTCATGATCCCGTTTCATATGTTATATCGCATAGATCGATTAACATCATTGCATCACCACGGTATCCACATTTCTTCCAGAGTTTCATGTAATTTCAGGTGTGTCTTTTTTTTATTTGTCGACTTTAACTGCAGTTCGGCAGCTTCACTTTCATTCAAGAACATTTTATTCATCCCCCGTGACAAACTGTTTTAATGGAATTTGATACTGCACGCCGAATGGGAGAAAAAAAAACCCTCAGCATTTCACAGTGTGTGTGTCTGTGGTCTTTCACTGGCGTGGTAGGTGCAGAGAATAGTGTCAAACAGCCATGTGTGTATGGACTATCCTGTCGCAAAACGTGGTGAAAAGTCCTACACGACGGTAATAGCTTGATTAAGGTGTTTACAATGTCTGTACTGCTAAAATTAGCATACTTTACATGTCTTAATTTGATTTCTGTTTAGTTTGATTATGACCTATAAGGATTAAGTTAATCAAAAATCGCTGTTTACATAGTAGACTCCTCACCTTTGTCTTAATCGTAATAAAACTGGATTATTGGTGTCCATGTAAACATATTCATTGTTGCACATAACCTTTCCTTTCTTAGTTGCTCAATCCACACTTTGAATTTAAAAATATTGATTACCTTCAGACATTTTAATGATTGTTTACCCTCTTTTTCAGGTTAAAAGCAGTACTGCGTAGAGATAGATGACCAACAAGCCTTTTGTGTCCAACAAAAAAAGAAACAGTTGCAGGATCTGTGCGAGGATGAGTAAACAGTTTGTAAATTTTGATTTAGTTGCTAATTTGTATGAGTTTGTACCCCATTTACAAATTTTAGGATGGTTTTCTTATCCACTAATGACAGTTGGGTTTAGGGGTGTGCTTTTGGGGCATGCCTCCTTTTAAAAATTATGTTTTCATACAAATGATATCATAGGAATTTGCACAAATTAGCCACTTTTTTTGATGACATGTAAAATAGTTATGTTTCCTCAGGCTGAGAAATGTTCATTTTGATATAGAATGATCTATGAAGAATAACTCCCTATGAAATAAACTGTAATATTTTGAGTGTTTATTTATTTATATATTTATTTTTATGGTTATGTACCCTGACTTTGCCACTTTTACAGGCATGTTTTGTGCTAATATGAGTTTTGAAGACTCTCAACATCCGACCCCAGGAACTTCATTACACAAACAAAGAACCCGTACAATGGAATCAGGCACCAAAAAGACCCCTGATAATAAATCCTCTTTTCTACACACAAAAGGAATAAATAAGCTTGGTAAAATCATAGAAATCAAAGAAACATTTCCCCATCAATAAAATAAAATACAATAAATAATAAATACAGGGAGTCTTTGTGCAACTTTGTGCATTGTGGTCCATGTTGATCATTGGACTTAGAGGTCTGTTGCTTCTGAATGTGTGTATCCATTTTTCTGGTTCACAACTGAGTCTCTTAAGGGCCACAAATGGTGAGATGGACTGGCGTTCAGTATCCTGCAGGATAGCCGCCTTTTCTGGGGTCACATTCAGCACAGAGTTTGTCCCCTTGCCGCACGATGGCCTGGACCACTGCACCTGGTGTCCTCTGCAGCTCTGTTACGTGATTCTTCTGAGTCAAGCCGTCAAGAACACTCTGTAGTAGGTATGGACACGGTTACAATCACACACACACACATAAGAAAAAAAAAACGTAATTGAATTATATGCTTATCTTATATGCTGGGTTTAGACTACGCACATCCACTGTGTTCTATTTGGAAGGGCTCATCCTTACGCCCTAATCCCTTTGAAGGGTTTACCCTCTGGGGTGACAGCTTTAAAGGGATTAGGCCATAGAGATGATCCCTTCCGCAGTGTGCAACACCAACAACTTTCCTGTGCAAAGGATCGTGGGGGCCTTAAGGGTCACCTTCAATTGTAACCTTTGGAATCTTTTAATCTGAAGGGCCCTTCGAAGTGGCAATTTAATGGCTCGTTTCCACTGACTGGTACAGTTCGGTACAGTATGGGTCGGTATGGGTGACCTTTATCAGGCTTGCGTTTCCTTATAATTCTAAGGTGACGATTTGTTAACAGTATTTAAGCTAAACTAAACTTTTATTAATCTTATCTGATGTTAATTTCTTAGTTAATGACCAATAACTCATTAAAATTAAAAGCCATAATCATTTTATTAAATGTTGATAACTAATAGAATTTATTGAGTTTATAACTAATACAATTCAATTGTATTGTTTATTTACTTTTTAATCAATTAACTAAAATTTACTAATGAGACTTTTTTTTGTAAAGTGCTACCTATTGTACTAGTTATCTAGAATTGTTTAATTTGATTAAAACATTTGTTTACTTTGAACGTACAGTACATACAATAAAGCAATACTTTAGGTATTTGGGGTTATTATTCCTGTTAAAGTAACCTTTTTTGTCAATGTTAATAATGTTTTGTCTTAATGTCGATATAGTGGTATTCTGACAAAATCTTCAGCAATTAATTGCAACAAGATTAATTACACCTTCATAAAACATGGCATGGTGGCTGTGGTTAGCAATGTCACCTCACAGCAAGAAGGCTACTGGTTTGAGTCCCGGCTGGGCCAGTTGGCATTTCTGAGAGGAGTTTGCATGTTCTCCCTGTGTTCACGTAGGTTTCCTTCGCAGTCCAAAGACATGATAAATTGACATTGTGTGTGTGTGTGTGTGTGTGTGTGCGTGTGTGTGTGTGTGTGTGTGTGTGTGTGTGTGTGTGTGTGTGTGTGTGAATGTGAGTGTATGGGTGTTTCCCAGTACTGGGCTGCAGCTGGAAGGGCATCTGCTGTTTAAAACATATGCTGGGATAGTTGGCAGTTCATTTCTTCATGAATAATGATGTTCCAACACAAATCAATAGTGTGGAACCCTAACACAATCTCATGGCAATTTATAATTTTTTGATTTAGTGGCTAATTTGTATGAATTTGTCGTACCATTTAGTACGATTTGCTCATCACCCAATGACGGTTGGGTTTAGGGGTGGGGTTGGGTGCCACGCCTCTTTTTTAAAATCATACATTTTCATACGACTCGTATGTATTCGTACAAATTAGCCACTAAATGGACAAAACGTAAAATACTTACGTTTCCTTGTTAGATCAGGCTGGGAAGCCAGCATTTTTTACACTGCTATTTCATTCACCCATGTCTGAAAGCTGTGTATGGAAGAGCTTCTGTTCTTCTATTCAATAAAGCCTGTCATGAAGGGTCGACAACCTATAGCCTGTCCACTAGTACATACTATATACCACACACTGTGCCATTTACAAACATAATCATTTAATGATCTATGATGTCAAATGAGCTATTATTGTGTAGTCTGAGCCCAGTATTAAATAGAGTTCAGAAGTCAAGTAGAGGAACCCACCTGCTCAAAGTCCTGTTCCACAACGGTCATGTTGGGGTTGAGTTGGTTGTGAACTCTGGGCTCTGTCACTGCTTTCTTCAGGTCATAGTTAAAGAACAGCGAGTTTAGGATCACCTGTGAGAAGTGAGATAGCAGAGCTGAAAAGAAGTGCTTGTATATATCAAAACAGCTTTTGAAAAAATAACAATAAATAGGCAAACTAAAGGTTTACAACCCAGCCGGCATTAACATTGATGATTCCAAGATGGCATGAGAAGTGGGTGGGGATTGAATTAACTTTCGTGCCACGTGTCTCTGAGGAACCGGCTGCTGAGGTTATGCTTTCCAAGTGTGCTACCATCCACTGCTTCATAGAGAGCAAAGATGGCAGCTCCCCAAGCCTTCAGTGTGAAGGGTGGCAGCCTATACTGCAGCTATGTCTGGGGTTCTTCTCAGAGAGAAACGCTTCACACAGCGAATAGACTCCACTTCAGGACATAGGCATCCTCATACAGGCTGCTCTAGTCTGAGTGATGGTGTTATCCACCGAACTGGTAGGTCACCTAAGTTCTCCAAATTCTGTCTAGAAACCATCCATAGAGGGTCCAGAACCCTGCGCAGGTGCCAGAGGTTGCCTTGTCCCAGAAAAAGTAAGTGCTTTCTCCGGGGAATTAATTATCAGGGCCATCGCGAAGAGTGTGAGTTCAAAAACGTGGGTCCAGTTGGGCTACGGAGGCGCAACAATCAAGACCCACTTCTCATTTCCCCGACCTTGCACAGAGTCTGTGCGAGCAAGCTCACTGGGGACAAAATGCATATTGAGTAAACCCAGGGCAAGCTGAGAACCAGCGCATTCATGCAGATCTGGAAAAGCAACTGACGAAGGGCCGTTCGGGAAAAGCAGCAACAGTAACTGTCATGAGAGCATGTAAGGTGGCACAGTTGAGCTCGACCAGGATATGAACGACGTGCAGCGTTTTAGCCGCATGACTGCGGTGGAGCAGATGCGCTCCACACATCACCCAAACGTTTAATCTATGCTATCGCAACCGTGCTGACCGTTCTAAGCAACACGTGTTTCCGCTTTTGCAAAACAGCTGAACAGGTAAAGAGCTCCAGGCAATTGTTATGATAATGCAACCGAAGTACAGTTTTACGAACCTGCAGCTGCATGCACAATACACACAGCCCCTCCAGCCTGTACTAAAAGCCTCTGTCAGAGTGACAGCACAACTGGACACTTGTTCTAAAGGGCCCCCAGGCCTGTAGAAGGCAAGGTCTATCCAGAGACTAAAGGTGTGGTGACACAACAGGCTAATGGTTACCTGGTGCATCTCTGTGCGCCATGCCCATCTGGGGACCAGATTGTGAAGCCAGCTCTGAAGTGGTCTCATATGAACAATTTGAGCAGCTTGATAGCAGCTACAAATGTCATATGCCCCAGGAACCTCTGAAAAATGTTGTGCTCCGCAGGGCATGGGTGGGCAGCTTGAAGGTCATGAGAGCATAGTCGACCACCATGCCGAGCTTATGCATAAGCCTGGGGAAGATGGCTTGGCTAAGCATGGTGGAGGGCAGAAGCAGCATGGCCCATGGCAGTGTGGGCTCTGGTCATGAGAAAGAGCGATAATCCACCCGCCTTTTATGGGGGTCTCAGCTTACCCCTCCAGGTGGTGGTGCCCACCACCTGAGGAATAGCTTCATACCCACTGGCCGCCTTGCCAGTTACTGGTGACGTGAGGGTGGAAGCGCACGAGGACAGAGAAAAACACCCTCTATGCCTGTGTGTGCTTACTGTGCACTCCTGGGAAGAAGGTGACAGGGACTGGGAAGATTAATATTATGTCAGCCCGCATGCTGCATCCCTCTAGTTGTTCTGGCGGTGAGACAGGGGGACAAGCCATCCCCAACCGCACCGCCAAAGCAGCCCAGGAAGCACAGCCATCATGTTGGATTCGAGAACCATGACCACTCATTGCACCTGGTAGTGCGGTAGCGAGCTCGGTCTGTCATCTGAACATGACAGCTCGCCCTCCGATGTAGCGATGGGTGTCTGATCCATGGTGTCATCAAGCGGAGATGCGGGCATCCCAGTAGATGAACTGACACAACCGCTTGAAGTTTGGATAGGGCACGCTGTGGAAAAGTGGGGAGTCCGTGGGCTCAGAGGCGATGGATAAACCCCCACTGTGATCCTTAAATCTGCCTGTGTACTAACCGCTTTCACTGGGAGCAACAGGGGTGGCTTGCAAGTCACAATCTCAACTGCACAAGAGACATGCCCTCACAGTGAGAGCATAAGCTGTTCGCGAACACCGCATCAACATGCTGGACCCCCAGACCTGTGATGCTGTAGGAACCACCGCATCCAGAAATACACAATCAGAACTGGGTCTTGAAAAAGACGTGTTGCCTGACTGTGTTGCTCTCTTAGGGCAAATCTGCTCTTTTAGAAGCACGCAGCAAAACATTTTTTTATATTTTTGGAGCTAGATGCTACTAGTCTAAACCAATTCAATGATTTATGCTAAGCTAAGCTAAAATTGCTTCCGCAAGACCTGGAGATGGGCTGAATGGATTGGTAAAACAAATGCTAAAACTTAACAGTATATCTTGTTTAAGTTGTTTGAGTCTATTTTTAATACAATAAGTCTATTTCCAAAAAAGTGGAGGGTTCCTTAAGGCAGGCATTTCTGTTGGAGAGATTAAATAATTTTGGGAAGGACTGTTTATCACTATATTACATATTATAAGCATAACAGGTCCCCTTCAGAGAACCCAAGAAACTAATTGATGGGCTAGCACTGACAAAGGAGAATGTTTTACAATGCCCAATAGCTTGTATTATTGTCTTGGTATTGCAATATTACAATTGACCAGTACATTGAAATTCATATAAATCTAGATATGTAAATGGTTACCAGAGCAGTAGCTGTGGTGATTTTTGTCCCACCTGAGGCCCCGACCACCATTTTGACTCTGTTGTATTTGTCAAAAATTATTGTGGGGCACATTGATGAAAGTGGTCTTTTACCTAGACAAAAAAGGGGGAAAAAAGAAGTATGTTAAGAAATGTTATTGTTTGAATTTTATCTCTGTGTTTAAAGAGATAAAAAGGATAATTATTTATCATTCACACTCGCTGGCTACTCTATCATATACACCTATTTAACTTACAAATGCAAATATCAATTCAGTGGCGGACAAAGTACACAAGTAAAGCACTTTAAAGTACAGAAATTAATAAATTTTTATTCAGTGAAATTATAAAGTCCTTCATTTCAGTTTCACTTGAGTCAGAGTACAAATTGATTTTTACTTCATTTCTACTTGATTTTTTTATGTACCTACTCATAAAATGTGCTTAGTGATTAATGTTTATTTGGCAGGAAAGTTTAATTACCAAAAACGTGTCATATTATGATAACTGTACTAATAATTCAAGTGAAAATAACAAAATATATCATATGCTGTACCCTATAACCAAAATATGTCAATTTGTGCTGACGTATTTAAAAGGCTGAAATACAATATTAAAAAAGTTATAAAATATATTATTACACTGATTAGTTTAAAAGATGTTTACTTTTATTTGAATACATTTTTAGTGCTGTATCTGTAATTTTACACCTTCAACATGCAGTCTCTATTTTACATGCTTATTTTTTATTGTCTATGGTGAGTGATTAAGTAGAATAAGTATCATGAGTCCTGTCCAATCAAATTGCTCATAGAAATAACATATCACAGAAACACGTGGGCACTTTAGGCAAACGTGTACAATGTGGGAGTGTTAAAAGTGTCTAAGAAGATGCTAAATTATTACAATTCAACCGATAGATAGTATAGACTGTCTCAATGATAAACAGAAGACTACTGTATGATAACTGAAATTGCTAACTAGCCTTGAAAAACAACTAAATGCACTACAGAATTTTACATTTTCATGTATTCTATCAGTGCTGCATGGGTTTGTGGTGCAAACTGCTGGATGCTCACAGCTTGTTACTCAGGGTTCAAAGTGTTTAACCTAAGGCTATGTCTACACTAATTAGGATACATTTTAAAACTGAGTTTGTCTAAAACGCTTCATGTACACATTGTTTTCAATTATTTTTGTCATCCACACTATAACGACTGAAAACGCTTTCATTCATGTACTGCACATGCACGGAGATGTAAGATGCCTTTACCTGTGTCAGCATGTCATGATTTTGCCAAGTATGATGTGATCCTGGAGTAACTTACTTGTTGATCCTGGAACATCATTATTGTTGGAAAATTTAATTCCAATTATTCCCAAAATCAGAGGGGAATAACAGTTGAAACTAAACATAAACTGTAAATGTATTCCTTAGTTCTGATTGGCTGATTGAAATGTTGTTCTAGGATCTACATGAATGTTGATCCAGGAACAGGTAATACTTGGTAAAATCAGGTTGGCGGCCTGCGTCATATCTGCCTGGTGTTTATTTACTTTTCATCTCTTTGAAAAGTCACAACAAAATGCTGCAACTGTAGTCTGCTTCCACTACTAAATAATTGCTCTCAGTAAACATTCTGTATACACTAAAAAAAAGCAATATGGAGCATGAACAAACTGACATTAATCTTTAATAAAGCTATCAAAATGGTCAGCATCCAAAGCATCTGTTTTACAATGTAGTTAACCATGTTAGCGGAGTTATTCACATGGTTAAATTGCATCATCGTTCAAATTTTTCTAATTTGCAAAGCATTTTCAAAAAGATCCATTTTTGTTTCCCAAAAACATTGTTTCAGTGTGGATGGAAGGCCAAAACGGAGAGAAAAATATGTGTTTTTAAACAAAAAATGTATTAGTGTGGACATGGCCTAAGCATTAAAGGTGCAATAAGTAAGTTTGACACCCAGTGGTTGAACTAGGTATTGCACTCCTGGATCAAAACAAACGCAAGAGCGGGTTGCCAGATTGAGTACAGGAGTGAGTGATTTAAACTGTGCTCTAAATAAAAGCAACGACACGCGATAGAGGGAATATTCTCCATATTAAAAGGAGTTTTAGTTCTAACCAACACTTCGAATTGATACATTAGAAACGGCTTCTATTTCTTACAGCTGAATAACAGAAAATATTCAGGTAAACCTCATGTGCTTTATTCAGTGCTAAATGCTAACAATGTGAGTTTGAATGCCATTTTACATGGCTTCTTCTTTGGCTCTCGGCAAAGGCGGTCACACTTTTTTCCCCTCTCCGTCCCTTATCTTCCCTGCTTGTCTCATCTTATTCTATCTCTGAGGCTCTCTCATGCCCTGCTATCCAAACAAATAAGGAATTATGGATCTGATCAACTGGTCTCTGAACGTGATTGACACCATCTTCTCGATGAGAAGTTTGGGCTCGGGAAAGCCCACTTGTCCTGCCGGGACGTTTGCAGCTGGATACGTGATGGACGGGTAGGAGAGGTGGCACATCGTGTGCCTGGCTGCTCTGTCCCTGGAGGATATTGAAGATATCTATTCGGAACTTTGATAACAGGGTTTCTGCTGATGGGCTTATGCGGGGCCCTGGGGTATCGACGATTGGTGAAAGCGGTCAGTGCTGCTCAAAACCCCACCAAGCTGTCCAGCTTGATTGAAACTGTAGCGGGCAGGATCGCTAATAATCAAACTGCAGTATTAGACCGCAAATTGGAAAACATCAGGGTGAAATTAGTGGCTTTGCAACAAGATTTGGCCAGACCAGGAGACCAGTGACGGACATTAAATATCTGTGAAATTGGCAGATATTGACCTAAATTTGAAAATACTTTTCTTCTCTTTCGGCTTCCCTGTGTTTTCCAGCCAGACGGCCTCGGCTGGAGAAAAACAGCTTCACCCGGATAGCAAGATAAGGAGACGCTCTGAAATTCCTGCTCCCTGTCAAGGACACCTGTTGGACTCTACAGGCTTACACACAGACACAGCTACAGATAGACTATCACTACCTAGCCCCTCATCCCACGCCTTTGTGTGCTTTCACCCACTGGAGGGGGTAGGCGGGTCTGTGACCAGCGCTCTTCAGCTGCAGGCCGAAAGGCTGCTCGCCCTTACCGGACTATATACACATCCCCTGTTCCCATCCCCTGTTGCGATGTTATGTCTATGTGTTTATGTGCTTGGTTGCTGGGGCTTTTTTTTCTCCCTGATCTCACACTGCTCTAATTCAAGAGCAAGGTGAGAGGGAGTTTTTTTTCACCTCTCTCTCCTGAACTGTATCTTGAGGGTCCAATTTGACTATATGTCAGTGTATGTGAATATTGAAATTGAACTAAATTGAACTATAGAACTAAACACAGATGAGTGATTCAGCATCTACATTTAATTTAGCTAAAGAGGTTTAACATGTATTAAACAGATTATAAACCTTACCGTTTCGTGAGTGAGTGCTTATTCTGTGCTTCTGAATGGCTGTATTTACATTTCTATCATGTTTCGTCTGGTGCAAACAGCCAAACTGCTCATCACTGCGTATCTCGTCACAAAGCGTGTTGTTAGGACACACGGTTACAATGTAACCTGCTCACTTAATGTTTACGTTTGTAATATTTATATCATTTGCTAATTAATAACCTCATGTGGAACTGAATCTGTCTCATTTCGACGTCTGATACTATCCACCGGTGGTCACATTTTTGGTCACAGACGCATGCTTTCAGAGCCTTTCTGAATGAACGAATGAATGAAATATGCTGTTTTCCAACAAGGCAACCCGCGGTGCTGAAATATAATTGGCTAAACTGGCATGGTGCAGGTTAAATTTACCTAAACAAAGACAGCGTTCCGGCACGGAAAAAAAAAAAAAACATTTTCAATGCAGAATATCTGACTTCAGCATTGTTTTTCAGTTAAACAAGTATGTTCACTTGGGATGTTTCTTAAATATCTGCACACATATTATGGTATTTTTATGCTTTTAGAAGAGTCAAAAACTTACATACAGCATCTGTAACATATCGTTACAGCTAGATTTTTGCACCTTAAGCTACACAGAATTCATGTAAACACTTCAACCTGATTTCTGTTGGCTTATTATTGCTTACATCAATGTAATGTGATCTCACATTAATCTCACAAATTAACTTTTTTTTATTTTTACTTTTGGCAGTGTTACTTAAACTCATTATTAGTATTTACAACAGATACTTTTACTCTTGCACTTCATTTTTTGGCAAGTAATGGTTCTTGGGAATGATTTTCCAGCATCTCATGGCAGTTCGTAACTTTTTGATTTAGTGGCTAATTCATATGAATTAATACAATTCCATTCATACACTTTAGAATGATTTGTTTATCCCCAATGACGATTGGGTTTAAGGTTGGGGTTGGGTGTCACACCTCATTTTATAATAGTACATTTTCACATGACTGAATTTGTACAAAACTGTACGAATTCGCCACTAAGCTGACAAAGCGCAAAGTAGTTACGTTTCCTCATGAGATCGGGCTGGATTTTAGTACTCTTTCCACCACTAGTAGAGCGGCCGTGAGTGTATTTTAAGCTTCAAACTTGAAAACACCTGGCTGAATGAAGTTGTTGGGTGAAGGGGGAACACCAAAACCATTGGTAATATAAGGAGAGCTGAAATCATCCATCTCATCATTAAATATAATGCCAGTTGAGCGTGACATCACCTTTGAGCCAAAACTGTGAAAGAGAGAGAGAAAAGAAAAATCAAGACAATCAGATCAAAATGAAAGGAACATAAATAGACTATTCCCCCTGAGGTCCACTAACAGTTTTTTTGGTATCACCAACAAACAGTTTTTATTTTTTTCTCGGGAATTCAGACTAACATACAACCAACAGTGCTTTAAAAAGTAATCCATATAGAAATCTGATATATATATATGGCAATATATACAAATCATATGTAAACAGCCATTTTTACAATATTTTGAAATATTTGTTGCATTTATGACATATTACTTGTATGTGAAATCCCAATATGAACTTACAGTTGAAGTCAGAATTATTAGTGCCCCTTAGATTTTTTTTTTCTTTCTTTTTCAAATATATTTAGTGTTAAATGATGTTTAACAGAGCAAGGAAATTTTCACAGTATGTCTTATAATATTTTTTCTTGTGGAGAAAGACTTATTTGTTTTATTTTGGCTAGAATAAAAGCAGTTTTCAATTTTTTAAAAAACATTTTAAGGTAAAAAATATTAACCCCTTTAAGCTATATTTTTATTCGATATTCTACAGAACAATCCATCATTATACAATTGTCCTAACCTGCCTAGTTAAACTAATTAACCTAGTTAAGTCTTTAAATGTCACTTTAAGCTGAAAAATCTTAAGTCTTAAATTAAGTCTTAAATCTTAAATTTTAAGTCTTAAAAAATCTCTAGTAAAATATTATTTACTGTCATCATGGCAAAGATAAAATAAATCAGTTATTAGAAATGAGTTATTAAAACTATTATGTATAGAAATGTGTTGAAAAAAATCTTCCCTCTGTTAAACAGAAATTGGGGAACAAAATAAACAGGGGGCTAATAATAATTATTTTTTTCTAAATAAATAATTAGAAAATAAATAATTCTAATAATTCTGACTTTAACTGTATATGTAATTTAAATATATTTTCATGTATCATATTTCTATATGAGAACTGAGAAGCATTTTTCTTACTAAAGGTTGATAGTGCTGGTTGCTGCCACTGCGCTCCCATCCTCTGCGATGACTGACAGGTGAGCTGTTCCGTGGTTATCGGGTACAAAGTATTCTGGATCATAGTAGCTGTCTGGGTGAGTAGTGTCATCTGTTATTTTACTCCTGATGTTGTCTGCAAAGTAGTCTGAGGTCATGTTGTGGATGAGCTGGGAAAGGAGATAATTGAAAAGAGATTCATAAGAGGCCATTGAACTCACAGGTGCATAAAATCTGTACTGTTAGAGGCCTTGGGAAAATACTGTCTGCTAATAGACATTATTATAAAGGACTCTTTAAACCGCTTGACAGATCTTGAGTTAAACTGCATGAGATCACCTTTAAATCATTGTGTGTGGCACAAAACTAAATTGAAATATGTTAAAATACTGGAACTCACGTCTGTGATGTTGAGGTAGCGTGGGTCTCCTAGTTTACTCCTCTTAGCATAAGCAAATCGAAATGCCTCTACGATACGATGATAGGTCAAAGTCTTCTTTTCTGCTGTGGACACACTGTGGTCTGAGAAGTTGAAACCTTGAAAATAAAAGTTTAATCCTTAATGAACAAGATCATGTTTTTAATCGTGTAATTGTGAAACGCGAACATGGTCTTGGAACATTTCCATGTGATTTTTTTTAATTATTAAAAAAATGCATGAATTACAAAAAATAAAGCAGTTCTTGAAAACTCTGAAATAATGAAATGGCAGCCCAGAGTCCTGACCTAAACCTGACTGAAAATCTTTGGAAAATTTTTGGCCACAATTAATAAACTCATTTCAGCAATCAAACTGTGAAAGAGTGGAAATAGATCTGATCAAGATCACAGTGTGAGCGAGAATTGATCTCTGTGAGAGACTAGACTAGTGATGACCTGTGGCCACAGATGTGCTGAAGTCATTCATAAAACTGGGCTCTATTATTTCGTTTAGTTGCGATCTTTCTTCAATCATTGCTGTACTTTCATTTTAATACATTGTGTTAAAATCAAACTCACAAAAAAAAAAAAAACACCTGACCCTATATAATTGTCATAACAACTGCCTTAAAAGACCAAACCATAGTTTAGAATATTTCATTGGAAGTGTCTTTTTTGGACTCAAGTCCTATTCGGTTATGTAGAAGGTAGAATTTATGACCTGTACTGCATCCACAAACAGGGGTCAATTAAAGAGCCTTCAGCTTAATGTTTCAGTATGTGTGAGGCACACTCAGTTAATACGTAAAGTTCTCTCATCTCTCAAGCTGCTTGTCTAAGAGCAGTGTGGTGCAAAGACAGGAACTGAGAACCATTAATGTAATGATCACTTTATCACTAAATGCCTAGCCGGTAACAAAAAGCTTTGGTTTTAAATGTAATTTCATTATATAAATGTTTCCTTTAACGGTTAAGGAAATACTACCATTAAAATAAAGAACAGCAGTTATGTTTTTGCAATATGCTATTTTTGTATTAATTGTAGAATTTTGTGTATAAGAATGAGATTAATCACTGAAAAATCATGTGATTAATCACCACTAAAAATGTAATCAATGTTCAGCATTAGAAAATATGTCTCTTGACCATAAAAACCTCATTCTATGTGAATGTCTTCTTAAAACAAGCAAAAAACAGAATTGTGCGCACATCTAAAAAAATCTCGGAGGCAGGTGCTCGATCAAAAATAAACACAGCAGCAAAAGTATGTCTTCTTAGGCACCACTTCCAAATGTTTCACTTTGTAAGCATACCCCAGATTAACATGTTTGACCCTTGCTCATCTCATGCATGACACTGTGATAAAGAAATTTAAGGAATCTCAAAAACCTTGCATGCTTTTCCCAATTTACACACATTTAATGTTTGTGTATTAAAAACAGAAGACACAGGACAGTCCAACAGGCTCATCAAAAATACGTGCCTCAAACTACATTTTTGCAAAACGTAAAGCCAGGTATCTTTTGTTACACGTTTCAGATGACAAATCCACTAGGGGGCACTGTGTACTTTTTTTTTTTGCAAATCTGAAATGTTACTTTGTATACATTTTGTTATAACTTTCAGAAACCCAAGCTTCTTGTACATGTTCAAGAGAAAACGGGGCTTATCGTACATCACCTAACAAACCACTGACCTTAACCCTTCCCTAAAATCAACCAATAGTTTTTATTTTCAAAGGCAATTGTAAGTGACAAGTACACTGCAACCACAAAGTTTTACCTTGTTTTTACATAGCTTTTATCTCTGTTGTGGAATTGTGCTTCACCTGACTGAAACCCAATTGTGTCACAAGTATAACACTGTACAAAGTGAACTACTAAGCAAACTGACCGCATCAGAAAAGTTATGAAGATAGAAGGCTATGACAAACCTATCCGATTTCAAATTATGGACAACAAGTTGTTTTTACCACAAAACAACGGTTAGTTGTTGTACCACAAAACTTAATAATCCATTATTCCTTAATAATATGTCCCAATAAATATAATTAATATGAAATGGGGTCCCTTATCATTCATTTTAAATAGAAACTGCAGTCGATGTTGAAGTACGTATTTGCACACTGTAAAAAATATATATGTTAATTAAAAGTTTCTATATTTTGTGATTCACAAGTGTTTTCTGTTTATTTACTGTTACGAATTGCATTATGTGATCTTGATCTGTGCTCTTTTGACTTTTGATGTAAAAAAAATTCAACTCTATGGCTTAACAGTGACTTTTTTTGACTGTTTGATTTTAGTCATTTGAAATAACATAATGTATAATAAATAATAGATAGAGAAATAAGTCTTTAAAAAACATAAAATGTACTGGCAGTTTATTACACGGTTTGGTAATGCTTTATAATAACTACACACTACAAATCATTTATTAAGCAATAGCAAATATTGTGTAGAAAATAGTCTGAACCATCCTTATTAAGTCCTTTGTATTCCATCATTTTATATGTTTTGACGGAGTAAAAAATTGGTGTGTTGAAATGTATGTTGAAGAAAAAAATTGAAAAAATAAAACCTGTCATTTTTCACATATCCTGTCATTTCTTTACAAAGTTTTCCAGATTTATGTAATATTTTGTATAAGTACTCTACTCCTACTTAAAATGTGTAATATAAAGAATTTAAAAAAAGATGTTGGTTTCAATACAAAATGCAAGTTTATAACTCGTTAGGTTATGTAGATCCCATACACAAAATAATGGTTAGAGAAATAGAAAAATTAAGTTAAGTTTATTTAAAAATTTTATTTCGACAAATATAAAAATTAAGTAAGTTCTACAAGGCCTAGTATTGTTTCATTTACATAATAAAACTATGCAAAAAAATGCATTTGTTTTTTTAAGTAAATGAAGCAGAAAATATTTATCAGTGTAGTTAATTCATTATCTGTTAAGCATTAATTCTACATTAACAGACCTTAGAAAGCAGTTAATAAATACAGCTATAAATGCTGTATTCTTGACTTATAAGCTCGTATATATAATGTGCTTAATGATTGTATTTTCATACTTTGTTAATTATAATTTTTTTATTACTTAATTAAGTATTGCATTATTTACAAACTAGTTATTAAGAATAGTAGCTGTTTTAAGATCATTCAGAATGCATATAAGTGATTGGTTAATAAACTATTGCAATTAACATATATATATATATTTTATTATTCAGGCATATACAGATAGTAAATGTGTATGTTAATAAATGCTTTATTAACAAAATTTTATCCAGTTTTGTGACCTAATCTAAAGTGAGGACTATTTATGCGTTATAAATCCCTTATAAATGACAATTAAAGGCTCAGCTATATTTTATTCTTTTGAAGATACACAAATGAAACTGTATCAAATAAAAAATGTTTTGCAATCTTATGTCAAATAAAATGACTGTGCAGTTTAAACTTCGCTAAATAACTTTGAAATGTTGCATCATAATATATTGTTAAATTATTATTATTGTTGTTTTATCCAATGTTATTGAATTGTATTTATTTATTGGCACTCCTGTTATTTAGCAATGTTTAAAGTTTACAAAATAATTAATTTTAAAATTACAAAATAAGTAATTTTTTTGAAAAGATTGCAAACATTTATTGTTCATTTGAGACTGAGCCTTTAATTCCCATTAAGGGGTTTACAAATAGCCCTCACTTTAAATCAGGCCACAAAACTGCATGAAGTTGAGTTAATAAAGCATTTATTAACATACATAGTAACCAATACTATATGCCTGAATAATACAATATATAAATATTGATTTCAATAGTTTGTTAATCATTTACTAACTCATTCTGAATGATTCTAAAAGCCACCAACTACTACTACTACTACTACTACTACTACTACTACTACTACTACTAC
>CAIGQZ010032553.1:1478286-1493333 GCA_903798205.1 Danio tinwini | reverse complement strand
ACTACTACTACTACTACTACTACTACTACTACTACTACTACTACTACTACTACTATACAAATGGATGGTAAATAATGCAATACTGAATTTAGTAATAAACAATTAATAAGCAATAAAGAATAAAAATACAATCATTAAGCACATTATACATGTGCTTATAAGTCAAGAATACAGCATTTGTAGCTGTATTTATAAACTGCTTACTAACGTCTGTTAATAAGGTTAATGCTTAAAGGTGCAGTAGGTGATTGTCTTCAGAAACATTTTGTGTTGTGCTGGTTGAAAGTCTTTTTTTACATTCCAATAGACTGATTAAAGTAAATAATCTAAATGTATTTATATGTATTTTTTATTACGATAAGGCATAAAACTTAAAAATATTCATCGAATTAAATATTGTCGGACCGACAAATAACTCAATTACGACACGGATCTCAAACTGTCTGTCAACAAATTTAAATGTGAACTTCTGCGCAGCCTCTTTATGCAGACAGATGTGTCACTCACGCGTGCACACATGAAGCACGGATCTACCGCTGACAGAGAGAGATGCCAGGCGAACTCTGCATCAACCTGAACTTCTTTCTGAAAGACCAACGCGGCCTTGTATGCATGAAAAGAAAGATTGTTTCTGAAAGGACTTATGCAGTTCAAAACAACGATCTGAAGGGTGATACCACGGCTGAAATATTTCTTTTAAACAGGTATGTTTTAAAACTATTTTAGCCAGGCAAAGCTTATGTAGATTGTGTTCTTGTTTATGAATGGGTTTATGTGCACAGAAGTGTTGTTCAGCCACTGAAAACATCCGGCAAAAGATTGGCTATTTTCAAGTTCATGGAGTAGGGGAGAGCGGGGCACAAAGTAACATTTTTGGTTGTGGTCAAATAATGAACAAAGTAATAGGGTTGGACAAACCATTTTTTTTTACCAACAACACACAAGCCTCTCCTACAAATAAACACTGGAATTATGATTGCCAGACCTGTGGTTTCTGTGCAGTATTGCCAAAAGTGGCAGGAGTAAAAATGTTACTATTTACCCTGTGGGGTAAGTTGTAACAGACAGAGGGTTGGTTGTAACACATGCTTATAAAGAAAGTTTATTTGTTTATTTTGTTTATTGGATAAACACATTTGAATATATTTGCATTATTATTAATTTATCCATTATTATACAATGCATTTATTTGCATTATTATCAATAAAATATTTTCTTTCTATTAAAACAATATTTTTCTTTTAAAAAAACTGTTTTGTTTAAAGAGCCCCTATTACACATTGAAAAGGGTCATATTTTGGTTTTATGGGTCTCTAACAACATACTGGTATGTACGCAAGGTCAAAAAACACGTTCATGGTCTTATAATATGCATTTATTTTTACCTAATTATCGCAGCGACTCCCAGCGATTAATCGTTCAGCGATTCAATTGTTCCCAAACCCCTGCTTAGCGCGAAGCTAATCTGCGCTGATTGGACCGATGACAGCCTGTTGCCATTGGTCGCCAGCGTTCAGCGTGAGACAGTAAAATAGCCAGCGTGGTTTATCAAGCCCGCGGTTGCGGGTCGCCAACATTGGTATAGGATCCGATCGCAGGGGATGCTCGAAACACGCTTCAAAGTAAACTTACTAACACCACAGTAAACAGTACCCGGTTCTCAACAGTGTTATTCAGACATCTCTGCGCCGAAAGCAGTGCAGTTAATCACTAGCATATGTATGACATACATTCAGTTTGAATCCACACAGCAGCAAAAGCTGAACTATTCTGAACCTTGACCGCCGCACGTGTGCAGGATCAGCTAACGGTGGCCATAGCAACGACAAACGGCAGTGGAACGAGCTCACAAAAGCATTTAAATCTGTAAACAAAGCAGCACGCGTCGCGTTTACAACGTTGCATTAGACGCGATATGAGAATATAAAGAGTTAACCTGATACAGTACACGCGGTTACTAGTAACAAAACATGTAGATCATTTCTATTTGCAATCATTGCTGTGGCACCTCGTCTGTGAACTGCTATATGTTCTAAGTGCTTACCTGTACTCTTCTTTTCTAAACGATCACATCCCCAGCCAGGAGGTTGTAGCATCCTCTGTCCTCTGACAAGCTATCTGCGGGCTCCCGCTCTCCATTCGCAAGCCTTTTCAGTGCTGCTCACCAGCCCGAAGCCCAGCGTTCAGCAGCCTGCCGGTGTACCTAATAATTTGTCCTTATTTTGCCTGCACCCCTGGTGTCTTGTCTGTCCATTACAAGATGGAGGCAGAAACTAATGCAAGAGCTGTGTAGTGATAGATCACCCATTGTAAGCATGCAGATTTCTGAACGACTTCTTTCCCTCACACTTCCAATAATATGCAGGTAAACACAGCATCTTCATGAGCGTCTTGCTGCTGTGTTAGTGGGCAGGGCCGCAGGTTTGAAGTTTGCCAGGTCTGCGCGCGCAACCATTATGTTTCGTAACGACGTCACGCCGAAACAGCTGAAGATTCGTTATCAAGACGATTCATTTAAACCACTATGAGTCGACTCTTTTATAGATGAATCAATAGTTTTAAAAACTGTCCACTTTCAGATTTCAGCTTTAGCTGGATATTTTACTTCACTAAGAGCTGTGTTACACACTACATGGAAGGTCATTTTCAAAAACCCATAATAGGGGCTCTTTAAAACGTTCTCAACATTACACTCAAAATTCTAAAATAAATTTTGTTAGTTTAATTGGTGTCCAACAGTGTGTGGCTTAATTGTAACACCCTGTTACAACTAACCCCGCTGTGTCATGTTTTCCTCAAAACTGGCTAGCAGTCGCTGTGTGTGTTTTATACATCTTTCAAAATCGTTTCATCTTTTAGCCTAGAAGACGGTGATCACAACAATATAAGATTTTACGTTCATAATTTCATCCATTTTTTTTTATAAAAAAATATCGACTGTAATAAAAAAAAATTTTATGCTGCAAAAACAGTTTCTCCTGTGTTTCTCATTCAAATTTCGTCTAAGAATTTCAATAATTGGCAGGAAGACTTCTGCCGATACTGTGGTGAAAACCTCGGAAGCATGCCATGGTTAACCCTGAGCAAATACCTTAAAACTCTGTTACATTTAACCCCGTGTTACTTTGTGCCTCGCGCTCCCCTACCTTTTACAGCATTGATATTATAGTCGATTAAATAGACCTGAGCATTCGTTTAGTTGTTCAAGTGTAAAACGAGCTCAAAACAAGCAATGTACAGGAGGCTCAGTTTAGCACTGCTTGGTTTCTTACCGCTCTAATTTTTATTTAGTTTAATTACAAAACATAAGTTAATGTGCTCATCCTAAAAGCCTAACCAGCTTTACTGAGGTAAAGTTTGATTTATATTCACACATTCGTTCATTTTTTAACTGTGACAGTACAGTACAGTACAGTACAGTATGCACTTGATAATGTGCGTGTCTCCATGGAGTTTTCTAACTGTGAATGACATGATCTAGTGTTATATCTAATCAGTGAGCGTTCGCGTGTTCATGACTTAAGGAGGCGTGGCTTTGGACGGCAGGGGAGGGTCGTAAAATTTCTAAGCTATTATGCTAATGCTAGCATTCTGGCAGATCACCTACTCCACCTTTAACAGATAATGAATTAACTAATTGCTAAGGCTTAATAAATGATTTATAGTGTGTAGTTATTATAAAGTGTTATCCAACGTTTTTGTACTGTAATATAAAACACCAAGCCAGACAATATATCATTTTAAACTATGACAAATGTTAATAAAACTCCTTTTTTTAACATCAATAGTTGTTGATAGAAAGATAATACAGGTCTCATAATACAAATGAAAAGCATAAATAAATGGGGGAAAATAAAAAAAATTTAATTATGAATCACAAAATATGGAAAACTGCTAATTTTAAGGATACTATTAATGCAGTATTTCTAGTGAGCCTGTGTTGGGACAGTCTGAAGGCAGAATTAAAAGAAAAATAAAAGCTCTGGAGTTTAATCTTGCCATGACTTTTCCTTGATTGTTACATATTTAGAAGACTCTCTCAGCTTACAGCAAATTGAAACTAATATAATGAACTTTTCATGCATTTCCGAGGAACAAACCCATAACCCAGCATCAGATGAATCATATATCAATCATCCAAACAGTATTGCAAAATAAATTCCCCTGGGGAGGTACAAAACCTTATCCTGCTCACACGGAAGCTGTTTGTTTAGCAATAATACACTGCTAAATGTACACTCTTTCCTTATCTATAACATGATCCTGCATGCTCGCCCTCATGAATAAAACACTTTTGCATAGATTTATGGTTTACTCATCAGGACTCCACTGCTGACGCGATAGTATGTCTGAATGAGTAAGTGGGCTAAATGTCTCTGGTGATGGAGAATTATAACATACTGTAATACTCAATCCGCTTATCTTTCCTGCTCAAAGACCAACCTGCTCGCTCTTAGTTATCCATTAGTCACTCATCTACCACAGTTTAAGTAATGACAAAAATCAGGTGTACATTCAGCCAGTCTATTACGGGTGATTATTAAATGCAAGTGTGTGTGTGTGTGTGTGTGTGTGTGTGTGTTAGATACAAAATCTTTGAAGCATTTTACTTTGACCACTTGGCTTGAATTGGGTTACACTAGTTCTAAGATTTGTTGGACCAGTTAAGATACCTTAGTTTCCTCGGATTATCCTGCATTTGTGTCAGAAAAACTGGCAAATTGTCTACTTCACTAACCAGTTCTTAAATGTTATGTTATGTATGGGCAAGGTATTTAATCATATGATGTTTACTGTATGGCTCAGCTGATTGGCTAAAAATATTGCCAGGGAACCTGCACTACACTCAAAAAAATTATGTTTGCTGTTTGCTCAAACAACTTATTTAAAATGTATTTAAAGCTGAGTTTTATCTAGGACAGCTTAATTGTTTTATGTTCAATCTACTTAAATTCGTAAAAACTAATAAGCTAACTTAAAGGTCAGTAGGTGATCTGCCAAAATGCTAACCGGTTAGCATATGATCTTTGGACGGCAGGGGAGGGACTGTGTTTCAAAGGTATGCCTCCTGAAATTGTGAACGGGCTCACGGCGACATGACAGCAGACAACCCACTAGTTCATGCCATTCACCAGTTAGAAACTATTGCTTGCCTGGCGGCATGCAGGAATTACACGTAGGCCCACACGAATCTGCGCGCGCAGAATTCCGCAATTTTTCCACAGAATTTCACAGATTTCGGCAGATTTTTAGCTCATGATTAATTCTGTTTATTTACTTGAGTAAATGTGTGTAAATCTAAATTTATTCTGTTTTTAAATTAATTACAGTAATGATATTTGCTAATATGAAAATGTTCATCTGATTTATGGACAATGCAGTTTGTACAGTAATATTGTCTGTCTTTTAGTAGAGATATTATATGAGGGACTTGCTTTGTTTACCAAATAAAGTGAATCTAATTGGATTTGCATTTTAAATACTAAATAAAAGTTAAAAAGGTATTTTTTTTATTTTACATATTAAGGTTTTAGTTATGAGACTCCCAAAATAATTCAGCAGAAATCCGCAGAATTTGACCAAAATCCTTTCCATCTGGCCCTAAAAGCCACATTTACTGTACATGCTATTTCAGAGTGAATATTCAGAGTAGCATGGTAAACAACATAGGGAGGCTGTTATTGTTCAAAAATGAACCAATGTGAATATAAACGCAACTTCAGCACAGTAAAGCAGGCTAGGCTGAATTGCGCGATTTACTGATGTTTTGTTGTTAAACTAAATCAAAATCTACATTATCGATGCTGTAAAAGGTCCCTTATGAAACTAAAAATAGTCACATCAATCTTTCACCAGGAGATTTCACTGACTGAACAACACTTCTGTGCAGATAACCCATTCATAACAACACAATCTACATCAGCTTTGGGGGGCTAAAATATTTTTAAAACATAACATTACCTGCCGTAATGTTATGTCAAAAGGAAAAACAAGATTATTTTGCTTACCCCATTGGCAGGTTATTTGGCTCATTTTAAGGAAAAATTCACTTAGTATTGGTATATTATTTCTCAAAACAAGACAATATGTTTTACTTGTCTAAAAAATTCTTCTTGATTTAAGAATGTTTAGATATTTGGACTAGAAAAAAGAAAAAAAAATCGAAGTAAGAAAATCATTTTTTGCAGTGTATGATTGCTGGCTCTTATGATTTAATTTTGATTTATCACCAAGCCCTGTTGGATAATTAGAAATGAATGTTATAGGCTCCCCATTTGTAAAATTCTCTTTGCTTAAAAGCATTTTCATGATCTACAGTATAACAAATAGAGCGGTTAAGCAGTCCCTGAGAATTTCGTGACTGTGATCACTAAATTTAGTGCAACAATTTATAGGAGCTTGCAATTTTATCATTGCTGCAGATTTTACTCATATTTTGGCCAGCTAAGACACTAATCAAATTCCTTCCATGGCTTCTGCATTGTTTTATATTAAATAGCATTATATGTTCTCTGTTTATTGTACCAGTGCCTAAAATGTGAAATTTGAACTTGATTATTTCAATGCTGTTGTTAAAGATATTTGAAGAGGGAAGATACGATTTTTGTTTATTTCGATAATTTAGAGTCAATTATGTATTAAATATGCTGTGGGCTTTAAGTGGTATATACTTTCTCTCTTTCAGTGTTCCCTTTATATAAATTACAGAAACCAAACCAATGGTTCTTAAGGTCATAAGTATAGTGAAGAACTAAGATGTGCACATTTTCACAGCAAAGCAACAGAGAAAAGTGCCACAAAAATCTGTTATTTTAGACTGCAACAATATCCCCCCCCCACACAAGATTCAGGAGGGACTTGTTGAGCACTAAGATAAAAAAAAAGCCACATACAGTATTTTAATAGACATGTACAGCCTGGTGACTGCATTTGATTGCTGGTTGACAAGTGAGAAAGAAATGAAACAGCAGTGAAAAAATAGACTTACCATAAAAAAACAGGCAAAACATGTAAAAAAAATGAAAACGGTACAAAATATAAATTAATAAATGTTTTATATATTTTATAAATATTTTGTTTAATGAGAAATAGAAATTACCAACTGAAATCCCTGATATTCCATGAATTGTACAAAAAATATATAAATTCAATCATATTCTAGAAATTCCATGATCTGTGGAAACCTGAATTTTATTACCAGGTGGAAACAATGTGCTTGATGCAAAAACACACACATTGAGGATCATATCAGACTCACCATCTACTATGTTGAGAATCAGAGCAAGTACAGGTCCACTGGATGGAGCATCAGGAACATTAATGGTGTATTCTCCAACAGTTAACTTCAATGGCGTCTCGTTCAACACTGGCTTATATTCCATTAGGTCCTCAAGTGTTATAATTCCTCCTGAAGTTGCAGGATTAATTGATTAAAATTGGGTCACCTGACCTTCAACACATGATAGGCTTAAATATAAAACCCAAACCTGCAGCTTGGATATCATCCACTATATTCTGGGCCAAAGATCCACTGTAAAACACATCCGGCCCATCTTCTGCAATCTTCTCATAGGTGTCGGCAAGCGTGGTAAATCTAATGATATCATTTTCCTTCAGGATGTTTTTGTCTGAGTCACAGAACACTTCACTGGAGCACAGAAAGAGCACAAGTCTTTATAATCTTACTAAAAATACTACTGTAGCAGAAGCAGTTTACAGCGTAATGAGCAGGGCCAGACTGAACCTGGGGATATTTTTTGATAGAATTTTGTATAAAATCTGCCTGATTACGCGGAATGCATACATTTTGAGAGAGATAGTAAACTAAAAAACTTTGCACATTAAGTAAAAAACAATATACAATTGAGTTCAGAATTATTAGCCCTTCTGTATATATTTTCCCCCAATTTCTGTTTAACGGAAAGATTTTTTCAACACATTTCTAAAAATAATAGTTTTAATAACTTATTTAGCTAGGGCCAGAATCTGAAGATATTTTTTTGCTATTTCTGTTGAGAATTTTGTACAAAATTTGTGGCTTTATGCGGAAATTATTTGGGGAGTATTGTAACTAAAATTCCAATTTATTAAAATGGAAATAGATTTGTAACATTGTAAATGTTTTGAAGGTCAATTTTAATGCATGGTTCTTAAAAATCATTAATTGTAAAAAAAATGCATTTCTATTTGATGTAAAAACTTGACGTCCATTTGACATCTGCAGTGTGATTGGACAGATAGATTTTGTCCCTCTACAATGCATTTAAACGTATTTGATATCAAAATGACATTAAATTGACATCTAATATTGGCAAAAAAACTTGTCAAAAATCGATTATAGGACAGTCCTGTAATAAATTTTTTGATGTGTTCTTGATGCCAATATTATAAGTCACTTTGATGTCATTTTGACATCAAGGTAGTCAATTGACATTAAATCGGTTTGCATTTTTGGATTTAAGAACAAGGGAATTACTTATGAAGCAGTTTGACACAATTGCACAGAATACACTTTAATCTTAACGCAGAGATACGCAGTCTGTTATTGTCATTCACAGGTTAATTTTCTGCCTGATTGTTTAGTTTTTATTTAGTGTCCCCTAGATCAATCCTTACCACAATGTCATGTCACTCAGAATTGTTTCCTTGTTTTTTGAGATGGCATTGGCCAAGGCTCTGCCAACTGGAAAACCATTGCGTGCCAATTCTATACTGGGCAGAAACAGCTCCCTCCATGGCAGTCTCCCATGTCTTTTGTGTGCCATCTCATAGCCACGAATTTCCCCTGGAATGGCGATTGACAACCCTCCTGCCATGAAAACAAGAGACACAGTTATAATCATTCAAAGGCCAAAATCGCAATAAGTTCAATGACACAATGCTAATTTCCTGTCTTGTCTGTTTGATTATTTATTTGGAAATGATTTAATGCAGTTGATGCAATTCAAAAAGTCTTATTAAGAGATAATTCACCCACATATGAAAATTCTGTCATCATTTACACATCCTTCACTTGCTACAAACCTAATTAAGTTTCTCTTAAACATACTGTAAAAGGAGATATTTATTGGGAAAATGGAAATCAGCAGCCATTGAGCTCTACTGTCTAGTACTATGAATGCAAATGGCTGCTGGTTTCCAACATAGTTACAACTTATTAGTCTTTGCAAATTTAAGGGGATTCAACATAAAAACAAAACAAAATCTTTTTTGAGAAATGTAATATATATATATATATATATATTAAATGGTATTAGGTATACCACTGCAATTAATGATTTTTAAGAACCATGCATTAAAATTGACCTTCAAAACATTTACAATGTTACAAATCTATTTCCATTTTAATAAACTTCTTCAAATGTTTCAAACCACGTTTGAAAAGTAATAAAAAATAATAAGAAATGCATACTGAACTCCAAAGCAGAATTTTAGAATGCCTTGAAATTAAATATTGGAACTTCAGACTTTTGTTAGAAGAAATCTTACTGACCACCAAACACTTAAAAATAATAGGTTTGGCATAAACCATAATGACTTTGTCTCAATGTCAATAAACATCTTAAAATATCAATAAATGTGACCTATAATACAGCAAGGCACATTTACACACAGATGTACCAGAATAAAGGCTAAACTTTGTGGTATTTCAGTATTTTCAAGGCAATTCGTAACTTTTTGATTTAGTATTCATATTAATTTGTACAATCTCATTATTTGGCTAATTCATATTAATTTGTACAATCTCATTATTTGGCTAATTCATATTAATTTGTACAATCTCATTTCTATATTTAATGGAGCTGTATGTAAGTTTTGGACTCTTCTAAAGCATAAAAATATTATAATATGTTTGCAGATATTTAAGAAACATGCTAAGTGAACACTTTTGTTTATCTGAAAAGCAATGCCAAAATCAGATATTCTACTTTGAAAACAGCTGTCTTTGTTTAGGTTCTTTTAAACCACCCACTGCCATTTTAGCCAATTATATTTTAGCACCCCGGGTTGCCTTGGTGGAAAACCACACATTTCATTCATTCAATTAGAATCGTGTCTGTGACTGAAATGTGACCTCAGGTGGACAGTAGCAAACTCCGACACAGTGATAAGCACCAGACAAAACACAACAGAAATTTAAATACAGCCTTTCAGAAGCACAGAATATGCACTCACTCATGACACGGTAAGGTTTATAATTTAATTAATACATATTAAACTTCTTTAAGATTATTAAATGTAGATGCTGAATCTCTGATATGTGTTGGTTTTAAGTCTAAAGTTCTAAAGTTCAATTTCAGATTGCTTGTTTGATTTTCAAGATCTGCTGCTGCTTTCAGTAGTATGGCAATAAATGTCATGTAAAATGGCATTCAAACTCACACTGTTAGCATTTAACACTGAATAAAGCACATGAGGTGTACCTGAGGTAAGCAAGCCATTTCTAATATATCAATCCAATGAGTTGGTTTAAAGGAAACTTCCTTTAATATGGAAAATATTCATTCTATTGAATTATTTAGAACATGATTTAAATAAGCCTTTAGGCTTGATAGTTAGGTTTGCTCCCGTTGCTTCTCAATCTGGCAACTTGCGCTTGTGTTTGTTTTGATCCAGGAATGCAACACCTAGTTTAACCACTGGGTGTCAAACTAACATACTGCACCTTTAACTACAATTTGCTCATCCTCCAATGAGGGTTAGGGTTAGGGGTGGAGTTTAGGGCCTCCATTTGAAAACCATACATATTCACATCAATAAAATCATATAAGATTTGTACAAGTTAGCCACTTTTCTGACAATACATAAAATAGTTATGTCTCCTCATGAAGTCAGGTTGGGTATTTACATTACAATGGTGTACCTTTCCGTGAAAGCTGGGTGTTATTGCCAAACATGTCCTCTGAAGCGTTCTTTGGAGCAGTTTCTCTGGCATCAATTGTCTCTACTTTCCCTGTGGACAAACACATGACATTTTTTTATTCCATTTACCGAGACATTTCCAGAGTTGGTTGCCAAGACTATAATTTACCTTGACAGAAAAAAAAGTTTCTGTGTGACCATTATATGTTATTTTACTGCTAGCTTCACCTGATGAGGTAATGGTTATCCATTAAATCATTTGTTGACTGTCAAGTTAAGGTGACGCAAGATTTATGGTCACAATGATTCTGAGTCAATCTTATGTCCTTTCGTCTGGCACTTGACCCTAGGTTGCTTCAGGGACATGTCACTTCAGTGAACGTACTGTAAGTCATTTTGCATGACAAGTATCTGCAGAATGGCAAATAACCTCTGTATCATATTAAACTACAAAAGTGATGTCCTTTAGTGCCAGACTAAGTAGAAAAAGATTGTCAGTTTTGAAAAGCCCTTCACTGTTTTAAAGGGGACATATTATGTCCCTTTTTACAAGATGTAAAATAAGTCTCTGTCCCTAGAGTGTGTATGTGAAGTTCCAGCTCAAATTAGCCCATAAATATTGTTTTGAAACTCTTTAAAACTGCTCCATTTAGGCTTTGATCCTAACTGTGCCATTTTGGTGACTGTCACTTTAAATTCAAATGAGATTGTGCTCCCAGCTCTCTTTTTTAAAAGGGGCTGAGGTACAAATGCCTATGTGTCAGCATAGTGGCAGATTTAAAAACAGACTAACATATAAAGTGATTTTTGCATAATAGGTCTTCTTTAAGCTTTTTCAAAGTCCTTTTAGAGTGGCAACTTTGTAACTAGTGTTGGGTGTAATTAGTTAATTACTTTAAATTACTTTTCAGCTAAAAAAAAAGGTCTTTGCTTACTAAATACTTTACATAAATTCAACAGTTCTATATCAATTCAAAGAAGCAGAGTGATATAGTATTTCAACACAATCTCACAGCAATTTGTAATTTTTTTATTTAGTGGCTAATTCGTATGAATTTGTACAATCTAATTCGATTTGCTCATCACCCAATGACGGTTGGGTTTAGCGGCAGGGTTGGGTGCCACGCCTCCTTTTTAAAATTGTACATTTTCGTACGACTGTAGTTGTACCAAGTATTATTTATGTTATCTATTAAATTACAGAATAAATTGTATTTTTTACCACCTACACACAACCCTAAACCCAACCGTCACAGTACTGTAAAATAATTAATTATTGTTATACAGTGTCATAAAAAAATCCTGCTATATTGATCTGCATATCGCACTTCCGGCCGGCCGCATATCCGATCTAGACTTTACCACACTAAACGGTGCATCCGGTGCATGACCAGCTTTACGCAACACTGTTTGTAACGGTGTACTCACACTAGGCACGATTGTCCCTTCTCCCCTCAGCCCGCTCTCACATTGCATTTTTGCCTTTGGAGCCAGAGCACGCTTACATCATCGATGATGCGACTGTTCAATTTAACAGAAGAGAATCGCTCTCGCTCTGTACAATAGAGATTGATTTTGTTATACTGTTTTGTATTATTTTAAGTCGTTTGGGATGTGATGACAGTCAAATCTTTTGCTGAACAGATCCACCTTTTTGACGCTCATAAATATTCATAATGTCATCATGCTGCATGTATTAGGTTAGGAGATTTGCTGAAAGTGTAGCTGACATGCAGTGGGGGGTTTGTATCTTAAATAAACTACAACAGTTTGTGTTGAAAAGTAAGAATGATTAATACATTCATAAGAAACAGTCCCTTAAAAGTGACGTTGCGTCTTCAGTTTCATGCTCAGGTGTTCTTTGTACTCACAAAGGCCAACTGAACTGCACCTAGGCTTGTCAAACAAACTGGGGAATGGCCGTCAAATGTGTCTGGACATGGTTTGTATAGCCTAGTGCAAGTACACCCTAACTTTGCAGAAACTACTAAAAAAGGTTTTAAAAACACCATTTCATAAGTATAGGTAAAACAATGCAAAGTTCTTCATGGCTAATTCATCAGCCAAATGCAAGAATGTCCATATTTTTTACCTGTCGACGCATTGAATATGGTGAAGAACAGTCCTCCTCCAATGCCCATGCTGTGTGCGTTGAAAAGCCCGACACACAATAGAGCTGCAATAGAAGCATCGACTGCTGAACCATTGCGCTTTAAAATGTCCCTGCAAACATAAAGCATGCTGAGTGTGTGATTGACAGTGAAATGCATTGAAACTTATGGTTTTTTAGACTCTTACCTCCCAACCTCAGAGCATTTCCCGGCATCTGCTGCCACGGCTGCTTTCGAGTAGAAGTGGTCCGAGGACACGGTGAGTCTTTTATTTCCAATCCCCAAATACACACCCAGGAAAAAACCCACTGCTGCCACAAGCAAGACCACCATCCCAGCAACAAGAGACTTCTTGACCATTTTCCTGGATGAAGACAGAACATCAGTTCAGCACAATTGATACAAAAACCATTTGAGGCATCCGTCTCAAACTCGACTCCTGCGGGCCACAGCTCTGCACAGTTTTTCT
Organism: Danio tinwini; assembly: GCA_903798205.1. Classification (NCBI taxonomy): domain Eukaryota; kingdom Metazoa; phylum Chordata; class Actinopteri; order Cypriniformes; family Danionidae; genus Danio; species Danio tinwini. The sequence goes on along the minus strand of CAIGQZ010032553.1, from coordinate 1,479,890 downwards.
CCAACCCTAATTAAACACACCTGATTCAGTTATTCAAGGTGTTCAAAATTACTCGAGACAATTAAGCAGGTGTGAGTTGGAGGTGGTTGGAGCTGAACTATTCAGGGGTGCATTTCACAAACAACTACGTAACTCGTGGCTGATCATAGTACAATGCATCGTTTAGGAAAAAAAAACATGTAGTGATGAGTGTTTGATCCATCGTTTGAACCACGTTAGTTATAACGTAAAACGCCCAAAATGATGCTCTAAACAGGGTGGAGTAACAACTTCTTTAGAGAAAAACCTCATAATTTCTTTGTGCACATTATATTGTTTTACATGCATACGCATTAAAAAAATCCAATATTAGTTTTGGTAAAAACATGCACTTGTTTTCCATATATTTCAATTAATATGTAAATGGCAGATATAGGGCCTATGTTTCCTTTACAAATATTATTGAGAACATTACATATTCTATCCTAAAACAAAATCACTTACAAAAGCTAACACTTATTCTAATATTATATATAAATCATATAAATAAACAAATAATGAGGCTATTTATTAAGAAATAAAATGTAATATTTAATATTTATTAGGAAATGAAAAAAAAATTATATAAAAATCACTTTCATATTAATATTAATATTATTAATGATAATGATGATGACAATTATTATTATTATTATTATTATTATTACTATTATTATTATTATTATTGCTATTGCTATTATTATTATTAAGTAGCATATTGTTTATTTATTTTTAGTTTTTTATAAAGCCTACTTTTACAATTTGACATGCAAACCACTGCAGAAATGTTCTAACCAACAGGCCCAGTACAGTTACTTATTAAATAACCTACTATAAATTAAAAGCATTAACACATGCTATGTTTTTTGTATTCACAAGCTTTGGAGATGTAACATAAACTCCTCTTTTAAATAATAGGTCACCTGTAGCTTTCGTCATGAGCCACGACTGTGTTCCAACTGACATCAATGTTTTCAAAGTGCACTGCAAAGGGCTTTACACGCAATTGTAAACATGAAGATCGCTAAAACTGAACTGTAAAAATACTTTGAAAGCAAATTCCACCTAAGATAGATGACCTTAATGTTTTTTTTTATTATTCTAGCTGCGGCCCTCTAGGAATTGTGTTTGAGACCACTGATTTGAGGGCATACTTTGATTTATGATTTATGCTGAGAATAGTTTTTAGATTATTGTTTATTATAACATTTAGTAGATTGTTAGTTACACACACACATACATTTTTTAAAAAGTGGGTTAACCTGTTGTAACTGGAAATCGACTTAACTTCATTTTTATAATAATGCACATCATAAAAACAGATTTACATACATTTTTTAGTCAACTAAATGTTTTTTGTTTTTTTAACAGTTTGTACACACACATGCACACACACATGCAATTTTCAGTGTTTTGGCCTAAAAAATGCTGTTTTCAGAGCAAGACAAGCTGATTCTTGAAATACACACGCTCTGCAAAAACCCTCAGATCTTGCGTAAACCCAAGCTTTACAGCAGTCAAGTAATCAAGTATTAAAATGTTTCTGATCCTATAGACAGACAGGTAGATATTTACAGTCGATAGAC
>CAIGQZ010032553.1:1453246-1477494 GCA_903798205.1 Danio tinwini | reverse complement strand
AAAGAAAGACTGACAGACAGAAAAGCAGACAGACAGAAATAAAAAGAAACAGACAAAAATACAGACAGACAGACAGACAGACAGACATACCTCACAGACGATTTATTCTGATGAACCATAATCCAGGGATTGAACGCCTTTCTTGTATAAATGTATGTATCAGCACAAGAGTGAATGTGGCTGAGGACAGATATAATCTGTGCTAATTAAAGTTAGACTCCAGAGGTTATAAATCAACCTGGTCTCAGACCTGCTTGGTGATTGTCCGAGACAAGGTGATTTGTCAAAAAGTCTAGTATTACACAAAAAGGCAGGTGTTACTCATGAAACCTCACCCTGTTTTTAAGAGCTTACAGGAGCTTTTAGAGGTCTAGTGTGGTCTTGATGACTACAGTATCTCACCGCCCTCCCTCCCAGGCATTTACACAAAAATACACAGTCCAAGACTAAATATGGGATTTTATTTTTTACATTTTAAACTTGAAAATGAATAAAATAAATAAAACAAAATGGATAATAATATAGAAAATTTGTCACAGTCGTCAGTGAAAAGTTCATAATTTAAAATAGAACATTCTGTGACATTGGCCATGTAAACTCCCTTGTACAAAAAGTCACCAAAGAACAAGAAGCTCTTTTGGATCGTTCTGAAATTTTGATGAATATCAAGTTTCGAACAAATTGTCCGTTTCCACTTGAGTCATCAGAGAAAAATGTCCTGTCCCACATATTCCAAATATGTGAAACTGATTTGAAATCATGTGAAGTTATCAAAGTTATTTCACCATGTTCACTCATCTCCGCCAGTTTATCTCAGACTTGTGGATGTTATTATTAAAGTATGTGAGTCAGCACGGTCTGTTGCATAAGATTTCTCGGAAGCAGTTGTTGTTGACTTCCAGCTAAATGAATGACAATTTTGACTTTGAAAATGTCATTTTTTTGTGTTTGTAAAGCTCCCAGGGATTTTACGTTGAAGATCATTCCAGACTCTTGGCATTATATTCAAGAAACTTCTAGCACCTTACACTCAGAAGGCTTGAAAGTGGCATCAGAGAGCACAGTTACGTAATACCGGCACCATAAAAACTGCAAGTCAGCACTTTTCATAATATACCAAGACACTTGAAGCATTATTAGACCTCATTCAAGAGACCTTTTGTTCCATCATCCTCAATTCAGTAAGTGTGTATCAGCAGGAACTGTAATTTGTCTGTAGTTTGTCTTCAGCTCCTCGTTTTTTATGTTCAGGATTTATTAAAATGCTTTGTCATTCAGCAGTCGCTTTGTGCCATGAAACCTCATTTAGTTGTTGAGTATATATATATAGTTGAAGTCAGAATTATTAGCCCCCCTGAATTATTAGCCCCCCTGTTTATTTTTTCCCCAATTTCTGTTTAATAAAGAGTAAATATTTTTTCAACACATTTCTAAACATAATTGTTTTAATAACTCATTTCTAATCACTGATTTATTTAATCTTTGCCATGATGACAGTAAATTATATTTGACTAGATATTTTTAAGACACTTCTATACAGCTTAAAGTGACATTTAAAGGCTTAACTAGGTTAATTAGGTTAACTAGGCAGGTTAGGGTAATTAGGCAAGTTATTGTATAATGATGGCTTGTTCTGTAGACTATCAAAACATATATAGCTTAAAGGGGCTAATAATTTTGACCTTTAAATGGTTCTTAAAAAATTTAAAACTGCTTTTATTCTAGCCGAAATAAAACAAATAAGACTTTCTCCAGAAGAAAAAATATTATCAGACATACTGTGAAAATGTCTTTACTCTGTTAAACATCGTTTGGGAAATATATAAAAAAATAAAATAAAATAAAGGGGGGCTAAAAATTCTGACCTCAACTGTATAAATACATAAATATTCTAGCACATACACACTTTTTATGCCATTGGTTTCAGAAAGAGAGAAATTTAACCTCTTGCCTTTTATAGAATTGATTTGGAAAAATCTTTGGCAAGACAAGCAATTCATGACATGTTATTTGATTGGTTAATGCTCACAATCATTTAAGTCAGTTTGAAACTATTACATTTCAGATCTTATTTAGAAATCATGGTAGGGCATGATTTTTAATTCCCATTAAAGCATGTCATCTGTCTTTTATTTCAATATGTAGAGTCTTGTTTATTTGAGCTGAGCGGTGACTTGGACAGCGAGATGTTTTGGGCATTAACAGTTATTGAGCCAGTGAGTCACTGAGATTTAACAGCATTCACTAATGCTCACAGCTAATGCTCACATTCAAGCACATCCCAAAGGCATTGGAATGAGATCTGACGACTGTTTGGACAAGTGTTTGGATACATTTTGGAGCATGCTAGAACTCCTGCTTCACTCTAAAAATGCTGGGTTGTCATCATTTTTATTTTTTTTATCACATGTAAATTTTAACCCAAAGGTTGGGTTTCTTCATATTTGAGTCAAAGTTGAGTTACAACAATCAAACATTTTTCAGAACATAACATCAGAATATGGGCATAGTGTGTGGTCATGCACAGATAAACATGATCACTGACATTTAAATATGATGAATGAATGACTTCTGTCATATAAAAGCAAGTTTAGCTAAATTAGCTTATATGAATGTCACATATAACCTAACTGGGTCTTATGTGGGGCAACTGGGCAACATGCATAAGGACCATATTGGGGTGTAAGCCTTACATGTAATCAGCAAACCCATCCCAGGCTCATTCTGATTATGTACTCCTATATACATTTTTGGAGAGCACCAAATACGTTCTAGGAGGTACTTTTTTTTTTTTGCAGTTTTTGTTTTCACGAATCAACCAGAGGCCACCGTGTACACTTTTTCAGATCTCAAATTTCTCTCGCGAATGCCATTCGCACCTGCTGTTCTCACATAAATCCAACAGAGGCCACAATCAACTGACCCGCTTTCTGAAACTGTTTTTCACTCAAACCCCATCGTCATGGTCAACTCCGCTCTGTGTCTCAAATCCTCTGATGTATGTGACAAGCCATGGACAAACTGGTAACAACAAAAAAGCCATCCATATGGAGGAAAGCAGTCAGCTGGTAGGTGTGAAAAGAAACAGCATTATACCACCCTGTAGCATTCACTTTAAAGATGAAATGCAGCCATACGTAGCTCTGGCTACATAATTCACAATCTACAGAAATGTACTGTATATAGCAGGGGTTTTCAAACTGTGGGGCGCCAGCACCTATTAGGGGGGGGGGGGAGACATTGAGGTGTGCACTCAAGTAAATTATGACGATGATTTTAATGTGTTCACTAGAGTGAATCTGATTAATGTTAGCTCTACATCTAACTATCAGGCACCTGTAGAGTTAATGCTTTCCAGTAAAATATATACAAATAAAATTGAACGGTGTTCTGTCGATTTGTCCTACCTTGTCAGATAGTCCTACCTCCCATTCAAAAAGTAGGTTGCAAATCCTGATGACCTTATATGTTACCTATCAGATTTTGCTACCACTGTAATTTAGAATGTGGATTAGTGTGATATGAAGCTGTAATATCGCCCTAACCTACCTAATCCCTAACCCCAACCCCAGAACCATTCAAATACAACGTTGGTAGCATAATCTGATGGGTAGGATAAAATGTCAGAACACTGGGTGCTTTTTAAAATGAATGATGGTGAATAAATAAAAGTAAAACCGGTGAGCCGTCTGACAAAAAATATGCCCTTCTGAATCAAATCAACAGGATGCCCTTCTAGATCTTTCACTAACTTTGAAGACACTACTGACTACACCTACATGGACATCTGTATTTGCCTTAATAGACAATAATATAATTAAGGTGTTTACGTGAAGTGCTTTCATGTAAGAGTTTTCTGTAATTTTGGGTGACATTAACTGCAGTTCGGCACATTTCATTCATGCCCCCGTGACAAACTGGGGTATTAGACGCAAATATGGAGCATGGACTGGTGGAAGAGTGTTCTGAAATTCAATAGCGCATGCTGAATGGAAAGAAAAAACTTCCGCATTTCGCGATGTGTGTGTGGTCCTTTACTGACAGTCGAGTGTGTGGATCTTGTCGGAAAAATGTTGAAAAGTCCTACATGGCGGTAATAGTTTGATTGCGGTGTTTACTTCAGTAATGCCACTAATATATGCATACTCCACATCTTAATTCCATTTCTGTTTAGTTCAGTTATGACTTTAGTTGGAGTAAGGTAATCAAAAATCATTGTTTACATGGTGACTCTTAATCAAAGTATTGTCTTAATTGTATTGGCGTCCTTGTAAACATACTCAATGTTCAACTCAAACACACCATCAGGGCTTTGCGAACTTGGAATTGATCAAACTTGGGTGGGCTTGTGTTGTGTTAAAAGTTTGAAAACCCCATGCTTATGTTGAACAAACGTGTTTGATTTTATTTCTGCCTTACATCTTAAAAAAAGCACATAGTGATATTTGTTTGTTAACTATTTTAGATATCAGAAAACAGAACATACATGTATATATAACAGAAAACCTATTTTCAGCATTGTGGAGAACAGGGTTTGCTTTGCTTGGCCTCTTTGGCTTGATTTTTATGTTAGTTTCTCTTTGGTTACTATAATAATGTTTAATTGAATACCTAATTAATGCTTAATTGATTAATACTTTACAATAACAGTATATAAATTACAATATACTAATATGTAAACTAATTGTTACTTTATTATGAAATAATTATAAGGTAAGGCATTTGCTAATCAAACTAACTTTAACCACAACATGAGTTACTTGGGTTCATGTGTGAATAATGGCTACGTTAATTACTTGTTAGTACATGTTTGTTAATTAATTGGTTAATTAACACTTTATTTATTTATTCATTCATTTTTCTTCAGCTTAGTCTCTATTTTCAGAGGTTGCCACAGCGGACTATTCCAGCATATGTTTTACGCAACCCAATAGTGGGAAACACCCATACTGTACACTCATTCACACACAACCTTACCTGCTGACGGACAACATCTCTAAGATGCTTCGTTCTGTCTGACTAGTAAGTAAAAATTCACAAAATTCACATTCTACCCATATAGACTCCTGTTCGTCCAACTTAAATTATAGTAATACATGCCTAGCGTACCCAATAGAGACTGTGTCTGTTCCTCGTGTTATTAGATCAACAATTAAACGTACTGTGTGCTTTAGAAAAAATCTATTAAGAATAAAAGCTGAAAATCCAATAAAAAGTGATAATACAAACTTCGTAAGGCTTGGTCTCCTAAACATCAGGTCACTAGCACCTAAAACACTTATCATAAATGAAATAATAACAGATAACAATCTTAATGCACTCTGTCTCACTGAAACCTGGCTGAAACAAAATGACTATATTAGCTTAAATGAAGCTACTCCTCCAGGATTCTCATATAAGCATGAGGCTCGTCAAACTGGTCGTGGTGGTGGAGTTGCATCAATCTTTAGTGATATTCTTAATGTTAGTCAGAGAAAGGGACTTATGTTTAACTCTTTTGAAGTATTAGCTCTTAATGTTATGCTACCAGATATTATGCAAAAACCTACAATATCTCTTGCTATAATCACCATATATAGACCCCCAGGACCCTATGTCAATTTTCTAAAAGAGTTTTCTGATTTTATTTCTGACTTACTAGTTAAAACTGATAAAATACTAATTGTAGGAGACTTTAACATCCATGTAGATGACTCCAATGATACACTAGGGCTCGCCTTTATGGATCTACTACATTCACTTGGGATAAAACAAAATGCGGTTGGTCCAACCCATCGCTTAAAGCATACATTAGATCTAATATTGTCTTACGGAATTGAGGTCTTTGATGTAGACATTATACCACAAAGTGATGATATTACAGACCACTACCTCTTGCTATATAAGCTGCGTTCACCTGAAATTATCAGATCTGCACCAATATACCGCCCTGGTAGGACTATCGTTCCATCCACTAAGGATGAATTCATAAGTAACTTACCTGATCTTTCTTTAATTCGAAATACACCCGCAAACGTAAATTACCTTGATGTAGTAACCAGCAGTATGGATGCTATCTTTACTAGCACACTAAATACGGTGGCACCCATTAAATTAAAAAAGGCTAGAGAGAACAAAACTACACCATGGTACAATAGTCATACTCGCGCTCTCAAAACAGCAACCCGTGCCCTGGAACGTAAATGGAAAAAAACAAACTTAGAGGTTTTTAGAATTGCGTACAAAGACAGTATGTCCAGCTATAGGAGGGCTCTTAAATCTGCCAGGGCTGAGCACCTCCGCAAACTGATTGAAAATAATCATAACAATCCTAGATTTTTATTTAGCACCATTGCTAAATTAACAAATAATCAGTCATCCTTGGAACAAAATGTCCCACTGCATATTAGTAGTAATGACTTCATGAATTTTTTCAGTGATAAGATAGAAGACTTTAGACAGAAAATAGAAGATGTTAAACTTTCTGCACCACCTTATACTCCAGATCCAGTAAACATTCCACTGAATCAAAATAACCTACAATGCTTCAAAATCATAGAACAGGAAGAGCTAGATAAAGTTATAAATAGTTCCAAACCAGCTACATGTATGTTAGATCCAATTCCAACAAAATTACTGAAAGATTTGCTACCTGTTATAGGAGAACCTCTCCTTAACGTTATCAACTCTTCTTTAGCTTTAGGCCATGTTCCAAATCCTTACAAGCTAGCTGTTATTAAACCTATTATTAAGAAACCACAACTGGACCCCAGCAACCTAGCTAATTATAGGCCTATTTCAAATCTTCCGTTTATGTCTAAAATACTAGAAAAAGTTATTTCTACCCAATTAAGCTCCTTTCTGCAGATGAACAATATTTTTGAAGTGTTTCAGTCAGGTTTCAGGCCTCATCACAGCACAGAAACCGCATTAGTGAAAATAACCAACGATTTACTCTTAGCTGCTGACCAAGGGTGCATCTCACTATTAGTTCTACTAGATCTTAGCGCCGCTTTTGACACCATTGATCACAATATTCTCATAGACCGCTTATATTCTACAGGTGTCCAAGAACAGGCTCTTCAATGGTTTAAGTCATACTTAGCTGATCGTTACCAGTTTGTGAATATTAATGGACAACTTTCACAAGTAAGACTGGTAAAGTACGGGGTCCCTCAAGGATCAGTTTTAGGCCCTCTGCTGTTTACAATATACATGCTTCCCCTGGGGGACATTATTAGAAAACATGGGATCAGTTTTCACTGCTATGCAGATGATACTAAATTATATTTCAACTAAACCGGATGAGATGTCTAAACTGTCTAAGCTAACTGAGTGTATTAAAGATGTTAAAGACTGGATGACCAACAATTTTCTTCTCTTAAACTCAGACAAAACAGAATTATTACTTATTGGGCCTAAATCCTGTACACAGCAGTTCTCACAACTCGACCTGCAATTAGAGGGATACAAAGTTAGCGTTAGCTCTACTATAAAAGATCTGGGTGTCATATTAGACAGCAATTTAACCTTTAAAAATCATATATCCCATGTCACAAAAACTGCCTTCTTTCATCTAAGAAATATTGCTAAATTGCGAAATATGCTATCCATCTCAGATGCAGAAAAGCTAGTTCATGCTTTCATGACTTCTAGGCTGGATTACTGTAATGCTCTGTTTGCTGGTTGCCCAGCATCCTCTATTAACAAACTTCAGCTAGTACAAAATGCAGCTGCCAGAGTTCTTACCAGGTCTAGAAAATATGATCATATCACCCCAATTTTATCCTCCTTACACTGGCTGCCTGTCAAGTTTCGTATTGAATTTAAAATATTGCTTCTTACCTATAAAGCCTTAAATAATCTAGCTCCTGTTTATCTAACCAACCTCTTGTCTCGCTACAATCCAACCCGCTCTTTAAGATCTCAAAACTCAGGGCTTCTTGTAGTACCTAGAATAGCTAAATCGAGTAAAGGAGGTCGAGCCTTCTCATTTATGGCCCCTAAACTCTGGAATAGCCTTCCTGATAATGTCCGAGGCTCAGACACACTCTCACTCTTCAAAACTAGATTAAAGACCTATCTTTTTAGCAAAGCATACACTTAGTGCATTACATAGCGGTATGACGCATGATGTGCCCCACACATGATTTTGCTTCTTGTTTATATACACTATGAACAGCAGCTACGCTAATTATTCTCCTTATTCTGTATTTCCACCTGGGGGTACTCATCTCGAGGCCCTCAGACTATGCAGTGCCACTGATGCGATCCAAGACCAGCGACGAGACGATCCCAAGGCTCCCGGACCAGGCCGTATCCTGAGCTGCTGCTGTGGTGGTCATGATGGAGAGCATAAGACTGATTCCTCTGATGCTCCAAGGACAGACGTGTCTTCGCGGAGGTCCAGCTACTGCGCCTAGACTGCAGCTCTGCACAAGACGTTTGGCCATAGGAGAAATGGTCGTGCCCAACTGAGCCTGGTTTCTCTCGAGGTTTTTTAAATTCTTCACTTTCGCCAATTGGTGAAGTTTTTTCCTCGCCGCTGTCGCCACTGGCTTGCATGGTTCGGGATCTGTAGAGCTGCGCATCGATGGAATTGCTCCTCAGTGTTTGGACTCTCAGTAGTGATTATTAAACCACACTGAACTGAGCTAAACTGAACTGAACTTAAACACTGAAAACTGAACTGACACTGTTTCAATTCACTATAAACTTCCATGTGAAGCTGCTTTGACACAATCTACATTGTATAAGCGCTATACAAATAAAGATGAATTGAATTGAACACACACTCATACACTACGAACAATTTTAGCTTACCCAATTCCCCTATAGCGCATGTCTTTTGGACTGTGGGGGAAACTGGAGCACACGGAGGAATCCCTGACCAACATGGGGAGAACATGCAAACTCCACACAGAAATGCCAACTGGCTCAGCTGGGACTTAAACCAGCGACCTTCTTGCTGTGAGAGGACAGTGCTAACCACTGAGCCAGTGTGTCACCCATTAACACTTTAATTTAAGCTAAAAGTAACTCACTTTATGAGAAACAATGTTCTTTAAATAGCAACTTCACCAACATGAACCCATGATCTGTTAATGTATCATTATGTCATGACTTTACCTGCAGGGGCACATTATTATTAACTCATTCTTACCAACTATTGTTTAAACTGTTCATTATGATGTAGACAGAACACTTGATCCTTACTGACAACTACACACAACAGCCACAGTTAGGGCTCATTCACACAGAACCCATTTTTTCATTACAATCCGCTACATTCTATTAGTTTTTCAATGTAAACATGCACTTGACGGATGTGCATGTCCATTTTTACAGCTTTAGAGCTGTTAGTAGACACACTACAATAACCCGCAAACGTGTGCATTGTCACAGGGAGTGTAACTGGGTGAATAAACCTAGTGTCAGGCTGTGCCAGTACTAGCAAATGAAGCTTACTATAACTTCACTCGATGGTTGAAACCTCACACTTTCTAAAATCTGATCTTGAAACAGAATACAGAGCTTCATAAGAGGCCAAAACTAAATTTGAGTGTCTATCTTCAAGTTCTTTTAAGCCAGTGTGTGCCAAAACTGTCAGTATGAAATGATGTAGATGCTCTTTGCAGCACAAACAGAAAATGAGTAGTTCCGTTTCAAACTGGAAGAGTGAAATGTTACCATTCACCCCATATATAATCTGGGTTAGCTGGGCTGAGATACAGTACAATTCTGATTTCAACCGGGGTTAGATGAAACATTACGAAATAGGGATTATGACTAAAACGGTCAATTTGTAAGTTAAATTTTGGAGCTTTTCAGTATAAATATTGGTCATGTATGTGTGTTACAAAGCTGAACAAAATGCAAAAAATATCAGCTTCAACAATTAAAAACTGTTTTTTTTTGTGTGTGTGTGTGTGTGTTTCAATTATTTATGGCAGGGGTGCCCAAACTCGATCCTGGAGGGCCGGTGTGCTGCATAGTTTAGCTCTAACTTTCTTCAACACACCTGCCTGAAGTTTCTATTATACCTAGAAACAGCTTGATTAGCTGGTGCAGATGTGTCTGATTGGGGTTGGAACTAAACTCTGCAGGACACCGGCCCTGCAGGACTAAGTTTGGGCACCTCTGATTTATGGGCTCACAGAGGACAAGTGAAACACTGAACCAAAACTTATTTTGGCATTGAGGTCTTTATCTTCCAAGATCTATAGGCATACTGAAATGAAAAATACAACTAAATTAGCTTTAAGCTTCTGTAACTTCTGTAACTGTAGCTTCTGTAACAACATGCTTGAATGACTGGCGTCCGGTTGCACTGACACCCATCTTCAGCAAGTGCTTTGAGAAGCTGATTAAAAATCACATCTGCTCTGTACTGCCCGCTAACACTGACCCTCTGCAATTTGCATACAGAAACAACCGCTCCACTGATGATGCAATTGCTTTCACCTTGCACACTGCTCTGTCTCACCTGGAAAACAAAAACACATATGTGAGAATGCTGTTTGTGGACTACAGCTCAGCATTCAACACCATAGTGCCTGCCAAGCTGGTGGTGAAGCTCCAGGCTCTGTGCCTACACAGCTCTCTGTGCAACTGGATCCTGGACTTCCTGTCAAGCAGACGCCATGTGGTCAGAATGAACAACATCACCTCATCCACACTGATCCTCAACACTGGTGCTCCACAGGGCTGTGTTCTCAGCCCACTCCTGTACTCCCTGTACACACATGACTGTACATCCAAACACAGCTCCAACGTCATCGTTAAATTTGCTGATGACACAACGGTGGTGGGCCTAATCACAGATAATGATGAGACGGCCTACAGAGAGGAGGTGCACACTCTGACGCAGTGGTGTCAGGAAAACCACCTCTTACTCAACATCAGCAAAACCAAGGAGCTGGTGGTGGATTTCAGGAGAGAGAAGAACGAACACACTCCCATCACTATCAACGGGACACCAGTGGAGAGAGTCAGCACTTTCAAGTTTCTTGGAGTACACATCGCTGAGGATCTGACATGGACTGCTCACACAGACGCAGTGTTAAGGAAGGCACAACAACGCCTCTTCTTCCTCAGGCGCCTCAGTAGGTTTGGAATGAGCCCCCACATCCTCCGCTCGTTCTACACCTGCACCGTGGAGAGCATCCTGACTGGCTGCATCACCACCTGGTATGGGAACAGCACCAGCAGCAATCGCAAAGGTCTACATAGGATTGTGCGAACTGCTGGACGAGTAGTAGGAGGTGAGCTTCCCTCCCTCCAGGACATCTACACCAGGAGGTGCATGAGGAAAGCCAAGAGAATCATCAGCTACTCCAGCCACCCAAGCCATAGACTTTTCTCTCTGCTACCCTCAGGCAGACGGTTCCGCAGCATTCGGTCACGCACCAGCCGACTGAAGGAAAGTTTCTTCCCTCAGACTATCAGGCTGTTGAACACTTAACACACCCCACACAAACTCTCCCATACCCCACACTGCACACCATAAAGATGTAGCATGCACTGCACTTTAACCAATCCATACTTAAACAACACTGCCTACAACTATGTGTACACCTATCCATCGTACGCATCACTGTCAACATTGCCAAATTTACACTGTCTTGTTTTTTGTGAGTATGTTGTTGTATTTTGCACGGTCTGTATTTTACACTGTCGCTGTATTTGCACTGTCTGTATTTTACACTGTCGCTGTATTTGCACTGTCTGTATTTTCCACTGTCTGGAGCCAGCACCTAAGCTTTTCACTCATCATAGCACACGTGCTGCTGATGATGTGACAATAAAAGTGATTTGATTTGATTTGATTTGATTTGAACTCATGTTTCATTGATGTTGCAACTAACCCAGATTTTCTCACCTTACAGACAAAACAATAGCACCAGCAAAAAACTTTTTACAGAACACTCAAAAAATGAAGTTTGTTCAAACTACTTCTTTAAAACAACACAATTCTTGACCTTTTTAAGGGGACAACTTAATTGTTTTATGTTTATTCATCATTCATTTCATTCATTCATTTTCTGCCGCTTTTCCGGTGCCGGGTCGCGGGGCTAGCAGTCTTAGGAGAGAACCCCAGACTTCCTTCTCCCCAGACACTTCCTCCAGCTCCTCCGGGGGGATCCCGAGGCATTCCCAGGCCAGCCAAGAGACATAGTCCCTCCAGCGTGTCCTGGGTCTTCCCTGTGGCCTCCTCCTGGTGGGACATGCCTGGAATACCTCCCTAGGTAGGCGTCCAGGAGGCATCCGAAACAGATACCCGAGCCATCTCAGCTGACTTCTCTCGATGTGGAGGAGCAGTGGCTCTACTCCGAGCTCCTCCCGAGTGTCAGAGCTCCTCACCCTATCCATAAGAGTGCGCCCTGCCAACCTTCGAAGGATCCAAGCCGCTTGTATCCGAGATCTTGTCCTTTCAGTCATGACCCAAAGCTCATGACCATAGGTGAGAGTAGGAACGTAGATTGACCTTGAAAATCGAAAGCTTTGCCTTTCCGCTCAGCTCCTTCTTTACCACAATGGACCGGTACATCGATCGCATTACTGCTGCTCCTCCACCTGGGGTAACGACTTTCCTTCAACCTGGAGATGGCAAATCACCTTTTTCCGGTGGAGCACCATGGTCTCTGACTTGGAGGTGCTGATTCTCATCCTAGCCGCGTCATACTCGGCAGCAAACCTCCCCAGTGCATGCTGAAGGTCCATGTTCGATGAAGCCAAGAGAACAACATTGTCTGCGAATAACAGAAATGAAATCCTATGGTCCCCAAACTGGACCCCCTCCAGCCCAAGGCTGCGCCTTGAAATTTTGTCCATGAATATTATGAACAGAATTGGTGACAAGGGGAAGCTCTGCCGGAGTCCAACATGCACTGGAAACAAGTCTGATTTATTGCCGGCAATGCGAACTAGACTCCTTCTCTGTTCATACAGGGACATGACAGCCCTTAACAGAATGCCTCTAACCCCATACTTCTCAAGCACCCTCCACAGAATGCCACAAGGGACACGGTTGAACGCCTTCTCCAAGGCCACAAAACACATGTGGACTGGTTGGGCATACTCCCATGAACCCTCAAGCACCCTGGTGAGGGTATAGAGCTTATCCAGTGTACCATGGCCCGGACGAAAACCACATTTTTCCTCCTAATTCAACCATTGGCCAGATCCTCCTCTCCAGTACCCTGGCATAGACTTTCCCCAGGAGGCTGAGAAGTGTAATCCCCCTATAGTTGGAGCACACTCTCTGGTCCCCCTTCTTAAAAATGGGAACCACCACCCCAGTTGCCCAGTACAGAGGTACTGTCCCCGACCTCGATGCAATGTTGTAGAGACATGTCAGCCAAGACAGCCCCACAACATCCAGAGACTTAAGATACACAGGGTGAATCTCATCCACCCCTGCTGCTTTGCCACTGCGGAACTTGCAAACTACCTCAGTGACCTCAGCTTGGGTGATGGGTGAGTCCACCCCTGCATCCCCAGGGATGTTCAATTCACTTAAATCAGTAAATCAGTAAAAAACAATAAGTTAACATAATGTTTACCTACATGCCAGGAATGACCATAAAAAAGTACATTTACTTTTTACCTGAAATTTAGTTTTTCCCCTCCAGCATCTGCTTTGTCTTCCATAGGACTTTGTGAAGTTTATTTATAAACTAATTTCGAGAGGATCACGTGATTATGATTGAACACAGCTGGTCATGCATTAACCATGTATGACCAACCAATCAGACGATTTCTAACCCACTATAAAGAGCCAGGGTTTCCTACTACAGTCATCTTCGTTTGAAGAATCCCCCCTTCCACCCCTACTCCTCCTCTTTTCCTTTCATAGGGCGGCACGGTGGCCCAGTGACTAGCACTGCGGCCTCACAGCAAGAACGTCACCGGTTCAAGTCCTTTAACAGACTGGCTGTCGTTTCTGTGTGAAGTTAGCATGTTCTTCCCGTGCTTGCGTGGGTTTTCCCCGGGTTCTCCGGTTTCCTCCCACGTTCCAAAAACATGCACTACAAGTTAATTGAACAATCTAAATTTAGCACTAGTCAAACTTTATCCATAAGCATACCTCTCCGTAGCAACTATTTTCTGTCACCAACTCTTACAAGGGGGAGCTCTCGAGATCTACCTGAGCTCAAAGCTCCCCTCTCGCCCTGCAAACGGGAGGGAGCCCAGGGCTCAAAAGCCTTTGGGCTCAGGGCTCTCTCCCGGGACAGCATGCCAAACTTGCTTATAATCAATCATCAGCTAAGTGTGAACTCTTGAAACTATTTTTAACTGTGGCATAAGGACTGAAAGGAGTGTGTGTATAGTAAATCAGCTGATTTGTAAACAGTTTTTTTCCAAACTGCTTACACACATTTTCAAAACACCTTTTTCAAAAATGTTCTAAACTCTACAGACGATTATCAGAACTGCACAACACAATGCAAAATGTCTTACATCTCCTTTAAAATGGGGGGTTGGTGAAGAAGGTGTCCTTTGCCTGGAGAAGCGTCGTGCGGGCCTCAGGTTGGCCATCATACACTTTACAGAGCCAGGCTGAGAATAATTCCTCTATTCTTTTCTACAGGAATTTAGAATTTAGGATTTAGAAAAGGTGAATATGGGGTAGGTACAAAACTACAAATTGTGTTGGGGTTTTATTTTGGCCCTGAACAGTCCAGTTTCCTGTAACCTTGACTTATTTATAGCCTATACAACAATAAAGCAGTAAGTTTGTGATCAGTAAAGAAATGAGTGTTTCCACATTTGATGAGTGTGTGACCTGCTGAATAACAGCATTTTGACTGGTTGTGTTCGGAAAAGGAAATCAAGTAGTTTCCTGTTAGATTTTTGTGTTTTAGGTAGAGAATTAGGTGTAGTGTTTTGAAAAAAAGTGTTTTATGAAAACAATGAACAATGAAGTTCAATGCTGAGAAACAGCTTATGGTTTTGGAGATTGGCTGTGTAGTTTTGCATTTTGAGTGAGAGGTTTCAGAAACAGTGTGACATGAAAAGATTTTGTAAGCAGTTGGAAAAAACTAACTGGAGAGATTAGAAGTATTACAATTTCATCTGCTCCTATGTACCAAGAAGCATCATTATAAACAACATTATACAGTGTATCAGAATGGCCACAGTTCAATCACTTGGAACATTTGAAATAAGTATGTGTTCAATAATAAAAATATATTATTAGGTGTCCGTGTAACAAATAAGAACTATTTAATGACTAAGTTAGCATCAATTAAATAATAGTGTCCAAATAAGACACTAGGAAGACCCGGAGACTGGGAGCATAAGCTGATATTTTGAAAAAGGCTGCAAGTCTGCAAATCAGACAGGGACATCAGTAAGGTCTTTAGCTAAGGTCTATTCCATTTGTCATGTCACTTTGGATAGATAGTGAAAGGCTTTTCCTAGGCCATAATATCTGTTAGAAAGTCTTCAGTGAGACAAAATTTGTCATGGCCATTTAATGCTTGCAGAAGACCTGTGATGCTCTGACCTTTCATATCGGTCGATCGATTGATTGATTGTCAATCAATTAAAAACTTTAACATGTTAAAATTGCAGTCTCTGATTAATCTAGATTAAATGCTAATTTAATACATGGGATTTAACAATAAATGTGCAGTGTTGAAAGAATTGCATGACAATCTAAGGAAACAGATGGACTAGTTTTATTTTCTTAATAGCCTTAAAATATATTATTTTTAACTTGCCTAAAGCAAATACGTGCAGATGTCTCTTCTCTTCGATGGGCTGTGCTGTAACACTGAGCTAGTTTTAGTTTCTGATGTCCAGTGGTCTCCAATAAGTGCAATAGAAGTGCCTTCTGCGAATTGACTCCCTTTTGTTCAGCTTTTCCAGTGTCATAATGTTCAGGTTTAATTGTAACTATATAGTTCCCATCAAAAGTACAGTCTTAAATAATGTTGTTGGGTCTGCACTGTATATCTATTTAGTGATGGAGTTCGCTTTGCAATTTTCAGGACAAACTAAAAACCAAAGCACTAGCAGGAGCCAGCAAACCAGCATCAACACATACTGTACTTTTCCAGCACATGCAGTTTTTTTCAGCAGCATTATGTCTTTATCCATTATCTTTGATCATATTATCGTCACACAATGATATGATTGCAATGACAGCAAAAAGCTGGGGTCAAACCATTAATTTGTGTTGTGTTATCCTTTTCAAATTAATCATTTAAGTTAATGTGTTAACATGGACAGCCCTAATATAAATATATACCTACAGTTTCTGAAATTTCAAGTTCACTACTTAGGCAAATTTGAATGCATCATTACGTCATTGCTTTGTAAATGACAGCACACTTATTTTAAGTTTGTAAGAAATTTAATCTGATGTTACAGAATAATACATTGTCACTTTACTCAAACCCATAACTACAGAGTGCAAATTCAAAGAAACTGGGATTTGGTTCCCAAAGCTGCATATATCAAATAAAGGAGTTAACAATTTAGACTTTTTATTCTGGAGATACTACCCTTGTCACACAGTTTGTTTCTTTGTTTTGTTCTTTGCCTGTTGTATAGGAGAGTATTTGATTTGTGTGAGGTTGTGTAATATTTCCAGCTTCTTGCAGTTCATATGTAAAACTTCTGTTTGTGAAGGAACACTGTTTTGGAGAAATGATGGAGAAATTAATTATTCACTTGTTGTTGATTGCATATAAACAGCAATATATTAGCGAGGAGCTGATTAGAAAAAAACTAAACTCTCATAGGTGAAATTTTCTGCACAGTTCTGCACAATTTAAACATTGATGTTTTAAAATGAACGTGAACAGATGAGTTCAACAAAAAAAGTATAAGCAATCAAATAACAACCTTGAAGCTCACAACGGAAATGTCTTCAAAGGGCTATCAGTCATTTTTAAAACATCTCTTTCGCTAAAGAGAAACTGGAACAGCTGTTTTATTGTGCAAGCTACTTAACTCAAATACTCAAATTTACACACACACACACACACACACACACACACACACACACACACACACATATATATATATATACAGTTGAAGTCAGAATTATTAGGCCCCTTTAGATTTTTTTCTTTTGTAATTTTTTCCCAAATGATGTTTAACAGAGGAAGGAAATTTTCACAGTATGTCTGATAATCTTTTTTTCTTCTGGAGAAAGCCTTATTTGTTTTATTTTAGCTAGTATAGAAACAGTTTTGAATTTTTTATGAACCATTTAACGTCAAAATTATTAGCCCCTTTAAGCTTATTTTTTCAGACTGTCTTCAGAACAAGCATTGTTATAAAATAACTTGCCTAAATTGCCCTAACTTGCCTAGTTAACCTAATTAAACTAGTTAAGCCTTTAAATGTCACTTTAAGCTGTATAGAAGTGTCTTGAAAAATATATATGGTAAAATATTATTTACTGTCATCATGGCAAAGATAAAATAAGAGACATTTAAAGGCTTAACTATGTTAAGGTTAACTAGGCAGGATAGGGTAATTAGACAAGTTATTATAAAAGCTTAAATATTAGCTTTACCAAGAATAAAATAGTCACAGTAATTCACAAAGGCTACATCACTTAGTTAACTATTTGACAGAATAATTTGCTTTTGGAGGAAAATAATATTAGTTTACAGATAGTTGTAATATTAGATACCGGTTTGTTGGTTCTTCAGAAATCTAATAATTTGTGAAAAAATAACTAAGAACGCTTGTTCATTTGTCTGTATACAGATGTATATTTATTTACACGCAAATGCATATGCAAGCCACAATGTGCTTTGATCTATTTAGCACTGGAAAACCGCAACTTGCACGTCTGTTAGTGCAATTAACAGCTAAAAGGTACTATTTAATTCGATTAGGATGTTGTTTTGACGGTTCTTTCTGGGCATGTGGGTCAGATACACGAGAAACCCCGCCAGCCAATAGCAGGACAGTCCTCGGTAATGATCCACGCGTGGTGCTGTGGAGAGAATCACCATCACCATCATCCTCATCCACTGAATATCAACTAGAGGCGGATGCGTCCTGCTGACAACAAACACAAACACAAGGACGATAAAGAGCAGAACACGGTCGTCTCCCCTGCTAGAACTACTATACATGTTTGTGTCGCCGGGAGAACCGCACAAAG
Source organism: Danio tinwini (assembly GCA_903798205.1). NCBI lineage: Eukaryota > Metazoa > Chordata > Actinopteri > Cypriniformes > Danionidae > Danio > Danio tinwini. The sequence goes on along the minus strand of CAIGQZ010032553.1, from coordinate 1,459,379 downwards.
GACACTCGCTGGCTGCAACGCAGACCGAGTACGTGCTACTCAAGTTCGGACCGATGTGGAGCCCGCTGGGCGTTAGTATCATCCGAGCTGCCATGGTGACGCCGTGAGGGGTACGACCGTCGTATTTAGTGTGAAATTGTGATTTTTTGCGTCATTCGAAACCATGGGCTCCAGACTGAGCAGACAAAACAGTCTCGACAACGAGAATTTCTCGAGGAGGCGACGGAAGCATCTGGACAGCACCGGAGAGACTGACCGCAGCGGAGACTTTTTGTTTACGTCGCTGATGCTCCGTTCGGATAAGCTGCCCGGGATGCTGAGGAGAAGCAACCACAGCCCGTATGTCCGGCGGGTCGCCTGGATCCGGGAGATGCAGAAGCTCCTCCGGGAGAGGAAGATAGAAGAGGCGACGGACGTGCTCAAACTGTTGAGGAAGGTGAGGGGAGATGTCCTGCAGTGCTTTATAAACATTTGCATCACACACTGACAGCTGGAAAACAGAGTTGAGTTTGTGTTCACTAATTGTGCATTTGCAGATCATCGCAAATGCATAATATTCATCCTTGCACAAATGTTGCACAGGTGCATCAGTACTGCGCAAAGACATATGGTCACATAATGCAGAAATCATTTGAATATTATTTTTATATTGGCAGCATATTCAGCTTCTATGTTTTGATGTTTTTTTTTTTCCCCTACAGTATGACTGGAGATTAAAAAACAAAAAACTAAAGTATCATTAACAGCTGAAATTCTTGAAAAATAAACACTGGTGTAATTTGTTTGCTACTATTTTTATTTAATATTTTATTAAAACGATAATTATAATTTCAATCTGCTGTGTAAAACATATGCCAGAGTAGTTATCGATTATTTCCGCTGAGGTGACCCCAAGTATAAAAGGGATTAAGCTCGAAGAAAATAAATGAATGAATTATTTCAATAATTTCTAAAAAAAAAAAAAAAAAAAAAACATTACACATTTAATTGTAATATAAATAAACATCAATGCAGATTTTCTTTATTAAATTTTGATTCATAATTCAACATTGATTCATTTAGATTGACATTTTATTATTAAATAAATGAAGTTGTTGTAGACAGTAACAGTATGTAACAAAGTACCTGGAAGACTTATTGTTTCTAGACACCTTAAATCCCATGAGGCCACGGGAGAGGTTTTAAAAATGGAAGAGAAGCAACGCAGCTGACGCTAGCACATCTGTATCTGTACTACAAACATTAATATCATACTGAACATACTCTTAAAATTCACTTTACTCAAAGAACACAGCCTTGATAAACAACATTGCAGGAAGCCATTTTGTTGTCATGTGACTAGAAAACCATCAAACAAAAAAGACTTATTTAGATTTCTGTCAAGCTCTGTAAGGTTTATAATATTTAAAATAATATGATTTTTTTATGACAAATATTTCTAATTAAATTTTTTTTAATAAAAAGTAAATACATCAAAATAACACTTTTGTTTAGCCTACTTAATTCACCCAAAAATGAAAATTCTGCCATAATTTAATCACCCTTCACTTCACCCTTCAATTCTGTTGAATACAAAATAAGATATTTTGAATCCTATTTTGAATCCTTGAAAAAGGCTGGTTGCTGGCACCCATTGACTTCAGTAGTATTTTTTTCTTACTATGCAAATCAATGGGTGCCAGCAACCAGCATTTTTCAAAATATCATCTTTTGTGTTACTCAAATAGGTTTAAACAAGTGAATGGTGAATAAATGAGGGCAGAATTTTTGGATGAACTATCCCTTTAAAACCCTGCTCACACTAAGATTTTAGCTGCGATTTTGTCATCTGAGACTAATTTGGGAAATCCTAAAAGATTCCAGAAATCCTGGGCTAAAATCAGTGGTCTTTGATCGTTGGTTTGACATGTTCACAGACAGTCGCTTTGTGCCCGTTGCGATCAGATTTTCTCTCCGATGAAGTTCTGGCACTGCCAGAAGATTTCAGACACTTTCCTGCAGTGTGACAACAGCTGCAATGAGAATCAATCCAAGAACCAATAGGAGCTCCAAATTTGATGACGCAATTCATGCGACAATTCAAATGACCGTGGGGAAATGTCAAAACTGTTATTTTTTTCCTGGTTTTATTATTGAGACACGCTATGTGCAAAACTGCCAAAACAGATTGTTTACATTTGCTGTGAGGAATCATTTCAGAACGCAGGATAGTGAAAATGTCACAGGTGGATGACGTCAAACTCCGGGAGAGTTTTCTTCCGTGTTTGGTGCATCTTTATTGTCGTTCAATCTGACATTATGACGTCTGAGATCATACAGTGTGACATGAGAGCCATGTTCATGCAGTCTGACATGCTACAATCATTAAGGATTATAAAAAAAATCTCACAGTGTGAGCCGGCCTTAAAGATATGTAAGGAAGACAATTTATTGCTGGTTTACTTACTGTCACCACATTTTAAGTAAAATTTTACTTTAAGCTCATTGTCTAAATCTCAGACATCATCAGCTGTTAAATATCAAGGCTGTTATAGTTTCTCCTTATAGATTACCACTGAATAGCAACTGGCTTTAAGTACGAAAAAATTAAAAAAAAAGTTTCAGTGTTTATAGGGTGTATCAGAGTTTGCTGGTGAAACTAAAAGAAAATATAAACAGTGCTCAGCATAATTATGTACACCCCATTTTGAAAATGAATATTTTTATCCATTTCTCAGTCAATATAGGCAATGTATTTTGTTGCATTTAAACAAAACAGATTTATTAAACAGATATATTTATTAAAATTATATTTTAGTCACCAAACATATTTAGAAACTGAAAGATAATACAATTAAATTCAAGCAAAATATTGCAAAAAAGTTGCTTCTCTTGATTTTTCCTCTTTTTTAAATTTGCATTTGTTATTTTTCTATAACAAATACATTTGGGTGTACTAGTTTTTGGACCGTTATCATAAGTTATTTTGTTAGATGAGCTTCGGATTTGGCTTCAGGACTGACTAATCTAATGTATATGCACAAATATAATATTTTATAGCTTCCTATTACAAAAAAGTTTAATTTAAAGATAGAATTGTGAGGGGTGTACTCATACATGCTGAGCACTGTATATATTTCACAATATTATAACATTTTACAGAAATCCTTAACATGGCAATGGTCTGTGCATGACTGTTTGTTCATGAGACTCTAGAAATTAAATAGAAATGCAACACAAAACACAATCCATATACTTTCTACACAATAATACATAAATACATATGTTTTGCTTGTAGCAAGAAGTTATTAAATTTTAATGTCAACTGTCATTCTAACCAGAAGTTTGAAGGATATCTCCAGAAGTTCCTGTCTGGAGATTAATTATTTATTCATTTTTTTATTTTTTTTATTTACTTTAATTTCTTATCAATGTGTTTTATGTTTAATTAATATTGATGCATCAAAATGGTGTATTTGTTTTTCACAGAAGTATCAATAAAAATATTACCCAAATAGGATAATTCTGTCATCATTTGCTCATCCTCCATTTGTTTCAAACCATCAGTTAGTTTTTTCTTGTTTTTTTTTGCATCTAAATGGCTGTTTTTCCCCCCCAACATTCTTCAAAAACATTCCTTTGTGTTCAGCAGATAAAAGAAATTCATAAAAGTTTACAACCAATTGAGTGTGAGGAAAATATGTGAAAATTTACCCAATTTTGGGGTGAACTATCCCTGCAGCGCCAATAGAATTTCATGAATGCACACTCATGCATAGAGGCAAAGGTCAAGGTTTTCCTGCACATATTTGTTTAGACAGCATATAACCAGAACATTTGCAATATATGCCATAGGTCGCATCAGACTGAAACTTTCGCATCATTTTTTGAAAGCTTAAGTCTGATTGTTATTCACTAGACAGTATAGGAAGGACTCTTTTAGTATAAAAAGGATCTTTTGTCATCCAAAAAATTGTAAGAACAACAGCAGGGTGAGTAAGTAATGACTGTCTTCATTTTGGGATGAACTATCCCTTTAAAGTATCCAGTAAGGTGAAAAGTAGCTTGGCATTTCCACTTCAGTCGCCCGCTGTGCGAATGGCTCGGTACTGCTGCAGTGAGTCACCTTGTGCACAAAAATCATTTCCCTGGATTTGTTGCTGCCGTTATTTGTTGTCGAGATTTAACACAAACTCTACATGCTAATGCCTGAATGCGTCTATGGTACATTTGTTCTGTCACCGTGACCCATATCAAATATAACTGCGAGTGTCTGTACAGAGCGGCAGAGACAGAGGCCAGCACCGATGACAGATGAGTGCAGATCCACAGCTCATAAGCAGAAGTGTGTCATGTGCAAAAATAAGAGAGAAAAAACACACACTCTATTTGAAAAGACAATGAAATGAGTAAAGAGTGCAGTAACACGATCTTATCATTCATACACATTTGTTTGTACAAAACATACACTTTTTGTAGATGATTTTTAGACAAAAACAATGTAAACGGCTAAAGTACTGTAAAATATTTACTTGGTTATCATTTTGTCATTTTACAGTTTATAGTGGCATTGAGGCGATACGGTCGCCTCACAGCAAAAAGATCGCTGGTTCGAGTTTTGGCTGGGTCAGTTGGCATTTCTGTGTGGAGTTTGTATGTTCTGCCGTGCTTGTGTGGGTTTCCTCCGGCTGCTCCGGTTTCCCCCAAAGTCCAAAGACATGAGGTATAAGTGAATTGGATGAACTAAATTGGCCGTAGTGTATGAGTGTGTGTGTGAATGTGAGAGTGTATGGGTGTTTCCAAATATTGGGTTGTGGCTGGAAGGGCATCCGCTGTGTAAAACATATGCCGGAATAGTTGACGTTTTATTCTGTTGTGGCAACCCCTGATAAATCAGATATTAAGCCAAAGGAAAATGCATGAATAAAAAGTGGCATTGATATTGTTATTTAAATTAATAAAATCAAAATAATTGTATTATTGGTAAAAATGGACTATTGTACATAAAAATATATACTGTAGATACATTTTGGTTATCACATTAAAGAAAACAGAGTCTGCTTTAATGTTTCAAATAACCTTTGCGAACAAAAAGAAAAAAAATTCAGCCATAAATCAGTAATTCAGGATAACATAATCATACCTGCCAACATTTATCTGTAAAATACCGGGAGACAGGGGGGAGGGGGAGTTGGGGTTTTAATGTGTGTTTACCTGAATAACACAGTTGAAAACTGGGTTAGTAACTGTACTGTGGTGTTAGTGTTTCAGGCGGCTGCTGCGATTGGGTACACTAAACCTGGGGGGGGGGGGGGGGAAGGCGGTAATTAAAAATGAGGAAAGGGGGGGGGGGTTTAGTGGATGAAAATACAAGAGTTTTCTGGGAGAAATAACAAAACAGGAAAGTGGTGGGAGATGGGTCTGAAATACGAGAGACTTCTGGGGAAAATGGGAGTGTTGGCAGGTTTGAACATAATTATGTAAAAGTAAAACAACATATGTATTCTGATCTGAACTTATTAAAATGTAAAAAAAAGAGTGCTCATCTTTTCAAAGAGCCAGATTATTTATTATAAAAAACTTTTTGTTAACAAAACGGTAAATTCTAGTGGTTTTAAGGATAGCAACAAAGTTTAAAGGTTTTAAATGACAGTTATTTGGTATTTTGAGGCATTTAATATAAATAATGAAAATATTAACTCCCTAGAACATCGTACCAGTCATACCATTTAGTTCTACGAGATTTCTTGGTAGACAATCTGATGTCACACTAAATTTCATTTTAGTGGGTGGCTATTGTAAATCATGGTGAAAATGTTTGATTTTCAGTATTTTGTCAGTACTCCTCCCTCATCATTGTCTTTGAAGTATTGTTCACTCTGCATTTTATTGTTCTCTCTATTGACATTGAAAAATATCTCAGATAAAAAAAGCTAAAATCTAAAAATATATGCATGAAACCAAAGTTGCTGAGACTTTTATTTCAGTATGGTGATGTACTTGCAAGCGAAGCGGAATATTGAGTAGGGGGCAGAATTTTTTGTTTTGTGCATCATTACTCAAACATAGCAATCATAGCAAACTAACAGTAAGAGGGGGTGGAATTAAGATAGATAGATAGATAGATAGATAGATAGATAGATAGATAGATAGA
>CAIGQZ010032553.1:1416647-1453236 GCA_903798205.1 Danio tinwini | reverse complement strand
AGATAGATAGATAGATAGATAGATAGATAGATAGATAGATAGATAGAATAAAGAAAAAGACTGAAAAAAAAACCAGAAATTCTCCAACAAATTGCTAAAGTAAGGGCAGAACTTGTCACATCACAGTGTATGAGCTCCTGGTCTCCTCACAATCTCTTTCTGATATCAAATGATTACTGTGTCAAAATCTGACACCTCATCCTAATGGACTTAAAAAGGGGTTCTCCGGTTCTTCCATTATTCCCCTTAACAGTTAGAGGCAGAGCAGTGATATACATCTCTCTGACATTCACACACAGCTCTGGCCTGCTTTCTCCGGATGTTCTTGTGTTTGCAGCTGCTCTTCTTCTCTATCTAAATGAGCTCAAGCGCTGTTGCTTTGCTCATGTAAATTGGCTACTGTTGATTTTCATCTGTTGTTTTGATTAGAAAGCATCTGCCAAGAATTATAAATGGATCTGTTGCTTGCTGTCTTGTCATAAATATTTCATTGAATGGTGAGAACAGTCAAGAAAATTGGGACAAAAACTTTTTTTACCTAATATAGTTTGAAGCCAGACTTATTTTCATGCACTTACAATTGAAGTCAGAATTAGCCCTCCTGAATTATTAGCGCCCTTTATGTTTCCTCAATTTCTGTTTAACGGAAAGAAGATTTTTCAACACATTTCTAAACATCATTTCTAATAACTGATTTATTTTATTTGCCATGATGACAGTACATAATATTTTACTAGATATTTTTCAGCTTAAAGTGACATTTAAAGGCGTAACTAGGTTAATTACGCAAGTTAATTAAGTTACGCAAGGATAATTAGGCAAATCACTGTATAATGATGGTTTGTTCTGTAGACAATCAATAAAAAACATATTAGTAACACTTTAAATAACTACACACTATGAATCTTTTATTAAGCATCAGCAAATAGTGGTCTCATTATCTGTCAAGCATTAACTCTACATTAATAAACGTTAATAAGCAGTTTATAGCTGCAGCTACAAATGCTGTATTCTTGACTTATAAGCACATGTGTAATGTGATTAATGATTGTGTTTTTTTTTGCTTTGTTAATGATAAATTTTTCTTTACTAAATTAATTACTGCATTATTTACAAACCAGTTATTTTAGAATAGTTGGTGGTTTTTAAAGATCATTCAGAATGAGTTAATAAATGAATAATAAACTATTCAAATATACTAATAGTTAGCTTTTTAATAAGCTATTAATAGTTAATTTATTAATAGTTAATAAATGCTTTATTAACTCAACTTTATCCAGTTTTGTGACCTAATCTAAAGTGAGAACTATTTATGCTTTATAAATTCTTTATAAAATGACAAATAAAGGCTCAGTTATATTTTAAACAGGAAAAATGAATATAAACTTCATTATTCATTTCTATTCATTTGAAGATAAACAAATGAAACTGTGTCAAATGAAAAACAAATCTTTGCAATCTTAACTAAAATAAAATAACCATACAGTTTAAACTTCACTAAATAACATTGAAATGTTGCATCATATTATATTGTAAAAATATTATATTGTTGTTTTTTATCCAGTTTTTACAGAAATTTTACAGTAATTTATTTTTTAGATAGGAATGCAAAGATTATTGTTCATTTGATACTAAACTGCATAAAGTTGTGATAATAAAGCATTTATTAACATACATAGTAACCATTACTCTTTGCCTGAATAATAAAATATATAAACATTGATTTCAATAGTTTATTAATCATTTACTTATGCATTCTGAATGATCTTAAAAACCATAGACTACTCTTAAATACTAATGATTTGTAAATAATGCAATACTGAATTTAGTAATAAAAAATTAGTCACTCAGAAATTATGAAAGTACAGTTATTAAGCACATAATAAATGTGCTTGTCAAGAATAGAGCATTTGTAACTGCAGTTATAAACTGCTTACTAACGTTTATTAATGTAGAGTTAATGCTTAACAGATAATGAGTTCACTATTTACTAATGCTTAATAAATGATTCGTAGTGTGTAGTTATTATAAAGTGTTACCAAAATATTGCTTAAGGAGGTTAATAATATTGCCCTTAAAATAAATGTTAAAAAAACAGCTTTCAAGCTAGCCAAAAATAATAATAATAATAATCTCCAGAATAAATCTCTACATAGATTTGTTAATGTTTTTGAAACTGCATTTATTTAATCAAAAAAACAACAACAATAAAGTAATACTTAAAATTTATTTCTGTTTTAATATATATTTTAATATAATTTATACCTGTGGTTTCAAACATGAATTTTCAGCATTATTTATTTGTCAGTGTCATGCGAACGTTGTATTATTATTTGCAGATTTTCTGATATTATAATCAATAATTGCTTGTGCTCATTTATTAATAAAGGTTACAGTAAATGTAAAATTTATAGTATATTATCAATGTTGAAAACCTTTTTTCTGTGTGTGGCGAGGGGGCGTGGCCGAGAGCCGTGGGAGCGAAACGAGGCCCGCCACAGATGAGATGCACCTGTGGCGCGCACCTGCCTTCAATCCCACGGAAGGAGCTCTGGACTATAAGAGGAGGAACGATGGCAGAGGACGGAGAGAGAGGACCGGGCCCGGACATGTTTTACTTTTGCTTTCAGTTTGACGGCAGCCTCCGTGAGGAGCTGCCGTCCTTTTGTTTTGTTTTAGACGGCAGTCTCCGTGAGGAGCTGCCGTCCTTTTTATTAATAAATATTTATTTAAAAGTTCGTCGGTTCTCCGCCTCCTTCTTCCCGTAACTTCATTACACTGTGTAATTATTGTTGGAAACCTTGATACATTTTACATTCAGGATTCTTTAATGACCAGAAAGTAAAACAAATAGAAAAAAGAAACACATTTATGTGAAAGAACTGTTTTAATATACTTGTTTTTAGTGGTGAATAAAATAAATACTAATGTATCACAATGTCAACAAAAATATAAAGTTTTTAACACGAATGATAAACTTGTTATTTTAGATTGACATAATGGGCCCTATCCTACACCCTGTACAATAAGGCGCAAGATGTGTATGGTGCAATTTGTTGCTATTTTCAGACCAGTGCAACTATAATTTTCACGTTTTGAGCCATGTTGTTTAAAAAGCAAATCCATTTGTGCCACTTTGTGAACTCATGGGTGTGCTGGTCTAAAAAGGAGATGCGTTAACCATCACCATATGGGGCATAAAAATAGGATGTGTGTTTGAATAGAACTCATTTTTTTAACCACACTTTATTGTTATTATTGTTTATTCATTCGTGTGCTCGAAATTAGAACTGAATTTAATTTGCGCTTAACAAACTAAATTAAATATGTATGCTAATGGATATCTTCAGTGGAGTCCGTACAACACCATTTTCTTATTCATGAAAGTAAAGGAGTAAATTAAAAAGTAAAAGTAAAGAGGCTGAATGGAGGAGGCTCATTTTTTATCCTCGTGCAGATGGTCTGTTTAATTGTTTTCTCACTAGTGAAGCATTCAGTTTTTCCACATAAAGTCTGCCATGTAAATAGCAAATGCGCCATGGCATGACGCAATTGACTTTTAAAGAGAATGGGTTTAATCTGATTGGTTTAATCATGCATGTTATGCTCAAATCACACCCATAAATCATAAAGAGAATAAGCACAACCCTGTTAGACCATGCGTCACAGCGTAAAGCATATTTTTCCTTAGCAAAAGTGGATTCGGACACGCCCTTAATGCTTTTGCACCACGCGCTTTAGACTTTGGGACTAGATCTGTAAAAAAGAGCCCTAAATTTCACAATATTACTGCTATTATTGATTATTTATATATCTTTAATCAAATGCATGCAGTTTTGACGAAGAGAACCGGCTTCTTTCACAAACAATAAAAATGTAATTGATTATTCATGAAAGAAAGTTTATTTGTGAGTATTTGGGATGCTTACTGTAAAAATTCGAAACACTTTCAAATCTATAAATTAAAGTTTAACTTCCAGTTTAAATATGTTAAATATGAGGTACTTTACAGTAAAATCTTCTTAATCATAGTTATATTTTAATAGGTTAACTTTTGGCCCCATATAACCTTATGAAGGAAAAATAAAGTTTTATTGTATTTTATAACAATAACATTTAGCAAAACTTAAATGTCACTCATAATGCTAAGATTTTCAAATGTTTTATGACTGCAATACCTCATAACTTTAACCATATAATTTTCTTAAAAAACAAAAAACAGTTAAATTTAGCACAAACAACTTTGTTCCATGTACACACTTTTTTACAAAACATAAATGGTTTAACATGCAGGGATATAAATGCATATTCATTCATATAATTAAATGAAACTTGAAGTTAAATTAGTCAAGAATGATTTATTTAGGCTTCAAAATTTTCCAACAGCAAAATTGCAACTGGTCAGCATTATGCAACAAGCCATACAAATCATAAGCAAGACTTGTACCAGCAGATCCTACAACTATTATTCACTGGTGTGCAGTTATTATTCACACCGTGGCCTCTCCTCACATGTTTTCAGCCTTTACTGCCATCATCCCCTATTGTTTGTCTGTTGTCAACCCTTTGTTTTTGTTTTTTTAATCCATTTTTATAGTCCTCATTTCACGGTCTCCCTCTCTCAGGATATGCTGTTAATTACATTGAGAATTTGACTTCCCAGAGCAGAGAGTTTTAATTAACACTGAAAGATAGTCTGGGTACCTGTGAGGCGACCGGCCCGTCACCGGAGACCACGGTGAGGCCTACTGTGTGCATCCACAGTCTTTATTAAGAAACAGAGAATTAAAAACCAGTCTCATGTTTCAGAGCCGCTAACAGGACCTAACACAATTACAGTGGACTCGGAAGAAACTGATAAGAGAACATGGGATAATTAAGAATAACGATGATAAACCGCGGCTTATGAATTTAACATGCATAAGATGATGAAGCACCATTCATTGAGGGCAAGTAAAATGCAATTATTGTGAATATACAGTTGTAGTTTCCAAGCTTATAGTTTTGCGTTTTTAAATGATTTTTTATTTCAATACTGTTTATAAATATGCTGTACATTTAAGTTTAGCTAGTTTCATTAATGGTTTTGTTCGTTTTAGTTTGGTACGCTCAACTCACTCATTTAAAAAACACACAACGGCCACTTCCACCAATAAGGATCAACTATTTTGATGACATCACAATGCACTTCAGCTTCTCATCAGATTTTCTGTCCAGTCAAATGCTCTGTATTCAAGTGCTGCCAACATTATAAACAGACCCTAAAACTGTGTATGAAATCACATACAGTATTCGTATTCACACAATTGCAGTTTTCTGTATGGTGACTATGATATGTAAATGATTCAGACAGTGTAAACATTATTTTTATTAAGCTTAACTGTAGTTTTGCTTATATATGTGTTACATAAACTGCTGCTGAACACACAGATGGTTCAGAGTAACTTTGAAGGTGTCCTGTAATGCTATCTTACAAAGTCTGGATTCTGTTTTTTGGGGTGTACTAAAACATTCTCTCGTCCTTGGTGGTTCAAAAAACACATTGTTTTTCAAATAACTTTCATTGTGGCAATACTTTTCTCCCCAGCTCTGCACAAATGACTCAATTATTTCAGTGTTTGATTAAGGCCTGCCTTTCGAAAAATGTAATGTATTGTGATTTATTATCTATTTTAGAGCATCATGATTGGTAAACATCCAAACAGTAAATTCCATCAGATACACACCCTTTAGGGAACTAGAACATTGATTTTGTTCTTGTCCCAGTTAAACAGCCACTTAATTTCATATTTTTTTCTGAGAAGTTGCTGAATTTACATGTTGTAGCAGTTCTAATCTCTCCACTACAGTGCAGACTAACATGGCAGTGCCAATTAACTGTCACACATCAACTATAATTATTATTAAAATGCTCAAGCAACAAAATATGTGTTCTTAAACATAATTGGGAATTGAAATATCAAATATTTTATCATAAAAATTAATTTGAGCTAAGAATATTGGTCAAGGAGGCCATGCACATACTAATAAAGCAAGACATAATAAAACAATTTTGGTATAGTTGTTTTGCCTACCCCCAACCCCAACTATTTGAATTTCATAGTTGGCATTTAGACCTCTATCTGACATTGTACACCCCGGAAAAAAACTTGTAGTCCAAAAAAATCATTCTTTGTATTTCTTGAAGAGAGATTTTTAAAGGGTGGTCCACTACGATATCATATTTTAAACTTTAGTTCATGTGTAATGTAGCTGTGTGAACATAAACAACATCTCTGAGTGTAATATGCTCAAAGTTCAATGCAAAGGAAGACATTATAGAGTTAGCTTAGCAAAGCCTACAGCAAACAAAGTTTGGGGATTACAAAAAAATACATCTGGGTTAATGCGATCACAAACCCTTCAGGTTACGCACATACACCACGCACAGCGCAGCGACATGGCCAATTTTATAGCAGAAAAAGCTAAAATTAATTCTGTTTCTGTCTTTAAGCTTCCACAGGACATGACACAAAGACAGAAGTGCTTAAAATTTAGTTTTTAATTATGTTCCAGAGAATTATAAAAAAAATTATAGCTAACATTTGACAAAGGACAGCTTCCAGAATCTCTCCCAGTTCAGTGCTGGGTTAAAAACTCCTCAATGAAGAAGCAGCTCCAAAAATAATAGAATAAACGCATAATAGACGAAGTGGATTGTGAGCCACAACCTGTAAGTATTTTATCAGTTAAAATTGATCTATTACATGCACCATTTCTAGCGTTAATGGTATGTTGTAGCAAGGATGCACTGTTAACAATTTAGCTACAAATTCATATTTATCAGTCAAACCTCTGTAAACACCTACAATCTTCACCAGCGCTGCAGTGTCTCTCTATGCGGCCGCTTTCCCTGCGTTCTATATCTCAAATAACAAACTCGCAAAAGATATGTGAATGTTTCATATTACTTACACATGCTTAATCCGAATATATGTGAAAGACACTTTTCAGGTATTATTTTAGAGAGCATGCATGAGGTTCAGCTCTGTCCTCTTTGTTTTCTGATAGTATTTACACAGCAGAGGCACAGCTCGTGCTTGTAGGGGCATGACGCTTTTCCTGGTGACGTGGAGTCAATCCACAAATCACAGCACATTATGTTAGCTGACCAATCAGAGCCTCTTAAGGGCGGGCCTTCGCAGGAACTAGGAAATATGATAATCGTTTTCATGTTAGCGGAGTAGCTGTATTTAAAGTAAAATATATAAACAAATAATGTGATTTTCTACAAATGAAGCATGAGCACACATTTCTTTGCATTTTATAAACACAACCAAGCCTTAAAAATACACTGTGACCACACCTTTAAAAACTAATTATCTCCTTTTGAAGTGTACTTTGAGATTTATAACTATATAGATATCTTTTTATGCTCAATCTTGCACACGACAAACTGAATAACATTCAGTAATTGAAAAAGCATAACAGGATCTCTTTAACACAGAGTGGATTGTATAAGTGAGTCACACAGACCACATATTAAATCTGACCCATTTTAATTATACCCAAAATACTGTATTTTAGAATGATACGAAGGAGATTAGAAGGAGAAACAGTTCGGCAGACTCAGCATTATCTTTAGACTCTGGCTGTCATAAGATGTCAAATGAAGCTTCACTGAACTCAACAGCTCTGGCTGAGCTCAGACTAGCATTGCAGTTAAATGAAAAAAGTTTGAATATGTATTTACTAAACAAATATCATTTTAAGTATTTAATGTTACACTTGATGTAAATTAGCAATAAAATCCAGTGAAAAAGAAATAAGGAAACTAACTTCAGACCTGTCCAGACCTAATAAATGAAGTTGAACAAAGAAGCTGATGTTTCTCAGGGGAGCGTCTTGCCTCATCTTCCTTTGGTACTTCCAGAAATGTGTGTGAGTGGCAGGACTGCCAGTCTCAGATTGATGAAAAATTATTTTGGCATTGAATCTAGAGATATGAGCTAGCCAGACTGCATAAAAAAGATAATTAAGAAAAAACTCTGCCCCAGATCTTGCATGATATAACTTCAGGCAGCTGTCATCCTGTTTTTGGTGTTTTCTCTCCAAGTCTCTTTCTCAAAAGGCTTATCATAGAGATGTTATTAATAGGAATGTTTGGAAGTCACAGCATCAGGAATTGTTTTCTCAAAGCTTTTATATATTTTATATAAAATCTCATCCTACTTGCCGTTTGCCTGATCTCTCCAAGAGGCAAGTTTAAGTTGATTTTGTTGTGCTTTCTTTGTTTGTCTTTGTGTGTTGTTTATTTCTAAGCTAAAATGGTTTGATCAGAGCCAAGCATCATTAGACAAACTCACCAACACAAAACTATCCACCCTGTGAGATGTGTGTGTGCGTTCATGTAACTGGGCCAACACATCTTGTTATGTGCTTTTTTCATATTCTGCTCACTTGCTGTCTGGATCTCATAGAACACCACTGGCATTTACATTCCTTAGACAAGGAGTTTAACCCTATAAATCCTAGACTTTTATTATTTTTGAAGACAATGTGTAGCTGATTGTTTCCACCAAGCAATGTTACTCAGTCATCATTGCCATCATTTTGGGTACTTCAATACTTTTAATAAGAAACATTTAGTGTCAATTCATGATTCTAGAATGGTGGCTTCAAGCATTTTCCTTTCATTTTCATTGGAACTATATACAACAAATGAATTATTTAAAGTAAACTCGATCCATTTGTAATGTAAAATAATGATAGGGGACATTGATTCTGTTACTAAAACAGTGCTAAATTTTGTAGATATTTTCATCATATTACTTTCAAAATATGAGAAATTCAATATATCACAATAACAGAGTTGACATAATTAATCTATACATTTAGTATATCCTAAATGTTTTGTACAAACTAATGAAAGAATAATGACAAATGCCTTGCAGATTTTCCTGTCAGAGGATGTAAATTTCACATCTCTTTTATAACAGACATTATGCAACAGTTTACAGGAACATAGATACAGACAAAAAAAAAAAAAATATATATATATATATTACTGGACTTACAAGTAATACTGAAAATAGATGTTTTTTTTGTTGTTTACTTGGTAGAAAATTAGACTTCATTATAATGATAATTGAAGCTGAATGTATGATTCAGGAGGCTGAGACACTCAAAAAAAAAACAAACACTACCGGTCAAAAGTTTAGGGTCAGTAGGATTTTTTTACGTTTTAAAATAAGCTTATCCTGCTCACCAAAGCTGCATTTATTTCATCAAAAATACAGTACAAATTGTAAAATTGTGAAATGCTATTGCACTATAAAATAACTGTTCAAAAGTTGTTTATCATTTAATTTAATCATTTATTCCAGTGATTTTAAGCCAGGTCTGTCACGTTTTAGGGTTCTCTTGAAACATTTCTATTGTGTTCCTTGCTGTTGGAAATCGTGAGAAGATACAGAGCATTTTCGTAAACTTTTGCATTGTAAGAAAATGCAGTGCGATTTATTAATTTGTTTGCGTTGTGATAAAATGCAGCACTTAAAAAGATGTGGTTTGCGTTGTAAATGTTTGCAGGTGTGCTGTCAAACAAATAAAGATTTTTTCTCTATTTGTTTTCATTATTTTGTAATTGCATATGTTTTCTTAAATTGCAGCATGTTAAGCTCTCTCAGTAAGTAATGCTTAAATCATAAAAAAAACTGTCAAATTTATGTCCAAAGTAACATAACATCAGTTTTGATTGTAAAATATGGTGAATGTCAGTTTTTGTCTAACAGAAAGATATTTTATGGACTACAATCAATTTAAATATTGTTATACTGTTCTCTAGTCAGCGTTTTGCAGTTAATACCTGTGTGGGTATTTTTTTTGCCTGTTCTGTGTCACATTTGTTTAGAAGTGGTTAGGTTTAGGACTGTTTTAGGACAAAATATCTATAAAAATAGAAATATGCATAAAATATTTCAGAAAACTCTTTTTGTACACTTCTGTGAAAAGGTGGGGCTTGTTGTACAGATAACCTACACCAGCAAACAACTGACCTAAACTCTTCTCTGAACCCATCCAAAAGTGTTTTCAAAAGAGAAAGTCCACTGCGACCATGTAGTTTCACCTTAATTTTACTCTTAAGTTAACTGTGCTTCACCAGACCTGATTGGTTGGGTTTATTGTAATTGATATGCTGTTTTCAAACATGATAGGGCATTAACTTTTTACAGTTACCAAACATTTAATTTTTGACCTGCTCCGATATGACAACCAACATAATAAAGCATTGCTAGATTTACATTCTTCCATCTGTAATAAAACCAAATGTGCCTTTAGTACCATTCATAGGAGATTTTATTTCGAAAGTGTTATGAAATGTGCAAGAAGCAACAAGATATTGCCGTCACAGGCACAATTTTCCAATGAGCATAGGATGAAAGAAATCACGCAAGCTTAATCATCAAACCAGCGCCATCCACAATTCATTCTGGAAATTCAAGCAGGTCTTTCCAGCAGCTGAAGTGACCCTGTGGTCCATTTTTCTGTGCGATTGAGATTCAGCACACGATAATGGGAAAATAGAGAAAATGTGTTGGATGGATGGAGAGGAGTAGGGGACGCAGAGGTGGGTGGGTGTGGGTGTCTCCTATCCAGCTAAACACATTTAAAAATGCACTCTCCAACCGCTCTCTGAGTGCAAAGACCTGTTCCAATCAGAATATGCAAGTCACCATAGATAAAAGCATCTAGTCTTTGAATATTAATAACCCATTGGAGGCAGTTTCATAATCCCCTCTCTGTTCCTGAAAGTCTGCGTCTCTCTCTCTCTCTCTTGCCATTTCAGTGAAACACCCCAATCTTGTCATTCTAGAGTTATTCTTGTCTATGTAAATCAAAGTTGCATAATACATGAAAGTTATGTTCTTGACTTTTATGGAAACAGGACTTTCCCTAATGGGCAGGTTGACTTTGTGGCAACAGGCAAAACTAATTTAGATGCAGACTAAAATATGCAAAGTTTTTTTCTAAAATAAACCAAGCTCATTTAAGCCACAGTAGTGGATTCTACAATATAATCTCTATATTTCTGCATTTACATATATGTATATCCTTGTTATCTCCAATTCCAGATCAATCAGCTAAACCTACCAATTCCATTGGATTCTTGTAACATCAGTCTTGCCACCATTTTGAATGAAGTGGCACACACAGTTTGGACAGTCTCTGCTTGTTTTAAATGAGGAATTGGCTGTAAGTACACTGTAAGTACACTGTGTGAATTTGAGGAGTGGAGAAGAATGGCTTATGGCATGTGGTGTTAAGTTATAATGAATACTCTCTAAAATAAAAGCATCTTATCTTTTTTAGCATGAGCTAAAATGTGCCCACATGTATTACAAAATAATGATAACTCCACCCACGATATATTATTGATGTAGCCAAGTGTCCATATTTATTTAAAGGTACAACAAGATTTAAACTAATTCATCAGCCTTGCATAGCTACCATACCACTTAGGCAACAGTACATGAGGTGGCTCTTCGATATTCTAATCAATCGAAGTTGATGATTTAATTCCAAATAGAGCTATTCAATTCATCTGCTGAAATTGTATTCATATTGAAATATATATTGCAGAAAAAATATCACAATGTCAGATTTTTCCAGTATCATGCAGCGCTAGTATAATGAAACATGCAAATGTCTGACCATGTATAAAGCCACACTAACAACTCTGACAACTCTGTTTTCCAGCCCAGACTCATTAGAAATAAGTGTCTCAGCTCAACCTATATTTTTGTGAAACGTAAAATTCATTGCTTTGTTTAAGATTTTGTTGAATGTTTCAGGTTTTCAGGTTCCACTAGAGGGTACTGTCTACATTTTAGTGAATCTGAAATATAGTACTTAGGATACGTTTTGTTAAATGTTACAGAAACATCTCCTTCTTGTACTCTTCTGTGAGAAGGCGGGCTTGTTGTACAAATCACATTACCTAAAGAAGCGAACCACTGACCTATACTCTTCCCTAAACCCAACCAATAGTGTTTTCAAAAGAAAACGTAAGAGACAATTCACTGTGACATGTAGTTTTACCTTGATTTTACTTCTTTTGTGGAACTGTTTCACCAGACCTCAACCCAAGTGCTCTGTGTCACACATAAGTATAACACCATACAAAGTAAGCTACTGAGCAAACTGACCCCACTTAAAAAAAGTTTCTCACAATCAAGTGTTCTACATTTTTATGAATTGCTTTTTTCTGTTGAACACAAAAACAACATACAGTATTGTGAAGACTATTGGAAATCAACAGCCATTGACATCCGTAGTGCTGATAGTACTTGTGTTCAACAGATGAATGAAACCCAAAAATGTTTGATAGAAGTAGAGGGTGAGTAATTGATGACAGAATTGTCATTTCCCTTCATGGAAACTCTGACGTGTGTCTGGAAAACACTTTGGGAGGACGCTAGTCGACCAATCCAAAAACAGGCCAATGAATGCCAATGAACTGGGCTCCTTTCCCGTCACCTGGACATCTCGCTGGTAGATAAAAGAGCAGTTTTCACTAAAAAGAGAAGCAACACGGTCGAGAAGCATGTCTTTTTAAAGATGTTGTTCCGACCTTTTTCTAAAGATTGTGATAGTAACTTGAAATTCAGCAAATTATTTTGACAACATCTCCCTAAATGCTTCTGGTTCCTGCCATGTGATTGGCTGGTTAGATATTGGTATTAAAAGGAGTTGAACAGGTGACATAACAAAAAAGCTGCATGGTGAGTGTACTGTAGATTACTGCTGTGTTATTATTACTGGTGTGATTGTGCCTTAAGGACAAATCTATGTATGAATGTACGCATACAGTACTACTTTAGTGAACATATTGCTAATGTAAAAACCCAGCAAACAATTTTGTGTTTAATAGACGTCTAATAGACATCTAAACGTAGACAGCTTGGCTAAAATAAGGTTAAACATGGGCTGTCAGTGAAAATCTAATAAACTTCTATGAAAAGCCCAAAACTAGACTAGTAGTCAAATAGAGAGATTAGCCAGACTTTGTCATGTGAATTGACGCTGGACAAGGGAGTGCAGATCCAAATGCAGGTTTATTAAACAGAATGGTCAGGCAAGCAACAGTCAACACGGAGCAAACAGATGTATATGAGCAATTCCAGGGTCGTGGTCATATAACAGGCAGATGGTCAAAAGGCAGGCAGCAGACAGGGTAAAACAAACAAAACAAAGCAAGGTTCAAAACCACGGAAGGCAAGGCAAGAAAACATGTCGTAATGTTCACTAACAGTTAAACAAGACTCAGCACAGATATGTGTGTGTGAGTGCTATATAAATAGTCCATGAATCAGTCAGTGAGCAGCATCAGCTGTGTGAGTCTAATCAATGGTGACTTGGAGCAGGTGTGTGTATGTTGCATGACTGGATCTATAGTTCATTTTGAGGTAGATTTGTAGTTCTTTGCGATCTGTGAGTTTACCAGCGATCTGTACAGGCTGGGTCGCTGGTGATCGTGACACTTTATATGTGTAGTCATTAATTTCTGTTTATTTGATGACTAGATTTGGCCTATTCTTAGACGTCTATTAGATTTTTACTGACAGCCCAAATTTAGCCTTGTTTTAGCCAGACGACTTTGTTAAGACGTCTATTATACATCTTTAAAAAACAAAAAATGCTTGCTGAGAAATGGCCTATTGCTGTTTTAGCACAGGTATCAATCTAATGAACAGGGTTGAATAGAAAATTATTATCCATCTGTAAAATTTGATTTTTGTGCTGTTTTATATGATGCTCTATGGAGAGAATATGCTTTAACACATTTTTTAACATAATAGTTTTAATAACTACTTTCTAACAATTAATTTTTTCTTTGCCATGATGAAAGTACATCATATTTTACAAGTTATTTTGTAAGATGTTAGTATTCATCTTAAAGGGCAATTTAAAGACTTAACTAGGATAATTAGGTTAGCTAGGCAATTTAGGTTAATTGGGCAAGTCATTGGACAACAGTGGCCTGTTCTATAGCCTTCAGCCAAAATAGTAAAAATCCTTGGCCTGTTAAACATCACTTGGGAAATATGTGAAAAATAATAACTTTGGCTTTGACTGTATTTGAGACATAGTAATAGTTTGATAGCTGACCAAAACCCCCAGAGTGATGAAACTGACTGATAATATGTGCTCTCTTTATATCTTCTTCTTTTCAGGACCTGGGATTAGAGGGTACGTCACTCAATGATATCCTCTATAAGAACGCAGCTTTCCTAAACCTGGTGGACCCCATATCTCATGAGCTCCTGCTGAGCCTGGCTAGAGACATGCAATGCCCAAAGAAGGTGAGTCATTCACTTTCAGCCTGTACTTTCTTTACAACTTCAACTAAATGGAAAGAAATGTGTTTGCGTATAGTAATTAGTTGTACTGATTTACGGCAGTCATCAAATTGAGCTCACTCACAGTTTGTAACCTACGCTTGGCTAACAAAATGGAATGATAAATAAGGTGTCTAGTTTGTTCATTTGTTCGTGTTAAACTCTGTGTGCAGGGAAGGGGTGTTTGATTCTGACATTTTAGAAATCCATTTTTGGTTCTGGAATCGATTGACTTGATGCCAAGAATCGATTTCTTACGGTTGTTGCAATTCTGTTTTGATTCACTGTTTAATGACAGAGCAATGTGCTAAGCAAGCTGTATGCTACAGTTCTGAAATAAGTGCATGCAGTTTATGTTTGTAAACTGTTTATGTCTGTTTGTGGAGGTCGTGTTAATCATTATAGCAAAGGTAGACTTTCTTGTGGCTTTTTTTAGAGATGTTAAAAAACGTAACATAAAGATTATTACATCATGCATATTTTATATTTTTATGCCAAAATTTCCATTGTTGTTAAAAAACTTTCACACTGAATCATAGAGTTTACTAGACTGATTTATTTTCTATCTACTTCAGACCCATATAACTTATACACATTTGTGATTCAATATAAAAAGTGTTATAGAAAGAAAATCTGGATATGCCTAGTCATAGCTGAATAACAAGATTACATTAAAATGACATACTGTAAGTCTCAAACCCATTGTTTCCTCATGAGTGTAGAATCCAGGTGAAAAAACAGGCCAATCGGAACGAAATCCTCTGATGATCCACACAGGTTGATCAATATGCAGGCCACAAGGTTTACTAGTAAGATAACAACAATGATATTTTCCCTCTTATTTTAAGTTTATTTAAGCTTGCATTTAACACTATTTGGGACTCTTCATTTGAAAATGAATGAATTCACATCTTGTCAGAATGCATAATGCAAGATAAACAGATTATAATTGTATTCAGCATGACCCCAAAGAGGCATAAGGTCTGTTTTAATATATAGCTTGTTAGTTTTAACGTGCATGTTGTGAAATTTGCCACAAATGTTTGTAATGAGGAAACAAACACCTGCAGACTGCTGAGTATAAGTGTTTAATGTACACTTATGCATTGTGTCATATCACTCAGCTCTTACTGTGAATTTTCTTAAGTTAAAGGATGCCAATACTCTTTATAAAATCCATCAGTATAATTATAATTGAAGGCGACATGGTAGCTCAGTGGTTAGCACTGTCGCCTCACAGCAAAATGGTCGCTGGTTCGAGTCCTGGGTGGGCCAATTGGCCATTTTGTGTGGAGTTTGCATGTTCTCCCTGTGTTCTCATGGGTTTCCTCTGAGTGCTCCAGTTTCCACCACAGTCAAAAGACATGCACTATAAGTAAATTGGGTAAACAAAATTGACTTTAGTGTTTGAGTGTGAATGGGTGTTTCCTAGCACTGGATTGTGGCTGAAAGAGCATTCGCTGCATAAAACATATGCCGGAATAGTTGGCGGTTCATTCCGCTGTGGAAATCCCTGATAAATAAGAGGTTAAGCAGAAGGATAATGAATGAATGAATGAACACAACTCGCTCACTCCTTCTAGCTAAAATAAACTTCTAATTATTATATTATTATAAATTAACCTCTAAAAATATTGATGTACCCAATATATACCCTAATGCATAAAAACCTTATTCATTAAATCAAGTGTAAGTCTTGATAAACAAAACAGATGAGATAAAAGCTTTTTAATTTTTTTGTTGTGAGGCTCAATCTGATTTTGCTTGGGTATGATATGATTGAAGATCAGCAAAGCATCGGTGCACCTTAAGTCAGCCCAACAGCTATCGGGAATCTTTGACTCAGCACTGCAGGCCATTCCATTGGGACCCGTTTCACTTTTCCTGCTGAAGTCTCAATTTGTAAGCCATACTGGCTGCAGGGCATAATAGAAACCAGCAATTTAATAAAGACTAATATGGGCTTTAGTATCATTCTCATATTCTTATCATTAAAGATTGTCCATAATAGCATGCAGATTTTTTTCCATTCTCATGATCAATATAGTTGCAGAACCCAGAGGCTCTTGTGGAGTTTAAGAGCAGATGCATTAAATTAGATGGATAGCTTACTGTGTGTCTGTCAGAGCTCAGTGTGACACTCGGTAGAAACTACAGGACTGTAAGGAAGCTGTCACTAGGAAACTGCACGCTTCAATAACCGACCTGTTCTGCAAGTGACAGTGGCTGAATTTTACTGTATCAGAAAGATGTCTGCCAAAAAGTAGCACGCTGCGTGACAGAGATTCAGACAGGAATTTAGCCCAGTGAAACCCAGTTCACCACAGAAATTATGCAAATCAGGGTATGATACAGAAAAATACAAAAATTTGGACAAAAATTATGTGTTGCTACTAATTATTGTGTAATACTTTGCTATTGGTATTGTATTGAACAACAAATCATAATTTGGTATATTGCAATTATGACAGAAGTTAAAATTATGACCTGATAATTATATTTATATATTTATGATAATAAGGCACAGTTCTGACATTGTTATGCAATATTAAGTAAATCATGACATATGTAGTCAAATTTATGACAAAAAGGTTGAAATTATGAGATACATAAATTCAAAATGATTTCAAAATGAAGATATAAAGTTATAATTGGAACTTTATAATTATTAATTTAAAAGATATATGTACAGTTGCAATCAGAATTATTTAACCCCCTGAATTATTAGCCCCCCTGTTTATTTTTTTCCCCAATTTCTGTTTAACGAAGGGAAGATTTTTTCAACACATTTCTAAACATAATAGTTTTAATGACTCATCTCTAATAACTGATTTATTTTATCTTTGACATGATGACAGTAAATAATATTTGACTAGATATTTTTCAAGACACTTCTATACAGCTTAAAGTGACATTTAAAGGCTTAACTAGGTTAATTAGGTTAACTAGGCAGGTTAGGATAATTAGGCAAGTTATTGTATAATAATGGTTTGTTCTGTAGACTATGGAAAAATAAATAGCTTAAAGGGGTAATAATTTTGACCTTAAAATGGGTTTTAAAAATTAAAAACTGCTTTTATTCTAGCCAAAATAAAACAAATAAGACTTTCTCCAGAAGAAAAAAAATATTATCAGACATACTGGGAAAATTTCCTTGTTTTGTTAAACATCATTTGGGAAATATTTAAAAAAGAAAAAAAAATCAAAGGGGATTCAATAATTCTGATTGCAACTGTATAATTGGCAGTAAGTCAGTTATGAGATGGAAAGTCAAGATCATCATCAACAGTATATACACTCACCGGCCACTTTATAAGTTACAGCTTACTAGTACCGGGTTGGACTCTCTTTTGCTTTCAGAACTGCCTCAATCCTGCATGGCATAGATTCAACAAGATACTGAAAATAATCCTCAGAGATTTTGCTCCATATTGACATGATAGTATCACACAGTTGTGGAGTGGCACTAACAGGAGTGGCACCTGGTGTGGTCTTCTGCTGCTGTAGCCCATCTGCCTCAAAGTTTGATGTGTTGTCCTTTCAGAGATGCTCTTCTGCATATCTCGGTTGTAACGAGTGGTTATTTGAGTTACTGTTGCCTGTCTATCAGCTGCAACCAGTCTGGCCATTTTTTTCTGACCTTTGGCATCAACAAGGCATTTGTGCCCACAGAACTGTCAATCACTGTATATTTTCTCTTTTTTGGACCATTCTCTTTAAAGCAGTGCTTAATTTGTGAATTGCAAGGTCTCGGAGCAGATCTGGCATGTCACCTGAGGATGGAGAGGTGTCGCGCATGAAAGTGGAGAGGGGGGGTTGGAGGGTGCGGTGGATGACGGAGGGGTGTCACAAACAAGAGTGAGCGAGACGAAGGGTGTCGCGGTGAAAGTGAAAAGGGTTGGGGAGTCGCGGAAGAAAGTGAAAGTGAACAGTGGACGGAGGTGTTCGTGAGGGTGGTTGAAGAGGGGGATCGGTAAAATAAGGTGCCGGATCAGATTTCAGAGGTGCCGGATCCGGCGTTTTCCGGCACAAATTAAGCCCTGCTGTAAACCCTAGAGATGGTTGTGCGTGAAAATCCCAGTAGATCAGCAGTTACTGAAATACTCAGACCAGAGTATTTTTTGAACATGACAATGAGTTCACTGTACTCAAATGGCCTCCACAGTCACCAGATCTCCACTCAATAGAGCACCTTTAGGATGTGGTGGAATGGGAGATTCGCATCATGGATGTGCAGCTGACAAATCTGCAGCAACTGCGTGATGCTATCATGTCAATATGGACCAAAATAAGGAATATTTCCAGTACCTTGTTAAATCTATGCCATGAAGGATTAAGGCAGTTCTAAAAAGCAAAAGGAGGTCCAACCCGATACTAGTAAGGTGTACCTAATAAAGTGTGTACTTAATAGAGTGTATATTATATGGATTGATTATATTGTATTATATACTAGCAACAATATTAAGAGATACAAAACTTAAAAACTGTGATAGTTATAATTGTGAGATAAAAAGGTTGTCACAATTGTTAAAACAACAATTATTTAATTTGTAAAAAATATTAGTCAAATTTATGATAAAAAAAATTGAATTATAAGATACTGAGATCGATGGAGGTCTTCATGTGGAGAAAATCGATTTCTATACCAACCACAGTCAGACATACTTTCCTGGGACCATGGACTAAAGTGTGTATACATCACATTTTTCTAATCAGCATGATCATCTTTTTTTACACATAAACTGACTCGAACATTTTTAAACATTCCATAATTATTATTTTAAATCACAGGCGGAAATACAATGTTAATCATAGGCATGGCTTATGCTATAATTACCCTCATTTGCATGGAAAGAAGCTGTGTCTGATCTGAAAACAAAGACAGTGACTTCATTTAAATGCACAGTGCTTTCGCAGCACAGTACCTTCCTGTCCACATAAGCTGGTTTGTGGTTATAAAACTGACTAAAGTAGAGCACCTGTGAACTAATTTGCTCCCTCAGCTTTTTGCTTTTTACTTTACAAAAAGGAAAAAGTTAAGGGTTTCACAAGGGTATCAAAATGGCACTGGTTTACATCACACCTGTTCCTGCATAAATATTTGATGCCATCATTTATTCCACCTCCTACCGCCTGCGTACATACCCTCAATGCATTCGTATCGGTTTTGCATTTCTAAATGTTAAACCGTCTCCTCTCTTGTGCCAGCGGGAGGTCCGGAGATTTCCTAAGCGGGGTGCAAGTTATTAATAGAAGGCAACCCAGCAGTGTAATTTCGTGATGTTCAAATTCACAATGATCCAGAGGAATCTAGTTTGCACACTTTAATCTGGGGTTAACAAATTTGTTTATGGGCAAATTTAACTAGAGTAACCATACAGCTTTTGTTGTTTAGCAACAACTTGCACTGCAGGTGACAACAGTTGTCAGTTTTTCGATTTTGGAGAAGACATCCACTTTTTAAGGTGTTTATTTTGTTGCTCTTAAAGGGGTGGTCCAGAGTGTATTTTTAAGGCTTGGTTGCATTTATAAAATGGAAAGCAATGTGTGCTCATGCTTCATTTCTAGAAAATCATGTTATTTTTTCATAAAGCTTACTTTTATTATATACAGCTACTCAGCTAACATGAAAACCACTGTCATATAGTTCCTCTGAAAGCCTGCTTTCAAGAGGCTCTGATTGGTCAGCTAACATAATGTGATGTGATTCGCGGATTGGCTTCACATCACCAGGAAGCATCACGTCCAGTCACTAGCATGCACTGTGCCTCTGCTGTGTAAATAATGTCAGTCAGAGTAGCAGCCATGTCAGTGTGAGTCTGAGTTAGACATAAAATGAAGAGGACACAGCTGAACCTCATGCCTGCTCTCTAAAATAAAACCTAAAAAGTGTCTTTCATGTATATTCGAAATAAGCATGTGTTTGTAATATGAAACGTTCAAATATATTTTGTGAGTTCGTCATCTGAGATGTATAATGCAAGGAAAGCGGCCGAATATAGAGACACTCTATAGTGTCTATAGCGCTGCTGAAGACTGTGGGTGTTTACAGGGGTTTGACGGATAAATATGAATGTGTAACTAAATTGTTAGCAGTGCCAAACAGCATTACCCAATGTTTACATCCTCGTTTACATCCTTGCTATAACATAGCATTAATGCTAAAACTATGCATGTAATAGATCAATTTTAACAAATAAATACAGGTTATGGCTCACAGTCCACAGCTTCATCCATTATGGTTGGAGCTGCTTCTTCTTTGAGGAGTTTTAGCCAAATATAACACTCAACTGGGACAGATTCTGGAAAATGTCCTTTGTTAAATGTTAGCTATATCTTTTTTTTAATAATTCTCTGGAACATAATTAAAATTAAATTGTAAGCACTTCTCTCTTTGTGTCATATCCTTTGGAAGGCCAATTAGAGAAACAGAAGAAGCTCTGTGAAAATAGCAGTGTTTGGACGCCATTTTAGCTATTTTATTCTCTGCTATAACATTACAGCGCCTCTAGCCACACCCCTTTGCTGTGTGGGGTGTATGCGCATGGTGTATACGTGTAACCTGAAGTACTTGTGATCTCACTAGCCAGAATGTATTGTTTTGTAGTCTCCAAACTTTGTTCGTTGTAGGCTTTGCTAAGCTAACTCTGTAAAAGCCAATGTCTCCCTTTGCATTGAGCATATTACATTCAGAGTTGTTGTTTATGCTCACACAGCTACATTACACATCAACAAAAGTTTAAAATGTGATATCGTACCGACCACCCCTTGTAAAGATGACACATTTTTAAAGGTTTTATTTTGTTGCTCTTAATAGCACGGAATGTAATTTTCGCCACTAGAGGGCGCATATTCATAACAAACAAAGGTGTTGTTTGATGACCCCATGGCTAAGTGTGGAATCATGGGAGTTGTTATCTTCATTACATCTCCTGCAGAAATCATGTTTATAGATAAGCTGAAGTATACAAAGCTTATTATCATGGTAGTTTGTAGCAGAATAAGGATAAAAGTCATCGAAAGGAAATGAGAGCACTGAAGTACTTGCTGATGAGAGACGTGATCGACATGTCACAAAAGCAGCAGAGCTTTTATTATGCCATAGTTGACCACCTCAAGATATTCCGCTCATGATTACATGGAGAGGCAGCACTGTTTTATCATAGTAAATACATTTTAGGGTTAAAACAAATACACAACATAGTAGAGCATTTTTTGTGTTTTTCTATAAAACCAAAGCAGAAGTTGAGAGTGTACAGTATGATGTCATTAGTATGGTGATGCACAAGGACACGGTCCATGTCACTAGTTAAGATTGCTTTTTTTAATTTTTTTTTTATTTAAACATTCTTTAAATCATTTGAAATAATATAGGTACATAAGTCAGTAAATTATGTAGCACTGTTCTAGTGTTTTTACACTGTACATTAAAGGTACATATCGTGCCTTTAAACAAACTTTTGCCTTTAGATGTTACAATACAATTCATCATATAACAGGTCAAACAAATTAAACAATACTTTTGATCCTGAATATATCCAGTGCTCAAAGTTTGTGCAAGAAATGTATGCAGATAAGCTTATATTTAACTAAATAAAGGCTCATTTGCATATTAAACAACATTTTTGTATAAAATGTTCAACTGGGAAAGTATGGTGATAAATTTTTTACGCCCTGTTCACCTGCAGTGTCTAGGT
The DNA here is from genome assembly GCA_903798205.1 of Danio tinwini. Taxonomy (NCBI): domain Eukaryota; kingdom Metazoa; phylum Chordata; class Actinopteri; order Cypriniformes; family Danionidae; genus Danio; species Danio tinwini. Next base: position 1,431,158 of record CAIGQZ010032553.1, on the reverse strand, counting down.
AAAACTTCAGTGTCCAGATGACATTGTATAGATGTCAATAAAAACAGACTTTCTCTAAAATTGAAATCAATAAGTTTTGTGATTTAATTTAAAGGTGCAAAAGTGTCCATCATCTATTTGCATGTCCTCTAACAGCTTTCTTTTTCACTTTATTGAGAGTATTTGTACAAGACAGATAACAAAAAAGCTAATGTATTCTTGCTTCACTTTACAAAGGTACAAAAGCTGTCAGTAGGACGGTACCCAGTGGTAGTACGGTAGACATGCATAATGTAATGAGTTAGTTTTACAATGGATTTATGTGCTTTTGAAAGCTTTAAAACAAAAGCCAGTAGCATAGAAGAGCCAGGATAAAGTTTAAAATTACTCCAACTGTGGTTGTCTGACAGAAAAAAAAATACATATACACTGAAAATGGCTTAAGGGTGAGTAAATTATGGGTTACTTTTGGATAAACTATTCTTTAAACATGTCATCATAAACCAGGAAAAATACTGTCTGCCCATCAATCACAAAAGCAATACTGTGATAGGCTATACGCACAGCTAGTGTTTCTTCCTATAGTCATAAATGTCTGATGAACGGTCACGGTGAACGGTTAAGGTTTTTAATTTGAAATGAAAAAAGCCATTTACACGCACGTGCTGTCAAGATCAGCAGGCGAGTGCAGAAACGCCATTGAAAATACTGGGGGAAAATAAATGTTCATATTTTAAAGACATGGCATGGAAAAAAATATTTAATGCAGTGCTTCTTGTACAATCTGAGAACCACTTTATATCAAATATCAATCAGGCAGTAAAGATTGTTCATTTTAAACGATTTTGTGACTGCACACTGTTTACCGGAAGCGTTTGACTCAGGTTACTGAAAATTAAAAGTCCTTCTGTATATACCCTATTGGATAAAGATGTCACACCAATCCATAATAATGCTCTATTTATGAATGCACACTTCAGGTTTGTCTTTTACTGCTGTAAATGATACAGTAGGCACTCTTTAAAGCCGGATGGATTCTGATTGGCTGTCAGTGTTTTTAGTAGCTAGAATTTTTTTTCTAAAATAATATCTTATATATTTATAATTATTTATCCATTATAGATGTTGAATGGATGGATATTGTGACCATAAAATTAAGATTTAAATGATTTTTTTTTTTTTTTATCAGCAAATGACCAACTACACCTCTAAATATGTTGCATAGCCTTCCTAAATATTCAATAATTATAGTTTTTAATGAGTTGTTGAAGGATTACTAAAAACTGAAATAAAATTTCAGTACATACCCAGATCACAATATTTTGCATTCTTTGTGGTTGTGCTGTCTGATTTTCTTCAGTCTCATGTTTTACGTAATTTGGTCTGTAAGGTGTGCATGCCTTGTTGTTTTGTATTTAGTTTTGTCTTGTTTTTCTGTTTCCTCTTTGGGTTCCTGCCATTTGGTCTTTTAGTCATGTGTCCTGTTCTTATTGGTTTTCATATGTCATGTGTTTTTGTTTTTATTGGATATTCTAGTCATGTGACCCCCTTTGGTTTTATGTATATAGGTGCATTCGACATAAAGCACAGCTGCAGCCGGTGATCAATGAGATTAGCTGAGCGCAGGCAGGGGCGGAGTTGAAAACAGAGCCGTCAAGCCGGACAGCCAGACACTTCGGGGTTTAAAGTTGCGGCAGTCATGATGACCGATCACACGGCGTCATCATCACTTTTTTCATTTTTTATTCATAACAACAAAAGATTTACAAATAAAACACAATACAGTCTCTACAAACTAGTTCATTTTTAAACAATAAGGGATTTATGAATTAAATATATAACAAACACATGAGAGAAAACGAGAGGGTAATATAAACATAAAAATGAACAGGCCTATTAAATACAAAGCAATAAGCACAAATTGGGAGTTTAAACATCACTCTAGGCTAATAGTTCTTGTTTGAATATGCTAAAAAGGGGTTTACATTTATTTACATTTATAGATATAACTTTCCCATAAATATTAGTTTAAACCCCAAAACAAGGTGTTTAATTAAGTCTTAAACAATGATTAAGATTATTTTAGATAATGAAAGCATTTGCAATTAAAAACTTTAATCCAAAAAGATTGAACAAAGTGACATTCCTAAAATAAGTGAGCTACACTTTAAGTAGAAGTTTCCCAGAAAGAGCAAGGTACATCAATTTCACTTTTAAAACGTGTACATAAACGAGACAGGAAAAAAATATGTATGTTATAATCATATAAATCAATGTAGAATTATTTAATAAAAATAGTTATTTTACTTAATTTGTTAAGAAACCTTTAGGGTGGCAGAATGATAATTATTTTATTACAAGTCTGTAAGACTTATTTGAGTTAATATTTAGGATATTCACTAAAAAATATAATTTAAATCTTTTAAGGAACTGAATACAGTAAATAGTCTGTATAAAACGGTAGAAATTAAATCTATGCAAACAATCTAGTCATTATGAACAAATTATATAACAAAAGATGATTACTGCAGTAAAATATTTGTAGTCTTTTAATAAGCATTATGTGTACAAGGTAGAGATGGAATGAAAAGTTAATTGTTTGTTTTGAAATTTGTGGGATGGAAGTTGTCCAATAATAAATCCAAAACACGTGGTTGTTGTCATGCGGTGAACTCAGCCAATCGTGTAACATAAGTGTCATCATCGACAGCAGGCGCTCTTCAGACGCTGCATGGGCTAAATCAGTCGTCTGATCTCGGAGCGCTGTCGCAGTACTTTAATGTCACATGTAAAAGTCACGTGGCGTCAGCGCAGCATCAATCCGGACAAAATTTCTAACCAGCATGCACCGCTTTAAGACAGACTTCGATCGATCTGCGCAGCGCTGCATGAAGTCGAACGCACCTTATAGCTTCATGTTTCACTTGGTTTTGTCTAGCCTTGGTGGTTTTAATCCTTGCTGTTGGTGAGTTCTTTGTGTTTGGTACTTTGGAACACTACAATAAAACGCACTTGGATTCAATTTTAACTTCCCTCAGTTGCCCTTTCATTACAGTTAGATGCCATTTACATGAATGCATTTTTGTTTTAAGTTTTGTATGGTTATGCTAGTGGTGGGCAGAGCAAGGCTTCATGAAACACTGAAAGGGTCGAAGCAAATGTGTTGAGGGGTTTAAACATTTGGAAACCCAAACAAAAATCTCTACAGCAATGCTTAGAGGTCCTTTTTTGGTATTTCTCTGAAACAACTTCAATAAAGAACACAAATTTGCAGCCTGATCTCACAAGGAAACAGAACTATTTTACGTGTTTTCAGTTAAGTGGTTCAGTTGTATGCAAATATGCGATTTTTAGAAGGAGGCGTGGCATCAAACCCCACCCCTATACACAACCATCATTGGGGGATAAACAAATCGCACTAAATTTTTACAAATAAGAACTTACTATTTAATATGAATTAGCCACTAATTCCAAAAGTTACAAATTACGTGATCATTTTAGTAAAATGAGAAAAATTGTTTTAAACTCTCTTGAAATGCCTTTAAAACACATGCAAATTATAAACTTTCAGTCTTTTATGGTTATACTTTGCAATGACTCCACAAATCTCATGTATTCTCAACTTTGCATGTTTTTCGATGTGACTATTGCAGACATACACATTGCGATAGCGATGCTGAAACAATATATTGTGCAGCCCTAATATACTGTACAGTATATTCGAATAAGGAAGGTATAAAGACATCTTAGTAACTCTAGTATAGTTCCTGCTTTATGGAAAATATCTATTATAATTCCAGTAGCAAAAGTTCCTAAGCCCTCAGGATCAAATGATTTCCTTCCAATAGCACTTACAGTACATCACTTAAGATTAAGTGCTTTGAACATTTAGTTAAGAAATATATTTTATCTGAAACACAGCATCTTATAGATCCTCTGCAATTTGCGTATCAACGCTCTAGAGGGGTTGATGATACAAAATGAACTATATTGCACTTGTTGCACTCTCATTTAGAGAAACCAAAACTCATGCAAAAATGATTTTATTTATTAATTTTATTTCTGCTATCATATTAGCTTCTACACTTGGAAAATAATTTTTATTAGATAACAAAATGATTGCCTGGGTGACCAATTTCTCAGATAAAATGTGTACTTCAGTTGGAGCTCTCCAGAGTTGTGTTTTATCTCCATTATTATTTATTTTATATACAAATTCTTGTATAAGTTCATTTAAAAATAGATATATTGTAAAGTATGAATTTAATTTAAATGAAAAGGAGGAAGAACACGGCCCTGTTCTTGACTTCTTTTTAAACTGGTGTGAAAACTCAAACCTTCTCCTAAACATTTCTAAAACTATGTTTATGAACTCTTTCCACATGGAGCAAATCCAGTTAGTAACAAATTATAAATATTTGGGTGTGATGTTGGACACCTGAAGTGGGATGGATGGACTGAAAAAAAAAGCTTCAACAGAGAATGTACTTAAAGAAATTATTCATTCATTCATTCATTCATTCATTCATTCATTCATTCATTCATTCATTCATTCATTCATTTATTCATTCATTCATTCATTCATTCATCCATTCATTCATTTTCTTTTCAGCTTAGTCCCTTTATCAATCAGGGGTCACCAAAGCAGAATGAACCACCAATCCATCCATCATATTTTACGCAGCAGATGACCTTCCAGCTGCAACCCATCACTGCGAAACATCCACGCGATCATGCATTACCACGCATATACTACAGCCAGTTTAGCTTATTCAATTCACCTACTGTATAGCACATGTCTTTAGACTGTGGGGGAAAGTGGAGCACCCAGAGGAAACCCACACAAACACAGGGAGAACATGCAAACTCCACACAGAAATGCCAACTGACCCAGACAGGGCTCGAACCAGCGATCTTATTTCTGTGAGGCAATCATGCTACCCACTGCACCACCATGACGCTCTTAAAGAAATGATTATCTTTTAATGTTGATAACACATTGTTGATCATGTTTTATAGTGCTTTTATTGAAAGTATTGCAACATATTGTGTGAATGTGCTACCCACTGCGCCACCGTGCAGCCTTCTACAAGGACAAATAAAGTTAACTAACTAACTAACTAACTAACTAACTAACTGACTGACTGACTGACTGACTGACTGACTGACTGACTGACTGACTGACTAACTAACTAACTAACTAACTAACTAACTGACTAACTAACTAACTAACTAACTAACTAACTAACGTATAGTTGCCAGGGGTAAAAAAAAAACATTACATAGCACTTTAAAAAAAAAATTCTTTTTTAATGTTTTAAAAGCTCCATATTGTTTAATCTTTTTATACACAGTTCACAATTTGGCTATTGCTTATATATCTCTTGTCCATGTTTTTACATGAATACAATATTTTCCAAGTAAAGTTAGGAAAACAAGCTTTTTTATCAATTGTGTCTTGTATACAAAAGTAAATATGACATCATAAATTTCAATATGAGAGCCATTGAATTTTCATAATGTTTCGAAACAGTAAAGATTTAAGTCATGGGACCTTGCCAATTTGATACACACGCCAAACCAAAGCATCTTTCATAACAAAACACTCAACATGAACAGGGGGGTGTGGCTACACTACAATAAAGTTAACCAATCACAGCAGTGGGTGTTTACTTTCATCTCTGAAACTGAAAAGTGAGTTTTTCTCATAGAGATTGAAAACAAGTAAGTTAAATAGCTTTTTGGTGATAAAAGAACTATAGACTAGAAGAAATCGTTATATAATGACTTACATTTTATATGTATTTTTCAGTCTTGTCTTCCACTGATCTGTATCAGAGGAACTAGTCTGATTCTGCTGTTGCACACTGAAAGTGTTTTATGATTCAGAGCTTCAGACGGCCGATTTTGTAAAACCACAAATAAAAAAAAAGAGAAACAGATCTGGATTATATATCAGAGGGGATTAATGTCAGTCTTTGAGGAGATTATTTTTCTGATGTTCTTTTTGTCCAAATCTAAATTTAGATCTAAAAATTGCATTAAAGTCTAGGGAGAGAAAAGTAGAATAGAACGCAATAAGAAACGGCCCTGATCTGCTCATATATAGTGAGTTATTTTGTTTACTCCCAGAATATGAGAAGCTCATGCCGCAGGCTCCACATTTATCTTGTCAAGTTTAATCAAATGAGTCTTTTTTCCAGCCTTCTTATTGTGTTTTTCTGTGCATGTTGTTATTTCAGGACTTGGAGACGCTGAAGTCTTCGGATAAAATCTGCAGACAGCTCATCTACCACCTGACTCCGCACTCGAAGTGGCTCAGGAAAAGTATGACCCGCAGAAAGGCCCAGGCCTGGTGAGACTTTTCCCTGTCTTGTCTTGTAATATACATATGTGAATAATGTAAATATAATAAGAGGGCTAGCTAAAACCATACAGCTAAAATAAGTTTTATATCTTCATTTTAAATTAAACATTTCTGATATTTTTTTTTGTGTTATAAATCATTTAATATAATTATTTTTATATTTCTCAAGTGAACTGTAAGTCAGTTATTTTATTCCATATTTAAACTAACTTGTAACATATAAAAATGATAAACAAAATGATTTTAGGTATTGGTGCATTACTGATACTTTAATATTATTTGTTTTATTTTAGTTTATAGCTTTTATTTATTTGTTTATTTAATTTAGTTGCCATAAATTTGAGTTTAAATCTCATATTTCTGTTTTAGAATAGATAATATTGTTTTTTAAAAAGTTTTTAAAATATTATTACTGAACCTACCTATATAAATACTTTTTTATAGTTTAAAGCAGATACAAATAGCTCTTTAAGGCAAGGTTGTAAACATGATTTGAACATTGATTTTATAAAATATACAGAAAATATGCATGTGGAGGTGTTCCAGAGTGCTATTCAAGCTCTCATATTTTCATTTCAAAATACGGAAATATAAGAGAAAAATGTTAATTTTATTATTTTAACAACAAAAATAATTCCATTTCAGAAATAAATAATTCCATTTTAGTTTTCAAATATTGGGGTAACAACTGCAGCATTTACATTCTAGTTTTAATTTGTTCATTTTAATCCACATCTTGACATTTTGTTTAATAATCATTTTCCCCCCTTTTCTTCCTTTTAAGGCCTCGCAAATCTTCTGAAATTTGCATAAAGTACAAATCTGTTTCATGATTTATTTATCAGGAATCTGGTGGCGGTTTCAGACAGTGTGATTATAGATGAGTGTAACAAATTAGAGCTTGTTTGGTCTGCCAGCGCTGGCCCATTAATCTCAGCTTGCCTTCATCTCTGCTATTGATTGGTCTAGTCTTTCTAACAGCACTGCTGGGTCTGGTTAGTGCAGTCTGAAGAGAGAGCCACGAATGACCAGTGACTTGTGCGCGTAATACTCATTAAAAGTAACTATATCCTTAGTTATCTTGGCTTGTCCATTAATGCTATCACGTTGCACCGATTTGTGTTATCACATGATCTTTTTTTAAAAATCACATGATTTTTTGTTGTTGCGCATACTGGAATAGAATCAGTAAATGTGCTTCCATCGTAGTTTATGCTATTTTTTTTTTTACTTTTTTCAAATTTATGCACATCTCTGCATTTTCATTAATCAATTTTTCCAAAATTCACATAGCTAATGATTGCACAGTACGCTCAAAAATAAATACTAAACTTCCAGCCAGGTGTGTTGAATCAAAACTATGCAGGACACCCGCCCTCCTGGACTGAATTTGGGTACCCCTGGCTTAGTCCTATGCTTGGCACTTGCTGTGGGCGGAAGAATACACTTGGGTTAAGATGCTGGAATAGTGCTGATATGTAAGGGACAAAGTACATTCAGGTGGTTGTTATCGCAGAATAAAGCATGACATGGCATCCTGACATGAAGCAGACAGAAATGAATTGACTGAATGGAGCATACACTAACCTATGTATTATTCAGTCACAAGATAGTCACAAGGATGTAAATATGCATGTGAAAGTAATCACTGACGGTCAAGATGATTTAGATAAAGCTGCGGTCACACTAGAGTTTGTAAATTTTACTGAATTCTAAACATAAGGTTCTATTAGGTGACACACACCGGCGCCGTAAGTGTGCGATACTTTCAACTGTCATGTGCGCGCCGTGTCGCGGTGCATCAGGTGTGTGATGCCCTTCAGTCAAAGTTAATTCAGTGTGCTTGGTTATTAGTCTCGGTGTAGGCTACAAGCTCGGAGCTTTAAACTAGCACACAGTTGGCTGTAAAACTATACAAAGACACTCACTGTCTGCCTGTCTGTAGCCATACACAAAGAGGGGAGCTCTTGGCTCCACCCGCTTGTTAAGTTGGGTGGGATGTCGAAACTAATTTTCATGGGAAGCAACATGCCCCTAAAACGACGAACTGTGTACAAGCCCCCAAAATGACACTTTTTAACACATTATAATAAAAAAATCTGAATTGTGTTTTGAACTGAACCTAAACTGGCACACTCAGAAGAACCATAATATTAATATTAATCTTAAATCTTAAAAAAGGGGTAAAATAGGTGCCCTTTAAATTTCTGTTCAGAGAGGTCATGTTTTGATCCTGGATTGGTCTCACGCAGTCAAGTGATGCGATTTCACAGGTCAGAGTTCACCAAGCTTGAACTTTGCACCTCATCGAAATGCGAAACCTGACGCATGACCCTGCGTTTCCGGTCTGACGCATTCGCATGCGTAAGAATAGAAGTCTATGTGGAGAAAAGTCCAGTGTGACCGCAGCTTCAGTCTGTAATTATTTCGACATTACCTCAAATGTTGTAAATGACCAATCAGAATCAAGGATTCCAGACAGCCATGTAATAATAGCAGAATATCACACAGCTTTCAGCCAATCCGAATTGAGATTCAAAAAAAGAAATGTTAAGAAATGATTAAATCTGAATCAGTTTTATAAGATGAAATTATATTGAAATGTGACAACAATGATATATTTATTTATGTATTTATTTCAGTGTATATTTTGACTATTTGGTGCCCTTGTTGAAAAGTCTATATACTGTACTGTATGTTTCCCACCCACATGGCCATTTTGTGCGCTCTGAATCCTTTCCCTCAACTTAATACAGTTTTTCCACATCCTGAATTAACCATGATGCCCTGCTCCATTACCTTTAGACTCTCAGGGGAGAATAAAGCAGTTAATGGATGAGAGACAGAAAGAGAAAAGTATTTTCTCTCTGTGTTTCTCGTGTATTATGCAGCATCGCTAAACATAAGCAGTCACAACTGTAATAGTCAGTTTGAAACAAGGTCAAATATTTCATCAAAAATAATGCAGCAGTTCCAGTGATGCCATTTAAATGGTTCACTGCCAACAGCAAAACAAAAAGCTTAAACTAGATTTGATCAGATATGATTTAAAGTATGTCTAAATAGTGGCTAGCAGTGACTTTGACAAAGATAAAGTTGATAAAGGATACTTTGATAAAGATATCGTTTTCATCAGGGAATTCAACTTTTTAGATTAATTTCTATTAGATTATTACCTAATTTAATATAATATTTAGTTGTTTTAATTTATTGGGTTTTACAGTTATTTATTCTCATGTCACAGTTTAAATCAAGAGTTTGCCTAAACACTTTTAAAAATAAGAAACTAAAAGGTAGCTGAAATGGTTTAATTTGAACTTGTTATGGGTCGTTTTGAGTTCCCAATACTTTTTGGGTGAACAGTATAGAATACCATGGTACATATTCGAAACATGGTATTATTGTTATACATGTCTATGAACATAGTATTACAGTAGAACTTTCAATCTGTGAACTTTTAACTAATTGGAGTTCTCCTTTTTTCAGTACAGTGGTTACTTGTTAATCGCGAGAGTTACATTTAAAAAAAAACCCGCGGTAGGCGAAATCTGCAAAGTAGTCAGCTTTCATTCATTTATTTTCTTTTCGGCTTAATCCCTTTATTAATCCGGGGTCGCCACAGCGGAATGAACCGCCAACTTATCCAGCACATGTTTTACACAGCAGATGCCCTTCCAGCCACAACCTATCTCTGGGAAACATTCATACACACCCATTCACATTCATACACTACGGGCAATTTAGTCTACCCAATTCACCTGTACTGCATGTCTTTGGACTGTGGGGGAAACCGGAGCACCTAGAGGAAACCTCACGCGAACGCAGGGAGAACATGCAAACTCCACACAGAAATGCCCACACAGAAAAGCCAACTGACCCAGTCGAGGCTCGAACCAGCGACCTTCTTGCTGTGAGGCGACAGCACTACCTACTGCGCCACTGCGTTGCCCTAAAGTAGTCAGCTTTATTATTTACAATTATTATAGATGTTTTAAGGCTGTAAAACCCCTCACTACACACTTTATGTACACACTACATACACTTTTCTCAAACAGGCATTAACATTTTCGCTCTTTTCTCTTGTTTAAACACTCTCAAAGATCAAACTTTCATAGAAAAAAGCCAGTATTACAGAAAGAAGCCAAAGATTAAAACTTGAAAAACATTCATCGCTGTCAGCAAAAAGTTTATAAAGCTTTTTAGTTTTTGTGCGGATAATGTTGGCATCCAGCGTAATGTTTTTTTTTCCTGCAGTAACTGATCCACAAAACTAAAGCAGAGTCCATCCTTAAGGGGGTCGCACACCAGATGCGCCGCGCACAATGACAGTTGGAAGTAACACACACCAGACGTGCACATTTGCATGTTATTTCACGAGTTCGCCCTTGCCGATGATTGATTATAACGCGTGTTTGGCATGCTGTCCCGGGAGAGAGCCCTGCGCTCAAGAGATCCTCGAGCCCGGGGCTCCCTCCCGTTGCAGGGCAAGAGGGGAGTCAAAGTTCATGTAGGTCTCAATAACTCCCCCTCTTGATAATGGTAGAAGAGGGTTGAGAATCAGCTATGGAGTGTACAATTAAATTTAACCCTGTTATAATGTCAATTTAGTTTTGTCAATTTACTTATGGTGCATGTTTTTGGTCTGTGGGAGGAAACCAGAGAACCCGGGGAAAACCCACGCAAACACAAGGAGAACATGCAAACTCCACACAGAAATGCCGACTTGGCCAGTTGAGACCTGAGCTAGTGACATTCTTGCTGTTAGGCATTCTGTACTGTACAGGAGACATGGCACAGAGATTGATTGACAATGGTCTACAGCCAATCAGGATGCAGAACACAATGCGCTGTAAAAAAATAAAATTAAATAAGCATGTCGAATTGCACTAAAAACATCTATGAAACTGCGAGGCCACCGAAGGTGAACTGAATTAGCGAGGGACCACTGTAGTTTGTATAATACATACTCATTCCTCACTGAGCCAAGTTGTATCCTTGCACCGATGAATGAATGATCATAAAAGATGGCCGCACGGTTTATCTTTATTTAAATACACATTATAAGTCTTAATTTTACTTTTAGACTGTATGTAGATACAAACACCATTTTTTTTTCAAGAAAATATGTCTTTTGAATGCATACAGTGTCTGGTTAAGCCAATTTCACACCCTCCACTGAATATTTTCCCACTGAGTGTGATCATGAATTGACAATGGTATGAACCATTAAAGAGGGTTAAATTTATAATTACATTGCCTAATTATTAGTTAAGATACAGATCAGAGCAAACTATTTTGCATTATTTAAAGGACAGACCCCCCACAGAACGTGTTTTGACATCCGTCCAGGGGGGGGGGGGGGATCAAGGGTTTGCAGCCTGCTTAAGATACTTATCTGTTAAGAGTTTTTTTTTTTTTCTGTGTATGTTAATCTAATTTGCCTTTATTACCAGTGGTGCCAAGTGACTGTGTTATGTGGAGAGAGAGAGAGAAAGATAAAGTGTGTGTTTGTGTTTGTGTGTGTGTGTGTGTGTGTGTGTGTGTGTGTGCGTGTGCGTGTGCGTGTGTGTTTAGCTCGAGTTCAGGAGCTCTGTTGAGGAGGATCTGTTACTCTCCCTAGAGCTCTGTGTTCATATAAGTCAATCTGACAAACAGTCTGCAGGTCCCTGCTGCTTCACACTACACAAACCAGACACGGCATGAGGAACACACTCTTCAAAAGAGTGAGAGAGAAATAAAGAAAAGGGGTATGGCCCTAGAGCAAAGGACTTAACAAAATGAGGCACAGGGAGAAGAAAGAAAATGTGTTAAAATGGCTAATACACTCAGTATTTTGTATCTGTAAAGCATAAAAAATAAAGCAACATTTTAGATTTTTTAGATTCACGATTTTGCATTTACCTGAAAAGCAAAATGTCATACAATATTAAACTTGTAATACAGTATATCTTGGTTATTAAGTTATTTTTTATTTAGGGCATAAGGTGAATTTTGAAAAATGAAAATGCTGTCATCATTTGCTTATCCAACAACCAGTTTCAGTTTTTTTTCTTTTTTTTTGAACAACGAAACGAAAAAGATGTTCTGAAGATTGTTGAAAACCTTTAACCATTAACTTTCATGCTAGCATAAACAAATACTATGGATGTCAGTGGTTAGATGTTTTCAAGATTCTTCAAAATATCTTCTTTTGTGTTACAATGAAACTCAAACAGGTTTGTGAAATGGTGAATAAATGATTCCAGAATTTTCATTTTTGGTGAACTATCCCTTTCACTTTTCTTTAACTCATTTTTTTTAGAGATTGTCTAATTAAATATTGTTTTCAGAAAACTATAAACTATTATGAACTATATTAATATCAGCCAAAGCCATCTTCATACAGCAAAAGTCAAACAGAAGCTGTGTCTTTTACATGCCATTTGTTTATTTACACAGTCACAGAGCCGTAAAATGCTGCACAGAGGTGTTATGCATTACACTTCAGCTGGCTAATGTGATTAATATACAATTTAAAAGTATAAAATAAATGCTTTAAAAGGCATTACATCATTTAGGATAGGGCAATAAAGTTATGACAAAATCGCTGTTGATTATTGAATAAATAATATTGAATAATGTTGTTTTTGAATGAATTTACTACGCTTTAAAGACCATTAATAAACACATATTATTAAAACATTCTTATGTTTTACAAAAAAAAACAAGATAATACTTTTTTGTGAATTAGATTATTGTTTTTAATGCATCAATTACACATTAGAATATTAATGGCTGTCATAGTGTTAGCTGGTAGAACAACATACTGTAGATGAGACGGAGGATACATGCAGCACTTTTATTAAACAAATAAAACTCTTTCAACAAACCATTTAAGAAAACCAATTAAATTAAACCATTTAAATTTAAAAACTAATATTTATGAGTACTGTAAACTTACTTCATTTAGTACACAAAATATAAATTTGCAACAACACTGTAAAAAAATGCAGGGTTCCAAACAATTTATCCATGTTGTTCCAACACAAATCAATTAACTCAGCATAACAATTTTAAGTGGATTTAACATAAAAAAACATAAAAAAAAAATCCCCAAAATATTCTCCAAAATTGTGTAGTTTGAGCTCATTTTAAATATGTAGTTTGAAAAAGCAGCAAAAATATTTTTTGAGTGAAGGATAGTCAATCTCAAATAGTTATAAAGCATTACTTTGCTACAGCAATCCATGTTTAAAATCACAAATACAACTGTTAGAAGCCTCAAAGGATAACATATCCATACTATGTTTTTAGAAAACTATGGTCTGAACATGTTTTAAATATTATGAAAAAAACTACAACTAAACATTCTCAGTTTGCGATGCAGTGCAAACTATAAAACACATTTTGGTTTCTTGCCACTGTTATAAAAATGTTTCTTAAAGGCTAAATTCGAATCAAATACCACTTAACTGCCCATGCTACTTTAAAATTTAGTGTATATTTTACAAACATGTATACAAATGATGTATACATACAAAAAATATGAAAAACAGGGTTCATATTACTCAAGCCATAAACAGAAATAGGAGGTTCATTTATATGGTTGCCCATAGAAACTGATTGTCAACTGTTTGGTACTGCGCCAATATTACTGAATATTACTAAAAGCTAATTTCTTGATATTTGATTAAAAATATAAAAAAATATATTAAAAATATGTTAAACATTTATTATTTATTTATTAGTTGAACTCATTGTCACTTGGAACTGTTAAGTTGATTTTTATAAGTATGCACAGTTAATTTACTTAAAAGTTGTATGGTTTTACTCACATTTTATGTAAAGCCAATTAATCAGTTCAAAAGCAATGGGCTTACTCATTTTTTTAGGTATCAACTAATCAATTTAAAATCAACGGGTTTACTTACTTTAAGTGAAGTCAACTAATCACTTTAAAAACAAAGGGTTTACTCACCTTTTTAAGAAAGTCAACTAATAGCTTTAAAATCAACAGGTTTACTCACTTTTTTATGTACAGTAAATTATTTGCTTTTAAATTAACAGGTTTACTAAATTTTTTTAAATAAAGTCAACTTATCACTTTAAAATCAACAGGTTTACTCACTTTTTTAAAAAGTAAAGTCAACTTATCAATTTAAAATCAATGGGTTTACTCACTTTTT
>CAIGQZ010032553.1:1402615-1416637 GCA_903798205.1 Danio tinwini | reverse complement strand
GTAAAGTCAACTTATCAATTTAAAATCAATGGGTTTACTCACTTTTTAAAGTCAAGTCAACTAATCCATTTAAAATCAAAAGGTTACTCATTTGCTTAAGTTAAGTCAACTTATTGCTTTAAAATCAACATGTTTACTCATGTTTTTAAATAGCTTTACAATGTTTACTCACTTTTGAAGTAAAGTTAACTAATCGCATTAAAATCAACAGGTTTACTCACTTTTTTATGTACAGTAAAGTATTTGCTTTTAAATTAACAGGTTTACTGACTTTTTAAAATAAAGTCAACTAATCACTTTAAAAGCAACAGGTTTACTCACTTTTTTTAAAAAGTAAAGTCAACTAATCAATTTAAAATCAATGGGTTTACTCACTTGTTTAAGTAAAATCAACAAATCACTTTGAAACAGCGAGTTTACTCAATTCTTTTTAAAAATAAACCCAACTGATTGCTTTAAAATCAATGGGTAACTCACCTTTTTAAAAAGTAAGGTCAACTCATTTATTTAAAATATGTGGGTTTAATCACTTTACGTAAAGTCAACTAATCTCTTTAGATTCAACAGGTTTACTCGCTTTTTAAAAGTAAAGTCAACTAATCGCTTTAAAATCACCAGGTTAAGTCACAATCACTTTACTTTAATTGTGAAGGAGCATGTTTTGCCTCCGTATCTTGGATTTTAGTGTCATTTTGCCTCAAGCCCCCATTAATTCTTGTCACTTTACCCACTCTTTTTCATTTGATTTGTTTTTGAATGCATGTTGGTCCTATTAGGTGCCATATCACCGTAATCCAGCTTCATTTACATGGAAATGAAAAAGGAAATGAGAGGAAGCGTTGGCTATATTTGAAATGACAGATTTATATGTGTCTGTTCACTTATGATGGATCTGCATTAGTTTGCTCTTCTCAGAATTTCGTTGGGGTTTACCTTGGATGGCTATTGGGATACACTGGGTAAAAAATGATTAATGCCCTATCAGGCTTTATTGGATGATACAGAAGATGTACCATCTGACAATGTGAGACATTGGAGCGATGAAAAGAGCAAGATCGCATGTTGTGCTGGTTCTTTTGTGTGGATATTCTTGTGGGTTGATCAGGACAGTCATTCTGACACCTTCATATCTTTGATTGGCAGTGCAAGGCGACTGTCTGTGATGACTGTGAGACTGTTTGATTTATTCAGACTGCACACATACACGCTCAGACATACACAAACACAAGCTGTCAGACAGGCTAATGTGTTGTTTTGCTTTTATTTGTATTAGGGATGCACAATTAATTCTACTTCCCTTGCATCAACATTTTCTGTATTCAATGTGGTTGAGGATTGAAAGCAATCGTTGATGCACATGAAGATATTTGACCTACTTACCCTAATATTCAAAAGCTTGTAGTTTGAAAGGTGTTTTTTTTCATGGAAAGAAGTCTATTCTGTTTACCACGGCTGCATATTTGATAGATCATACATTTTAAATAATGCAAATCAAATACTTCTTTGCTTTAAAATGTAATTTATTCTGGTGATGACAACGCTGAATTTTCAGCATCATCAATTCAGTCTTAATCTTTATCCTTCATAGATCATTCTAATGTACAAATTTGATAAACATATATTATCAATAGGGATACACAATATGTCAGCAACCACATTGATATCAGCCGTATCGTTATTTGTTTGATATCAAAATTAGGCTGTTAAATTATGTAATTTAGTTTTTGCTGAATTTGATTATACTGAATAAACTAAATTTGAACATGTACAGACATAGGGCCCTATCATACGCTTGGTGAAATATGGTGTAAAACGTGTTTGGCATGATTTGTTGCTATTTTCAGACAATAACAACCCTAATTTTCCCGTTTTGCGTCATGTTGTTTAAATAACAAAGCACCACTTTGTGGACTCCTGGGTGTGTCGGTCTAATAAAAGGGGCGTTAAGGTGCAATGTTGGTGTGTTGCTTTTTTGAGGAACAAAAATAGAATGTGCAATAGACCAGCTGAAAGCAGGTCTAAAGTCCAATGCAAAGTGAGTTAGTTGTGCGCCTTAAATGTGTACACATTACTTAATACATACAGGATGTACAGCAATATGCAAATATTTTTACATATGAAAAAAATAAAGTATTACAATATTACAAAAATTATTATTTTCTACATAAATATAAAAACCACTGCCTCCATGCATTCTTTATCTCTGGGGGGCTTTTTTTAGTTTATTCACGACAACTTGCTTTTGTTTAATGTTGTTATTGTTAGTAGTATTATTTATTATATGCAAATTTATATTTGTTTCATTAAAAACAAGCTTAGATTTGTCCACCTGTCATGTTTTGGATTATATGGGTCATAGGACGTGTTTTTGATTATAACTCACACTTCGTTATTATTGTTCATTTATTGGTTTGCTGGAAATTAGAGCTAAATTTAGAAATAGTTTTGAAACAAATCTTTGCTCTTAACAAACAAAATTAAATATGTAGGCTAATGGAGGTCTTCAGTGGAGTGTATACAACATCGTTTCCTTATCCACGAAAAAGAGAAAGTCAAGAGACTGAATGGAGGAGGCTCATTCTTTATCCTCGCGTTGCAGATGGTCTGTTTAACTGTTTTCTCGCTAGTGGTGTTCAGTTTTTCCATTACAAAATCCGCCATGTAAATAGCAAATGTGCCAAGGCGCAACGCAACTGACTCTTAAAGGGAATGAGAGATGAGACTCTGATTGATTTATTCTCAAAACACACCCAGAACTCATTTGAAGAATAAGCACAAACCTGTTAGACCGTGCGCCATGGCGCGGAGCGTATTTTTTTTGCCCTTAAAATAGCAAAAGTGGATTTAGACACCCCCTAATGCTTTAGTGCCATGCACTTTAGACTTTGTGCCTAGATCATTAAAATAGAGCCCATAATTCCAAACATACATAATTAAGGAAATTACAGAAATATACAAAACATGTTTTTTTATAAAGTTTTTTAATGTTTAAATGACTTTCCAAAATTTGTAAAGTAATTTAAACTTAAAAAAATAAAAACTTTATTAAAAAACACATTCATGGCTTTTTCTTATTTTTATCATCTTCTGAATACTATTTGGAAGTAACTTATTAAAAACTTTGTACATTTATATACCGTATAAGTCAGCTAAATCTACAAATGTTCAATTTTATTTATTAATTTATACTTTTTACACATTTCATACATTTAGGGTGTATTGTATAAAAACCAACAAAACTATATTTCTATAATTGATAAGGAATAAACACCATGAAACGAGAGAGGGCATGAAACCTCTGAGCTCATGAATAGTAATTATGTGAATCCCACCTGATTTATAATTTTAGGCACCAGCGCAATAACAGATTGTGTCTTACTGATTGTGTTTTCATTTATTGCTGAAACTGTTTGCCAGGCAGAGTTGTGAAGTTGTCAGCGATGTAGCCAAGCAAAATAAAACTAAAATATAATTATTATTAATTAAAAGTTGCAGCGGGTGTGTGGGGTCAAAATGTTTGTTTTACCGCTCCCGGACTAATTGGAACCTCACTGTTCCCAGATCATATATATAAAACTTTTAGCCAAGATTCCAACCATTTTTGATCCCGTGAGTTTCTGTGAGAGCTTGTTGGGATTATAATGTTAAAAACTGTCAGTATCAGCCTTTTAGTTATTCTTCTTAAAGGAATAGTTCACATAAACATGAAAATTACCTCATCATTTACTCTCCAAAAATTCAGAACATGAAAATCTCAGAACAAAAAAGAGATATTTTGAAGAATGCTGCAGGTTGATGGCAACCATTGACTTCCGTAGTAAAAACAAAAATACTATGAAAAACAATGAGTGTCAGCTACATTCTTTAGTAAAGGTTGAATGGCAGAATGTTCAATTTTGGGTGAACTGTCACTTTAAATTACGGTAAGCACGTATGGTTTTTGAGAAATTCCACAAGTTACCCCACAAATAGTCAATATCTGCCAGATTGACCGAATGACCTATGCATTTTCAGTCTTCAAAAGAGAAGGATAACATTTGGTATTTTGATGTAACATGGCATTTTTTTTCATCCTGAATTCTTCTTGAATCTTCATGTCTTTTTTTCCAGAATTGCAATCACTGATACTTTAATGTGGAAGTGGAGATAACTTTGAAATGTTATCACTCTGTGTTCCAGTTAACTAAATTTTTTTGATAAAGGCAGTGTATGTTACGTAATATAAGCATAGCGATATTAATACATTCATAGTAATGCTTCTGAAGTTTTTGAGGTCATTCATGATACAGTATGTTGAAGGTAATTTGTAAAGAGATAGTTTACCTAAAAATGAAAATTCCCTTAACATTTTCTCATCCTTCGCTTGAACACAACAGAAGATATTTTGAAGAATGTTGTAGTAGCCATTGACTTCCATAGTGCTTTTGACTGTCAGTGGCTACTAGTTTTCAGCATTTTTCAAAATATCTTTTTTGTTTGTGTTCAACAGAAAAATAAGAAACTTATAAAGGTTTGGGAACACTCAAGGTTTAGTAAATGTTAGGTACATTATCATTTTTGGGTAAACGATCCCTTTAACACTGGGACTACCAGAATTCCATAACTGCTATAGCCACAGCGGTCATTCTGACTTTTCATATAAGACTGTATTGAATTGAAATGTTGCCACTTCATATATACATTCAAAGCTTATATTGAGATTTAGAATTAAGCTTTGAATGTCTGTTCTCATGTTTTATGAAGTCATTATCATAAAATTGTCATGTTTTTGTAATATAACAAATAATTGAATACAAGTTACTAGACTGCGAGTGAAGGTGCGTAGCTCAAGTAGGAAAGCAAAGTTTTGAAAGTGAAAATATTGTTTTGAAAGATGTGTAAAGTTACATTTTTGCTATGTGAAAGTTATGTTTTTGGTAGCAAATAAGTTGCTAGGCAAGAGGCACACATGAAGAGTTCAGATGCAAAGTGCTATCTGAAATTTCCATCAAAAATGAAACATTTTCTTAGCATCCTTTTTTTTATGTGGAGTTATTTCTCTTTAAGGGACATTCTATGCGATAAAAGTGATATTATTGAACCTACATTCAGGAGTCTCGAGTCTTAGATGAAGTTTTCAGATGGCATTTAGAGGTTATCATAGAAAAATATGAGGTAATCTGACTGTTTTGAAAGCCATTCAATGGAAAAATAGTCATAACTTTAATAAAGTAGCAACGTTAGAATAAAATATACACACATTTAGGAAAAGTCAGTGTACTATAGTTATATCGGACTTATTTGAAATAATTAAATTACAAAATTCAAAATGACTGCCTTGGTAGTACTAGTGTTAGGGTGCTTTTACAACTGTAGATTGATTATTTTGTTCCGAAATAGGAATTAAAATCGTTACACTTTGTTCGCTTACACACTGCAAAGTTTCCAAAACAGACCAAAATAGCTAAAACAAGTAACGTGCCAGTAAACTCTCCTCACATTGGTCAGAGTTTTGCTATTTATTTTTTCAGAGTCCACTCAGCTGTAATGCATTCTTATTTAAATATATGACGATGAGCAATAAGACATTATAAGCAAAAAGCTGCACTTTAATTTTGAATGGTGACACCCATAGACATTGTCACCAGATATAAAACAGATGTAGGACTTTCTCATACATAGCCGATGGCTATAATTATGCATTATAGGCTTTACATTATTGAGAGAAATAACAGATAAACCAAGACTGCTGTTCGGTCAATTTTCCTAACGCATAAAAAGCTCTCATTAATAGTTCAGTATGCTTTCATTTTTGTATTTGACATGAAACACACATTTACCGGTAAGGATGATGACATCCCGCCCTACTCATCATTCTCTGTTTAAATAGCCATATATGCCTATATCCTTAATACATTGTGATATAGCCTGGTTCGTTGGATTGTATTGCTTTATCACTACAATCGATTTACTCCAGAGTTAGGCCGTACTCACACTATGCTATCCGAACCGTGCCCAGGCCCGTTTCCCAGTTTTTCAAATCCTTCAGTGCAGGTGCACAAATCCCATCGGACAAATCCCAAATACAGAAACTCATCCGCTCATGTTCTTTGCTACTATTGTTGCAGTGAACATGGTGCAAAACACATTCACACACCTGCATACACCTGCATTTCTAAGCACGAACACAAATGTTACTGCAACTGCTCAAATCTGCCACTACGAGTCTCAAGCGCTGTTTTTCACTTGCAAATCTACGTATCGCGCTCTCGCTCTTTTGCACCAAACATCACTGTGATATTTGGTGCAAAACTGACTTGTGTATTTGCCAACCAGCTCTCAGAGAAATTCAGCCAGGGACGCGGCGTGATGTCACCGCTCTAGCCTTGTGGCGGCTGATAGGAAAAGTCGCTGCGTTCGAACTTGAAAACTTGAAACTCTAACGTTCGCCGTTTCTGTACTTGATTTGCGTTTAAATATGCCTGGTTAACCATTTCATAGTAGGAGCAAACATACATAAAGAAAGCAGTACGTTTGAAACTACAGTAACCATAAAAAGTATGTCAGATGGATACCTTTCTACTCCAGGAAGCCACAGCATACAGCCTGAAGGAGGAAGAGGACGTGATCAGTTTAAAATGTGAGTATTAAAAAACCAAAAACAGTTCCTTGCATTTGTTGAGCTACTGTACAGTGCACTGTAGAATTGCTGAGGGTATAAAGAGGCTTTATATTATGGTCTATTTTATTTTGCTGTAAATGTTGATTATGTTCTGTGGGATCTTCAGTAAGCACATATAACTAGAACATAAATTTATGTAGTAAATTTATATAAACCAAAAGGATTATTATCAAAAATCTGAGAGAAAAATATGTGAAGTATTGCAAATCAGCAAATCACAAGATTAACAGACATGAGTAAGTGATGTATTTGTGCTGATATATAATGTAGATAATCTGTAGAGCTGCGCATCGATGGAATTGCTCTTCAGTGTTTGGACTCTCAGTAGTGATTATTAAACCACACTGAACTGAACTGAGCTAAACTGAACTTAAACACTGAAAACTGAACTGACACTGTTTCAATTCACTATAAACTTCCATGTGAAGCTGCTTTGACACAATCTACATTGTATAAGCGCTATACAAATAAAGATGAATTGAATTGAATTGAATTGAATATAATCTGTTGTCAATTTACTGTTGTCAATACTGTTTAAATTAGATACATGTAATTTTAATAAATTAAAATAAAGTGTGATTTGTTTAATCTGTGCGTCAGTATAGTTGATCAATTGAGGAAGGTTTGTGTTACATCAGCAACTACACCATGTTTTTTGAGCATATGAATCACAAACGTAATTTATTGTAGTCTCGATGTTACAGGGAGGCTTTTATTGAGTACAGTACAGAAATTAAGAAAGCATCTTTTACATTTGCTATTTATTATTAGTTATTGTATTCTCAAACAGTGATTACATCAGCTGTCTGATTGCTGGTGTGTGTGTTTTTCTGCAGAGCTGTTGTAATGGAGCTGGACCTGTAAACAAGAGAACTAAGACATTTGTGGAAAAAAGACTCCAAAATAAGAGGTAAGATCGTTTTTTACAAGTACTACAGAAATCAAATGACACATTGTGCAGTAAAATGACTTTGTTTTTGAATGTTTTTTTATGTTTTGTATGATCTGAAATTTCTGCAGATTGGTGTGTGTGGTGGGGGTAAAGAGGTCCACAGCAGCATCCTGGAAATATTCTAGTGCAGGGGTGTCCTGCAGAGTTTAAAGTCAACTTCAACTAAACTCTGCAAGACAGCAGCAGTTCATAACTGAGTTTGGGCACTCCTGTTCTAGTGCAGTGAACGAGACCCTGCATCAGTCCACCCGCCCTTATGTCCTCATCTGGGCCAGATGTTGCTGTGGTCTCTTCATCATCTCTATCTCGGGCATGGATGGCCATGTATCCTGTCCTTTTCCAGTCTGACTGCAACATTGAGGGATGTGATGATGGCAAAGTCCCTCTGATCATCTGCAGAAGTGGGCCAGCTGTGTGGAGATACAGCAAAACATGGGCTTCTGTCTGTAACGCATCTCTGTTAAAATAAAGCTTGGTTTCATGTGTTGTTGACTTGTATTAATTTGTCATGATTACTCATATTCATTCTTTAAATAATATATTAACATTTTTATTTGTTTTCAATAAATGATAGTATTTTCGGTAATATATGCATTTTCATTGTTTAACAGAAAATAAAAAAATAAGATACATTTGTCTAGTGACTATTCATGTAGATTTACTTATATAAAGCATTTACCATACTTATTGAAAGTGTTGGGGTGAGCTAGCAATGCATTCTTGGCTAAAATGTTTAGTAACATCTTTTTTTTTTGCGAGAGTAAAATAAATGATAAAAACATGTTAGCATTGGTTATTAAGGTAAAGTTGGTTTTATATTTTACCATGGTACTTTAAATATTCGGTCTGAAATTGCACTTAAGGATGACTTCAAAACAACATTAGCACTATATGATTAACTGTGGACAGTGCTGTACTTTGATAGCCATTGGCTGCTAATATGATTTCCCTCTGTAGAATTTTCAAATAATGTTTTTCTGAAATTATATTAAGAAGAAAGTCAGAATGTGCAACTATAAAACAGCTTCACCTCAATGCATTGGTTTTGCTCACCAGCGAAGACGCGACCTGGTCTGCCATTTTTCTAAAAGAAATATATGAATTAAATTGTTTAATTTACATGTTACATTAATGTATTATATGAGAAGACTGAATAGCGAACTTCACATTAGGGTAAGCTAGCCACGTTACCTTTAGTAAAACAAGGATTGCTATTCTAGCTATGAATACCGATCACCAGGGCCAGACGGAATCTGCAGACGTTTTTTGCTATTTCTGCTGAGAATTTTGGTAAAAAAATCTGCGGATTTCTGCGGAATTATTTTAGGAGTATCCTAACTAAAACCTTAAAATGTGAAATAAAAAATAATATCTTTTTAACTTTTATTTAATGTTTAAAATGCAAATCCAATTAGATTAACAGTAAATAGTTAACTGTAAGTAAATGAACAGAATTAATGATGGGCTAAAAATCTGCGAAAAATCGGCGGAATTCTGCGCACGCAGATTCCGTGTGGGCCTACCGATCACTAACATAGCTATATTTAAACTAACAACAAACTATGACTATGAGTGGTTTAATAAAAAGAAGCAATGAAAACGTACCTTAACTGGACTGCTGCTTTCAGGATGTCATCGTTTCCCTGCTTGTTCTATCGCAAGCTCTTTCTATGGCTAAACAAGGTCAAAGAAGCCTCTTCTGGTTGGCTAAATTTCTCTGATCTCAAGATAGATCCCACGTTTTGGTTGGCAGATACACAAGTCAGTTTTGCACCAAATATCACAGTGATGTTTGGTGCAAAAGAGCGAGGGCGCGAAACATAGATTTGCAAGTGAAAAACAGCGCTTGAGACTCGTAGTGGCAGATTTGAGCAGTTGCAGTAACATTTGTGTTCGTGCTTAGAAAAAAATGAATCAAATGTCCTACACGCATTCAGCTCTCTTTGCATGGATACACATTCTAATCTACAGATGTGCAGGTTTTGTCTGTGACTTCACATTTCTGGATGCAGGTGTTTGAATGTGTTTTGCACCATATTCACTGCAACAATAGTAGCAAAGAACATGAGCGGATGAGTTTCTGTATTTGTGATTTGTCCGATGGGATTTGTGCACCTGCACTGAAGGATTTGAAAAGGTGTAAATGTTGCGTTGTGTTTGTTGGAGACAAAAAATACCTACACACTTGCAAATTTGCTCTGCAAGTGCAAATTTATTGATACACATGTGGCTATTCTTTACAACTACAATTTACACTTTTACAGCTGCTTGGGAGCATCGCACCAAATGTACCTTCATATGTTTGTTCAAGTTACTTATTTAAAATGAGCTGAAACAACACACTTCTTGAGTTTTTTTGGGGGGACTGGAACTTAATTGTTTTATGTTCAACCCTACCCTAACCCTATAACTAATGTT
The DNA here is from genome assembly GCA_903798205.1 of Danio tinwini. Classification (NCBI taxonomy): domain Eukaryota; kingdom Metazoa; phylum Chordata; class Actinopteri; order Cypriniformes; family Danionidae; genus Danio; species Danio tinwini. The sequence continues at coordinate 1,406,606 of CAIGQZ010032553.1, read as the reverse complement.
AACTTAATTCCTTCATGTTGTCTCAACACAAACCAATTGTGTGGACCCCAGCATTTTTACAGTGCAGTTTAACATAATTTCTCCCATAATTTCCCATAAAGCATCATAGGGCACAGAGGTCGATATCTGTGGTCTCCAATTATTTTAAGATTTCAAAATTGTCTTTGATTAAAAACAAAGCAGACCATGATCTTAGTGTTGCTTTGGATTTGGAGATGCTATATACTTTCATAATGCCTGTAACAACACCCCTACTGTAAAAACAAGGGGGGAAAAAATCACCAGAGGCTGGGAAGCTTTGTTCTACAAATGACAGAAATCTTGTGCATTGCAAAGAAAATGTTAATATAGACCAGATGATCTCGATAACCAGCTTTTAGAAGAATTTGATAAGCATTGTCTGACTTTTTACTGCAAATGTTTGGATAGTGAATTCATGTTGGCACATACAGTACCAGCAGTTTGTGGCACTGTTAAGATCTCATGTGAAAAGATTACAAGGGTTTATTTCCCACCAGCAGCCAAAAAAAAGGGAGATTACAGAGATTTTAAAGATTAGTTAGCCAATTGTCATTATTTACTCAGCTTCAGAGGCTGTATTTGTGGTTATAATTTCTGCAGGTGGTGATTTTGTTCACAAGTGGCATGTAATTGTCTGTGTTTCTAGTTCTCCATGTTGTACACCTGAAATCAGGCTATTATGTGTTAGTGTTATTTGCAGGCCTTCATAGAAAGACAGACCAGCATCTGCTCCTGGAGGCAGGTGCGAGTCTGAATCTCACGCTGATCAAAGGTGTGAAAGCATCCAGTCAGGTAGAAAACAGCCATCGCCGTGCCAACGCCGGTGGGAGGCCTATCTTTGTATCACTCCTTTCCTCGTGTCTTCCTTTTCTGTGTCACTCATTCTGCTTGGTTGGTTTTGAGCTATATCTCTGTATCCACTGCCTCATCTCTCACCTCTTAAACCCTTTCAGACCCATTCAGGGATGAAGAACTGAGCCCTGAAAACCAGCTCGTGTATAGGTGTTCATAAATAATCATAGACTCATGTTTTCTTTGTGTTTGAGAGTCGGTTATAACTTTGTTTTCCTATTTATACAACCCCAAATCAGAAAAAGTTGGTGCAGTATGGAAAACACAAATAAGGAAAGTTTTGATTTTGATTGAAAAAGATAGTCATTTCTAAATTATTTCATTGCAGACAATACAACAAACATTATTTAATGTGTTCCTCATTATTTTTGTTATTGTTTTTTTTTTTCAAAATAAACACATACTCCAGTTTTGGCAAAGCGGTAAAGCATTTACCACTTTGCAATGTTACAATGTTGCCATTCCTTCGTCACCAAGTGATGAAGTGTTTCAGGTGCAGTGGTGGAAAGAGTACCGAAAAGTCATACTCAAGTAAAAGTACCATTACTGCCTCTGTCACGAAAACAAATTCCTCGTATGTGTGAACATACCTGGCAATAAAGCTCTTTCTGATTCTGATTCTGCTTCTAAGGGATCGGAGATCATGGTTGTTCAGTTTAGGTTTGCACACTTGTCCTTTATGCACTGAAATTCTTCTAGATTCCTTGAATCTCTTAATTATGTTCTGCACTAATGAAGGTGAAATATCCAAATGTATCTTTTTTTTGAGGAAACTTTTTAATAATTTTTTCATGTATTTGTTGGCAAGCTGGCCATCCTCGGACCATCTTTGCTCCTAAATGACTAGACCTTTCTTAGATGCTGATTTTGCACCAAATCATAATTACAATCATCTGTTGAATCACCTGTTTTAAATCACATTATTTGACCATTATTTTACCTGATTACTAGCCCTAAATTGCTCCTGCCCCAACTTTTCTTTGGAATGTGTTGTAGGTCTGAATGACAGTAATGGATGTATATTTACAATTGAAATAAAGTTGGCCAGACATACAAACAAAAAATATTTTGTGGTCATATTGTCTGCAATGCAATACAAGTCAAAGTAAATTTGGAAATCACAACATTCTTTTTTATTTGCGTCTTCTATACTGTCCCAACTTTTTCTGATTTTGTATATTACTAGCATAGTCCTTATGTTAAAAAAGTGATCTGTTAGCTTTTCAGTTTATATCGTGCCTGCTTATTGACTGCTGTAATGTTATGTTTAAGAACTACAGTTCATAGTTTGGGATGAGTATTTTTTTAAGTCTCTTATGTTCATCATTGGTTCAGTGAGTAGTAAAGAGTAGTAGTAAACCACAGAAGGATTCAAACTTAACATTTTTTCCTATATGTTTGTCAACTTTAGTCATTTCAGTCAGGGCAAGATTTAGGGCAAAATCTATTACAGAACAGCATTTCATAAGTGCGTTATTTTATCTTTAGAGAACACAGTTTTTTTTTGTTTCCTTTTGAGTTAAACAGTTTTACCATTTTACAATCCATTCAGCTGATCTCCAAATCTGGCGGAAGCATTTTTAGATTATCTTAGGCTAGATCATTAAATCTGATAAGAGCATAAGCGTCTCACTCAGGAAAATGATTTAAACACTTTGGTAATTTCTATTTAAAGGTTGACTCTTCTGTAATTACAATGTGTACTAATACAAATGGAAAATAAAAAAGTTGCTATTTTCTAGGCTAGGAACTATAGTCATTCAGGTATAATAATCTAGGAACTTTACTGCCGTACCATGGCTGCAATAGGCAAAAAAATAAATAATTCACCAAAGACTCATCTTACATCTGTGAAAGGGATGAAATAGGATCCCTAATATAAGTAAATGTACTGTCATTTTTGATCAGTTTCATATACATCCTTGCATCCAAATCGTACTTCACCTTTTGAAGTCGAAGTGCAAAAACAAGGAACTTTTTTAACAAATATAACTTAAAGAGCATCTATTTGAACCCTTTTACAACATTTAAGATAAGTCTTTGGTGTTTCCAGAATCTGTCTAAGATTCAGCTCAAAATACCAATCAGATTTTTTATTATACATTGCTGGAAATGCATATTAGCTTCCAAAGGTTGATTTTGCATCATAGGTGCCCTTTAAAGAAAAATACCTCCATAATGCAATTCAATGTGTTTTTAAGAATATTGTACATGTATTTATATATATTCATGTGTGTAATATATTTATATATATAATATATATATAATTGTTAAATAAACCTAAAACTAAGAAAAGAAACACACACTGACTGAAAGATTTTTAACTCTCATTTAAATGAGCTATTTTCCCACAGAAAACCAAATAAATAAGCATTACCGTGAATGAATCCTGTATTGACAATTACCCTCATTTCTTTAGTGTCCCTAATCTTACAATCTAATCAACTGCCATGCAATTGTGAAAGTCTTTTTGCTTTTTACTATCGAAGCAGAACCATTTCTAGAAAAGCTTGAATGCCTGAACCCACACATCTACTGTACCTCACCAAAAAGTCAATCTTCTATTCATACTCCGGAAAGTTGTGTTCAAGATATCATCAGCTAGTTTGAGGAAGTTAGGGGGGTTTTTATGCCTCTGATTACCATATTATACAACACTTCCCGAATTCCTTTGTTCATTTAGACAGATCACTGAATGAGAAATTCATATTTAAATTTGGATTTCGCAATAGGATTTTGTGTGTTCGGTGTGCAGATTTGCATATCTGCTTTTTAATGAACAAGCTGTTCACTATTATAGGAGAAACTCTGCAATTCTGCTTGCCTCTTCTCAGCCATTTGTGAATAAAATGTGAAGGACACTGGTGGCAAAAAAGCTAATTTCATACCTCAAATGAAGCACTTTGAGATGTGAAAATGAGAAAAGCGTGTTGATTAGTGATTGTGTAATATGCATAAATATTTTTTTACCCCAGTAAATTCCCATTACCACTGGTGTCAGAGTGACGAAACCTCAGAGGAAAAAAATGGAAATGCCTTTTCTTCATAAGAATTGTGCACAATTGTTTTTCTAATATAATATAATATAATATAATATAATATAATATAATATAATATA
>CAIGQZ010032553.1:1327173-1378240 GCA_903798205.1 Danio tinwini | reverse complement strand
ACTTTTAATAACTCATTTCTAATAACTGATTTATTTTATCTTTGCCATGATGACAGTAAATAATACTTTACTAGATATTTTTAAGACACTTCTATACAGCTTAAAGTAAAAAAAATTCAGCTAAACATTTTTTTTAACTGCTTTTATTCTAGCCGAAATGAAACAAATAAGACTTTTTCCCAGAAAAAAAAAATATTATCAGACATACTGTGAAAATTTCATTGCTCTGCTAAACATCATTTGGGAAATATTTAAAAAGAAACAAAAATTTAAAGGGTGGCTAATAACTCTTGGGGGGGTCATTAACGGTCCCTATTTTCATGAAAAAAAATTGGTAGAATTGCCAGATGGTCAGTCTGCAGAGATAATTCAATAAATACCACCAGCTAAAAAGTCATTCGTCCTCTGAGTAGTTTTTATGAAGAGTAATTTGTACTTTTACGTCAGTACTTAACACCAGTACCTTTACTTGTAATCGAGTATAATTTCAGCAATGTAACAGGACTTGTTATTGAGTATAAATTTTTAGTACTCTTTCCACCACTGACGTGTACTACATTTTTTTTCGAGAGGTGCACGTCAGTGTCGGCGATAGTCACGACAAAGGCTATGCGACCGTGCGAAGACTGAGCTGGAACATACACGTGTGCTTGACACAGAAGTATAAATCAGCTTCTAACCTTACCCCTCACAGTGACATTGTGAATGCAATCTCAGCTTGAGATCTGGTTGCATCCAGATACTATTAGAAATGTTCTGTACATTTAAATATAATTTTTTGTACAAAAGTTTTTGATGAATCATGATTTATTCATGAAAACATCCATACACACATTTTACAAAAAAATTAAATAAAATAAGCGCATATTTAGTTAATGAGACCCACTTAACATTCAAAGAATAAAAAAATGATTTATTCAAATTAATTCAATTGTGCAGTAGCATGTCAGGGTGTCCCGAGTTCGATTCCCGGCTCGAGGACATTTCCCAACCCTGCCCCCTCTCTCTCTCTCCCACTTCGCTAATGCTAATGCTGTCCTATCTAATAAAGGCAAAAAGGCCAAAAATAAATCTTAAAAAAAATAATAATAATTATTAAAATTATTAAAATGTTTTAACAGAAATTATTCCATGAAGCTTTTATTTTTACACCCCGAAATCGTTTAGTTTTAGGATGTTTTGTAAGCATCCAAATTTGCAGTGTGTAAAGGATTTATAAACTACCTTCTCTGAGGTCAATATAAAATGTAATAAAGATTTTTTTCAAAGAAAAAAACAATTCAGAAGCAATTTACTGTTTTCTGTCCTGTTTTCGATCCCTTACCAGAATGCTCTGTTTGAATTGCCATGCTGATTGTAGACTCAGAAAAAAAATGCTTACTGCTATGATTGGCCAACACACGTGGCTACGTTCACACTGCGAGGCTTAGTACTCAAATCTGATTTTTTCTCAGATCTGATTTTTTTTGCCTAGCTGTTCACACTGTTGTTATAAATGTGGCCAATATCAGACTTGCAGTGTGAACAGATCATGGTCGTAAACTGACCCGCATGCGCAGAACTACAGTTACGGACAACAGAAATTGTCTAATTATGCACACAATGTGTATACTGTATGAAGCACGTTGTCAGATTATGCGTAATATGATTATTGCCCTTTTCACAGACAACCGTGGTGTATTACATGAACTTTAAAGGGTTGTTCTGCTACTACTAATGTGTATTTCGGCATTTGAAACCTAAAATAAGACACTTGTGATTGAAAACACTGATCATTTGTGATTTATGACAACCGCGGCGCGCGTCTGTCTGACCACCGGTGTAGTGATCTCATGAAGGGTTAATGAGCAGCCGCAGACTGATCTGTTTGCAGTTATTTTATTTTACTTTGTTATAAACAACAGACACGTGCAGGTGGGGGGTTTGGGTGCTTGAGCTCCTGCCCTTTATTCGCTCGGAGATAATGTTCGTCCTTAAAATGAAAGTGCCCCCTCCTTTGTGCACGGATCCCCTTTTCGCAACACCCCCGACGCTCTTTAACATTGCGATCATCCCAAGCCCCAATCGTTAACCAGAGTGGTTAACAAGCACCAGTTTTGCCTTCAAAATCTTTTTCAAAATGAACAACCAACTTTCTGTGGTAAAGTAATCACCTTGTGTTATTCTACTATGCTGCAGAGGTGTAGATTATGTTTGCAGCACAGAATGATGACGTATGTCACTCGAAGATTATGTAAAAGTCACATGAAATCCGACATAACCGTTTACACTGCAGTCGCAATGCAAAACATCAGATCTGTGTCTGATTTAGACTACATATGAAAGTGGCACAAATCTGAAGTGAAAAGATCAGATTCCATGCGGTTTGAGCTGTTCACACTGTCAAGACCTGAGTCACATATGGGCGAAAAGATCAGATTCAGGCCACATTTGCCTGCAGTGTGAACGTAGCAGTTTGCTTATAAACAGATAAATACACTTAATATTGCATACGAACTCTGAGAACGCGTCAATACGGCTGCCACATTTGTACAGTGCTTCCAAGACAAATGTCATTAAACTGCACTAGTCAAGACTAAAGCCAATCTAAAGATGCTGGACTTTAACGCTGCGTACAGGTGTAGTAACGAACAAACAAAGAAAACAAAGCACGAAGGCAGAACATTTCATAAGTAAGATTTGCGGCTAGCTTTTGGAGTAACTTATAAGGGTGCCTGATAACAACAGTGCCTCAATGTGCATACTGTTCACTCTAAATGTTTGAATATTACAAATGTTATACCATTTAGATCATAAAGGTGGATATACACATTGAGAGACGCAGGGATATTGGTGATTTACATGAGTTGTTCAAAATAAACTTCTAGAATTAGAAGTGAAAGCAGGAGAGGTGGTGTGTTTCAGGACATGGGTTAAATCAAATTTACAGGGAGGGAGGTTAATACATTTCCATGCACACAAACACATGCTTTTTTGTCGACAATGCCCGTGCGATTGCTTATCCATCAAATTAGAAAAGTGATGTAAAATTATAATTTTTGTAATTAAAAAAAATATTTGCGTACTGACTACCAGGAAAACTCCCGATCATAGATATATATCTATATATATTTACATATCTTATAAATATAAGTATAAATATTTACATATCTTGGGCTCCGGATGGCCTGTCCTCCACTACACTTTGGTCCCACATTTATTTCAAAAGAACGCTACCCTGTACTAAAATGGCAGCCGTATTGACGTATTCCTTCCAATAGACAACAATAGCGTAGGCGACATCTAATGTAAATATCTATGATAAACAGGCCTAAAACGACAGTGAAGTAGAACCAGGTGTCTATCATATGTGGAGGTGGGGCTTATCTACAGTATTACATCATAAAGTAGAACATTTCAAAACCTGTTGTTTTGGCAGATTGCTTTCAATTCCAGCTGTTTTTAAAAGTAACAAAAAAATTTTAATTTTTGAAACTTACAGGGGAGTTTGTAGTACCATGACCTCTTACATGTCATCAAGATCAACAGAATTCTGGTTTCTCGTTTCATGACCCCTTTAAATCTTCTAAATCACCTAAATCACTGGGTTATGAAATGCTTTATAACTCTAGATGAATATGCTATTACTGTTACTGATAGAATCAGAATCAGTTTTATTGCCAAGTGTGCTTCACACACACAAGGAATTTGTTTTGGCAACAGAATATTTACTGTAGAATATTTACTATATAGATTTTCTTTGAGCTGCATAGGGAAGAGTCTGTTGCAGCAATACAAGAGTTATTGGAAGGATCAAATTTATTTTGTGAAAATGATCTTTGGAATAAATTTCAAATTAAATAATAGTTTTTGCAACATTTGGTCACACAACCTAACACAAAATGTCGGAAGGATGTTTGTCTTTATTTACATTTGGATATATTCATTTGTACTATTTGTAAAGAAGACAAACTGACTAATTTTTGCTAGGTAAATAGTAGTTATTATAAATTGTCGCATGAAAATAGGATTCTTTAAATGGAGCACTCTAAAAATATATGGGTTGTTGTAACCCAAAGTGCATCAAATTTGGACAAAGTCAATGTTGGCTTAGTTTTTTAAAAATCAATTACACTTTTTAACAGTGGTTGGGTTTGTAGGTATTTGACCCAATGCTGGGTCACAGCAACCAGCATTTTGTCCATTTAACCCCTTATGTACTGTTGGGGATATTTTCATCCACTCTGGGGCGATTTTGTGTCTTACTTTGGCCATAACTTTTTATGCCTTTACATTATTATGCCTAACATTGCCTTTGATGCATTTTTTTTTTATATCAATTTTCATTTTTGTTCTCCCCAATTTACTGTTGGTGGCTGTTTTGCCTCATTGACTTCCATTATAATCACATTTTTTTTTTATTACAAAACCATGACAGCATATAATCATGCATTTTTGATTGTTGGTGGGTTTTCCCTGTTGGGAAGAGGTAAAATTTGTCATTTTTACTGTTCATCATCAGGTGGCACTATTAACCCTTGAGATAGGCCTGTGCAGAAAAAGCTTAGTTTCTGGATTTTATATGGAGTATAACAAGCAGATTAAAGTGTGTGTATGTGAGTGTGAGAGTGACCTTTGTGCACTTACAGTACCTTGATGTGTCTGAGAAAATCAAAATATGCATCTCAGCTCTCAGAATTACACGGAGTAAACAAAAACAAAGACTGTATGCATCATCAAATGTGTTTATAATGGAAGTCAATGGGGCAAAAACAGCCACCAACAGTAAATTAGGGAGAAAAAAATAAAAATCTAACAATGCATCAAAGCCAATGTTGTTACTTATCTTTTACATGTCCAAGACAGTGATAAAAGATAAAAAATATCCAGTCCACAACAACTTTTTATATTGAAAATACGTAATTTCAAGAGTTCACACTTAGCTGATGATTGATTATAAAGCTTGTTTGGCATGCTGTCCCAAGAGAGAGACCTGAGCTCATGAGATCCTCGAGCACGGGGCTCCCTCCCATTGCAAGGCAAGAGGGGAGATCGACCTCAGGTAGATCTTGAGATCTCCCCCATTGTAGTGATTGAAGAGCAGATAGTAGTTCTCTTTAACGAGATAGGTACTAGATGGGGAGCAAGTCTATAGTGTTGATTAATCAGTAACTTAGGTTGCATGTTTTTAATCGGTGGGAGGAAACCGGAGAACCTGGGGGAAACCCACGTGAGCATGGGGAGAACGTGCAAACTCCGCACAGAAATACCCGCTGGTTGGTAAAGCCTAGAACCATTGACATTCTTGCTGTGAGGCAACAGCGATAAACGCTGGGCCACCATGTCACCCATCTAGGAAAGAGGAGGAGTAGGGGTGGATGGGGGGATTCTTTAAAAGCGAAGATAGCGGTGATATGAAACCCGGGGTATTTATAGTAGCTTGGGGATCATCTGATTGGTGCGTAGTGAATTGGATAATGTGGGTCCAGCCGCTAGCAATCATAAGCACGTGATCCTCTCGAAATTAGTTAATAAATAAACTTCACTTTGTGAAAATACTTTTTGTGTGTGTGTGTTTTTTTTACCAAAATCAGTGACATGATTTATGAATTTGGTAATTACCAAATTAAAATCCTGTAATTTTCTAAACTCAGTGGATGTTTTCATCCCTAACATAACAAAGAATAGTAAATTTAAACAGTGCACAAGGGTTAAATAATATTATTTTCATGCAAGCAGTTATAAAAACATCATTTTTTCTCCAAATTCCAGCAAAAGCAATAAACAAAGTTGCTTTATACGACTTTACAAAAGATACATCGATTTATTGCAGTTACAGTGTATAATTTAAATGTCACCATTGCTGCATAAACTGTGTACATTACATTTTTTTAAATGAAAATACATGTATAGCTGTGGAAATGTTTCATCACAGTCTATAAAAAATCTATTTCGTTTTCCATTCAATTTAAAAATACAACAGCAATATCTACGAGAGGGTAAACATAACAATTTTAAACATCAATATTATCTTTCTAGAAACATGAGAACTCTGAAGCCCACTTACACTCAAATATGGAGTTAAGCTCATATGGTTCTTGTCAGCGTGTGTATATAATTGAGGTTATTAAGAGTGTGTGTGTGTTGAACATCTGTAAACAGATCTTCAGCTGTGCATACACTTGTTTTTGTCACTGTGATCTCAAACAAGAAGTGCAGGCTGTTCTGCTCTGTTACATTCAGTTGTATAAACGGTGACGTTTGTAAGAGTTTTCGAGACGGTCCCGCTGAGGTCTTGGGAATTATGCATGTCATGCTGTGTTGATGTGACGAGCATACAGAGCCATGGTACTGCAGGAGAAATAATGAGTCCTCGTCTGCCACCTCATGGCTGAACGAAACATGCCAAATATAATCTGCCAAGACAACAAGATTGTTTTGCTTACCACATTGGCATTTAGCTTGTTTTGAGGTAAAAACAAAATCACTTATTTTTTACATTTTTTCTGAAAACAAGCCAATATTTTTACCTGTCTAGTAAATGCTTCTTGGTTTAAATATTTGTTAATATTTGGACTACAAACAAGACAAAAGTGGTATTTTTTGTAGTGTGATAAAAGTAGGCTATAGTTTTATACACTACAATAATATGAATATTATCAATGTGTTTTAGCTTATTAAAGGGATATTTCTTCCAAAATAAAAATGTGATATCTATTAGAAGCTCCAGAAGTGGGGGACATTTTATGAACTAAGAAGATATAATGGAACGTAAAGAAGAAATCAGGAGCCACAGGTATTCATTTTGCTTTTTCGCCATTAACCTTTCAGCTAAAAATCTCTGTTGAAGAAAGTCTCTGAGATCTTGAACAGCTTGAGAGTAACATAACACCAAGTTTTCATTTTGAGGTAACTTTTTAAAAAGGAAGGTTTTGCCCACAAGTGACTACTATGTCACTTAAAAAAGCACCATAAAAGGATCATAAAAATTTGCCCATACAATGTAATTGTATTACATTGGGTTGGGGATTGGGTTGTTTATAGACTGATTTCACATGGCCGCCATCTTAAAAGGGAAATTGAGGCTGCGTGGATGGAAGAAACCTGAAAGTATCGCCTGAAGTCACACAGGACGGCGTCTGCGATAGCATATTGTTGTGTACCTGGCTGTATATCTTATCAGCGAAGAGAAAGTGACACAAATTTATAATTTCACTGCAGTGACCCGAAGGTCTGTTGGGAATGGATTGTGAAAATAAAAAGGGATATCGGACCTTAAGGGAAATGACACTAGTTAGCTTATGTTCTCTTTCCCAAACACATGTTTTAGATGCCATTTATCAAACAAAAATGAACGGATTCTTTCACTATATTAGACTTGTCATGATACTGAATTTCAGTACTGAAATTAAGAAAAAAAAGTAAATTTCCTGCTAACATTTAAGCGCTTTTCCCCATTTAAAACTATATGAGTGACATGTCTTGTGTATTCTATAGTCTTTGGTTTCACCTAATTAATTTGTGTTCAGAAGACAAACAATTGTCTCATGATTGATTAACTAATAAAATAATATTTATTTCTGCTGTGATTACATTTTTTTTGGTTTTGTATGTAATAGAAACATAGTTAATTATTGTGAGGATATCTCTCAATATGTTGAATTCTACGCTTGGTCCAATTCAAGGACGAATCATTCCAACCATTCTTGTTTTGTACAGTAAGATCACTTGGGTTCCTTGAAAATTAAATAAATATGACCAGCAAGAAAATATTTTGCATGTAATTCTTGATCATTAGTCTCAGTCCTGTTGGTTCCTGTTGAGTTTTTTGTGTGTGTGTGTGGCAGTGCACCTTATGGGGTCTTCTTTGCTGTCAAAGTGAGCGGAGCCCTTTTGATCAGGGCTCACAAAATGTCAGCGCACAGTCAGACGGCAGTAACCCCACCAGGTTGAACTTTGAAGCGTAAGAATGTATGCCTTCACTTGTCTGGACACTCAGTCCATTTAGTTCTGAGGATGTTTGTCTCCTTTAAGAACATTCAGCTCACATAACAAACAGTGTGATGGATTGGCTGGGCCAGGCTGAATCTGTTAAACATGAGGGCGGGGAAGGTGATTGCTGCAGGGTTGGTAGATGGACATCAAACTCATTACTCTGTTCTTTGTTAAGTCTGTTTGCCATGTCTGCTTACATTTGCCAAGAGGGATGAATAATGAGGGTGCAAAGCTGGTGCTTTCTAGAAAATCTTCTTACATCCTAACTACAGCGTACATCCTATGTAATCTTTATTATTTCTTAAATTTATATAGTGCTTTTCTAGGTACTCAGAGGGTTTTGCTGATGTTTGGGCAATCACCTCATCCACCACCAGTGTGCAGCATCCACCAAAATGAGGTGATGGCAGGAATTTTGCACAAGACCACACTTCAGCTTATTGGTGTAGATGGTTAGAAGGCCATGTTGGACAGAGGCCAGTGGGCAAAATTGGCCCGAATAACAAGGAAACACCTTTACTTTTTTCATAGGACATCTTGGGATTTTTTACAACCACAGTCAGGACATTGGTTTTAGGTTTCATCTGAAAGAGAGTCCGGTGACTCTAGCTTCATTGCTAAATGGCTAACATGTATTTTATTGAGAGAATAGTTGTGTTTATGTTCTTTAGGAAGGTTAAAAAACATCGTAGATTTGTTCGCCGCCATGTCTAAGTGCACTAGATCCCTTCAGAGGTGCACCCAGCACTGTGAGTTCATCAACTCTTCCAGAAACTATACCTGGATGATGGAAGCTTTCAGCTGTGCTTCAGACTGAGCTGAGCCCAGTTTGATAAACTGTTGTCCAGTGTCGGCAAGAGGATTTCTCCTTGGGCCACCAACAACAGGCACTATATCATAATCACGCCCCTAATAGAGCAAGTTCATGATTGGTTAACGCGGCGCGAATGTCCACTGAAGTTCAGATTTTCCAACTAGAGCGATTTGTGTGAAACGTGCAATATGCATGTTAAGCTTGTCAAGCATGCAAAACGCTCAACGTGCACCACTTCGTTTGTGCAAATATCATCATTCATGTCGCAGGATGTCTATTTGCATCTTTGCATTGACTTAACATGCAAATAACTTGACGCTTCATCTGCATCTGGTGTGAACGCTGCATTACAGATCGCAGGTTGAGCACTCCCTGCTGGCCTCACTAACACTTTATCTTTACACAATCTAAGCATAGCTAAGACAGCTAAATACAGCTAGACCAAATCAAATTAATCTTATAAAAATATGTACTCTTGATTTTTTACAAGCAACAGGTAAACAAAATAAAATTGCAATATATGGTGGAATACCTGATATTTCTGACCCTAGACCAGGGATGGGCAAACTCGGTCCTGGAGGGCTGGTGTCCTGCACAGTTTTGCTCCAACACTAATCAAACACACCTGAACATGATAATTGGTGTCTTCAAGATAGAAATCTATAAGCAGGTCTGTTTGATTAGAGTTGGAGCTAAACTGTGCAGGACATTGGCCCTCCAGGACAGACTTTGCCCACCCCGGCCCTAGACTAAATCATGATTTATGTTGGAACCTCTACGGTCTACCTTCAAAAAACTCACTATTTACTAATGTGCATGCAGTACACTAGTAAATACTAATGGTTGCAACCAAGGCTTTACTTTAATGTCCGCCAACCCGCCAGATGCGGGTAGATTTCAGCTCTACCAGGTTACACAGACACCTCCACTAGCCACTTTGGCTGGTTGGAAATCCTTTAAATTGTAGTTTTCTTAAAAGCAGGATTCAACAATAAGGATGGCCCAATATTTGTGCAAATGCGATCTTACAACAAATATAATTGTGTTCGTGCGGGCAAAAGAAAGCCGGTTGATTACCGAATGAGAGGATAGTCACTCGCGCCAACAGCTAATGTGATGCGCAGCGCGAGACTATTTAAAACACGTGCACGCTCCCGTTTCCTTGCTTGAAACAACCTTGCCTGGAAACGCAACTGGTGTAATCGGTTCTCTTTCAAATAGACTAGACGAAACGTTGTTCATGCACCCACAGCCCTGCTGCTTTCAAGAGCTCCAGACTGGTCTTTTTGTAAGCAGAACCGGTTGCTTTCGCTTTAACCATTATTTAAACAGGATATATGATATTAACTTCGCATTTATGTGTAGTTAACTGTTTTTTTTATGTTTTGTTAAAATGTATAGCATACAGCCATATTTTGCTTGTTACATTCACAACATACACAAAAAGTGACATGAATGAAGAGGCATGTGGACATTCCACAAAATCTAAATCATGTAATTTTAGCATGTCATAAATTTATGCATATAAAATATATTTTCCCAACAACAAAATTGTGGCTAGTGAAAATGGCAAGTGGCTAGTAATGTTGGAAAACTACTAGCCACGCTGGCTGGTGATCAAAAAAGTGAATGTCAAGCCCTGGTTGCAACGTACAAACTAGTTTTATACAATTAACAAATAAAATTTACACTCCCAGAAATAAAGTTACAAGTCTGTCACAGAAGCAGTACCTTTTTAAAAGGTACAATTTCATAACAGGCCACATTGATACCATAAAGGCACACTTTTGTATTTTTAAGGTACCATGAGGTACATGTTTGTACTTTTTGGTGTTCATTTGTGCTTTTGATGTACTGTATAAAAGTGTACCTTTTGAAAAGGTAACAAGTTTTTGTGCCTTTATTTCTGAGAGTGTGCAGTATTTTGAGAGTCTATCAGTAATTTGAAACTAAACAAATGAAACAACTCAAAAACGTCATTTACATTAGAACCTGAAAGTGAGAGTTTACAATGTGTGAGAGATTGAGAGGGGGGAATCATTAAGTTACACAATTTTGCCATCTAGTGGACGATGATAAAAATATTAATGGAAAATTATGTAGCTCATTCAAATTCAGCAGGGTTTTGAAAAATGTTAGCTAATATCTGGTGACTGTGAAGTACATTTGCATATAGAGTTTTTATTGACATGTTCAAGATAAGTGATTATATGAGAAATTAAGACTTATCACAAACTTACACTTACAAGTAAGGATAAAACAAGCACTTCAAATCATCATCGAGTTGCAGTATATAAATGCTATGACAATTTTTTCACCTCCAAGCATGCAGAGAGGAGAAACTGTGTCCTACAGGTGGTTTGTTGGTGGCACAGTGGCTAGCACTGTCACCTCACAGCAAGTAGGTTGCTGGTTTGAGTCCTGGCTGGACCAGGAGGCATCTCCGTATGGAGTTTGCATGTTCTCCTCGTGTTTGTGTGGGATTCCTCTGGGTGCTCCAGTTTCCTCCACAGTCCAAAGACATGTGATATAGGTGAATTGAATAAACTAAATGTGGCCATAGTGTATGAGTGTGTGAGTGTGATTGTGCATGGGTGTTTCCCAGTAGTAGGTTGTGGCTGGAAGGGCATTCGCTGCGTAAAACATGCTATAATAGTTGGCGGTGTATTCCGCTGTTGCAACCTCTGAAATAGACCAGCCTAAAGAAAAATGAATAAATGAATGAAGAGGGTTTGTCAATCGCACTCACCTATGTAAGAAGTGCATATGAAGAGGAAGTTTGTTGAGCCCACTCACCTGCATGAAGCACACTAAAAATTGCAAGCTGTTTTGCAAGAAACATGGAGTGTTAATAAAAAAGTGTCTAGGGCATACGAAGAGAAGAGTGTGTCCTACAGGTGGTTTTTCCAAGCACACTTAACTGTGTGGAGTACACTCAGGATTACATATTTTTCAGAAACATGAAGTGTTGATTAGAAAGTGTCTGGTGTATACGGAGAGGAGAAAGTGTTTAATAGGTAATTTGTCAAGCCCACTTACCTGTGTGCAGTATACTCGGAATCGCTAAATTGTTAGGCACATAAATGATTAAGTATTGATGAAACTAATGAGTCTTTAGATGTTTTTTGAGACTCAGCTGCTCGGTAGTGTTTAGTAAGTCATTCCACCAGGATGGAACATTAAAGATGCATGTACATGTAATGAATTTTGTGCCCCTTTAGGATGGTACCACAAAGCGACATTTGGTAGCAGAATGCAGGATCCTCTTGGGCACATAAGCTTGATGTTGTGGGCTCAGGTAAATGGGTGCAGAGCCAGCAGTTATTTTGTATGCAAGTGACAAAGCCTTAAAATTGCCATTGTAGACTGTTGAATAAAGGTGTGACAAGGACTCTTTTTGGTTCATTAAAGACCAATTTCACTGCCTTATTCTGTTGTTTGGAAGGCGTAAGTATTGCAATAGCCCAGCCTTGACAGGAAAAAAGTTTGGACAAGCAGGTCAGTAGCATGTTCAGATAGGAAAGTTCTTCTTGATGTCATGTAAAGTAAAT
This sequence comes from Danio tinwini, assembly GCA_903798205.1. Classification (NCBI taxonomy): domain Eukaryota; kingdom Metazoa; phylum Chordata; class Actinopteri; order Cypriniformes; family Danionidae; genus Danio; species Danio tinwini. The sequence continues at coordinate 1,365,901 of CAIGQZ010032553.1, read as the reverse complement.
CTGCATCAAGAGACATTTGCAGCAATGTGGTCTTTAAATTTCAGCTGGTCATCAAGAACCACTCCTAGGTTCCTGACTGTCCTGGAAGGAGCTATATTGTCGAGGTGCCCAGTTATAGCATGAAATTGTGGTTAATCCTTGGGCTGGCTGGGATTACCAGCAATTTAATTTTGGAGAAATTGAATTGAAGGTGGTGGTCCTTCCTCCAGCAAGAAATATGTCAGACATGCTTGATATCTGGACAACAATTGTCAGATTGGAATGAGATGAATAGCAATGTAGGAAAAGCCATATGTCTGAATGGCATCCAAGTGATATAGCTGACTTTTTCCAGCCCAGAAGCTGTCCAAAACCCACCCAAATGCACAATAATATGCCCAAAATTCTAGATTAATATTTTATTTTAATTTATTTATTTTAATTGATGAATTGAAATTAACCTAGTTACTTTAACTGTCAAAATTTTAAACATACAGCAAGGAAGACTGGCAGTCACAGAACCACAACTTAACCGGATCACATCAAAACCAAAACACTGCCCCCTCTCACCCACACACTGCACTTAATATTGTGTAGATTACACTACCTATTAGAGTATGTTTTACTTTCGAAATGGGGTGTAAAATTCATCCTATTTGGCAATTTAATTTTTTTGAAAATAATTGGGTGCTGCTTGTCAAGCAGACAACGCTTCCAAGTTTGTTCTTCAATTGTGGAAAAAAAATATCAGTAAGTTTTATGATAAAGCGCTGTGAGTTTAACTGCAGGAGCTGCGTGATGTGTGTGCACTCGAAGGGTAGTTGGCTTTGTCTGGGGAGTCAGATTTTGATACAACTTTCCTTCACCTCCTCTTGCTGGTGGGCCCTTGCGGTTTGTGCTATGTACTGGTCACTACTAACTGAATGGAGTAGGAGCACAGTTATGTTTTGTTAAATTGCATATAATTTCTGTGTGGAGTTTGCATGTTCTCCCTGTGTTCGCATGGGTTTACTCCTGTACTCCGGTTTCCCCCACAGCCCAAACACATGTGGTATAGGTGAATTGGGTAGGCTAAATTGTTTGTAGTGTGTGTGTGTGTGAATGAGTGTGTATGGATGTTTCCCAGTGGTGGGTTGCAGCTGGAAGGGCATCTGCTGTGTAAAACATATGCTGGATAAGTTAGCGGTTCAATCCACTGTGGTGACTTCTCTCAGGTGACATAGCTTCTCACCCTATAAGGGTTCGTCCTACACAATCTTGTCCTTTCGGTCATGACCCAAAGTTCATGACCATAGGTGAGAGTTGGAACGTAAATTGACCAGTAAATCAAGAGCTTTGCCTTTCGGCTCACCTCCTTCTTTACACACAACGAACCGGTACATCGACCGCATTACTGCTGCCGCTGCACCAATCCACCTGTCAATCTCAATTTACATCCTTTCCTCACTCGTAAATAAAACCACCAGAAACTTTAACTCCTCCAACTGGGCTAAGAACTCTCCTCCAACCTGAAAATGCCAAACCAAACACTAGTTATATTAATGCAGGTGCTTGACCAAGCATAATTAGATAACTTGTTAAGCATGATTGTTTTTCTTTTTCTTTTTTTTTTCATAAATAAAGAATTTGAATGGCCTATGCTGGGTTTTCAGTTTTTAATAAACCAGTGGATCTGCCCATGAAGACTTATTAACATAGCCAAGACAATGCATTTACTTTTCTGAACTAGCAATACTTCTGATCCTATGGTAGTCAGAATTCTACTCATGCTAGTGTAACTCAATCCACATTAATGTGCAGTAGTTTAAATTTCTTCCAAATGAGTGACACAAAGTACAATTACAAAATTGCAGATCTTACTCAGAGGGTTTTTATGTCAGAAAAAAAAAAAAAAAGTGGTTTAAAACAATCCATATTTTAAATATTCCATCTTGATCACATTCAGGTTTGTCACCTAAAGCCTGGCTCACTCTGTGGGTCTAATCCTAATCATAAACGACTATAGCATGTCAGACTGCACGAACATGACTCCATTGTAACACTGTAAGATTTCAGCTGTCATAATGTCAGACTGAATGACAATCAAGACGCACCAAACACGAACACACAAGAAAACTCACTTGGAGTTTGACGTCATCCATTCATGACACATTCACTATCCCGTGTTCTCAAATAATAACTTACGGCAAACAAACAAATGGTAGAGGTTTTTTTGCTCACAGCATGCCTCAATTATAAAACCAGACAGTGTTTTGACATTTATTCACACTGGTTTGTAGTTTTCATGCTGATTGCGTCATCAGATTCTGCATTTACATTGGTTCTTGGTTTGATGCAGGAAGTAACACTGCAAGAAAGTCTTTGAAATCTTCTGACACTGCCAGAACTTCATTGGAAATTATTCGCAACAGCCATTAAGAATGACATGCCAAACCACTGATCAAAGACTACAGATTTTAGCCTAGGCTTACAAAAAATATTTTAGGATTTCCCAAATGTGTCTCAGACAACCAAATCATAGCAGAAATCGATCAGTGTGAGCAGGGCTTAACACACACAAGCATACAACGTCAGGTCTTAACTGACACAACTTCTGCCAGATTCAATCACATTAACCAACATAGCACAGAGGATCTTTACGCACTTAAACGTGCACAATGAATCATTCTTGGGTCTCTGAGGGGATTTATTCACATCATAGTTCCTGTCTCTTCTTCAATATGATATTCCTGACATGCATTGTGGCTTCTTTTCGGATGTCATCAATGGGCTCCTCTGGCTTCCAGAAATGCACCACTTGGCCCTCAGGACTCAAAAGAAACTTCCAGAAGTTCCATTTGGGGATCTTCTGTACAGAATCTATAAATGTTAAATTAAATTAAACAAATAAAACAAAAATAAATTATACATAGAAATAAAATTAAAATACATATAAATTAGTTTTGTATTACTAGGGGTGGGACAAAATATTGATATATATTTTTTTTACCATATCTAAACTTTCGGCAGATTTTTTTTACTTATTTAATAACCTACTTCATTTGCATTACTTTTGATCTTGGATAATAATTCAAACCAATGCAAATCACTGCGCTCTTACAGCTAAATAGGTGCTAAGACCAAAATTATTTCAAACAAGACTTGATGCAACACTGCGGCGCAGGACAGGATTTGATTGTAACTTCGGGTTCATGTCGTTATCCTTGCCCCACGGGACTGTCGCAAAATGGATATAATATACATGGATGAAAGCAAATTAAATTATATTTATCTATGCATGGAAGAAACAAGTATGCATTAATGTCCTTTCAGACGGAAGGCAGATGGAGGACTCGCTGCCCGCACGTGCACGTTTCTATGCAGTGAAGTTTTCCATGTTTTTGTTCAGTGAGCACGGCGCGGCTTCAGGTCTGACAATCATCACAAAAGTAATCATCAACAGTGTCACATTTGTATTTGCTAAGATCTAATACAATGTTGCGCTTGGCATATGTGTTTATTGTTTTCTGATAAGAGTTTCAGTTTAGACATGGCTGCGGCGAGTTGGCAATAGCTGTAATAGCCTATTTGACCTGAAACGTTTCACTGAGCTCAGTAAAATGTTCTTTAAGAAGTTATTAATAATCTGTCCAATAATTCTTTAATGCCAAAACGAATGGTAAAATACAGATTGTAATTTAATTTAATATAGGCTAGTTTAAATATAGCAATAACATATATTTTAATAGCCTATATAAATAAATATAGGCCTAACATATTTTTAAATAAAATAGGCTATTTTCTAAAAAAATGTGCATGTCCGTGTTTATCATTCCATCGAAATAAACACAAACAAGACAAGGATGTATATTTTGTGTATTCGAAGGAGCAGTCAATGCATGCACTGAAAAAATAGGCTATGGGCCACCTTAAAACTTAAATAGCGGATATAAAAAATAAATAACTTTTTTTGTGAAAGCAAGAGAGAATCTTGCGGGAGTGCTGTTATAAAAGAGTCAAATGACCGCAACACGTTTTATTCCAGAACATTTCAGCTGGTTTCAGAGTTCTTTTATTTTCTTTTTCAGTTGTTCCATTTTTAAAAATTGTTTTATTTAACTTGTTTGTTAATTAAATCCAGTTTTGTTATTTAGCCTATTATTTTTATGCAACAAAGTTGCAAACAAATTTTCTTTGAGATGTGGCTGTGCCCTCTTGTGCAGCTCGCACTTCAACTGCTGCTGCTGAAAGACAGAATGCAAGAGAGCAATCGACATAATTCATTTTGAAGGGCATCCGCTGCGTAAAACATATGCTGGATAAGTTGGCGGTTCATTCCACTGTGGCGACCCCAGATTAATAAAGGGACTAAGCCGAAAAGAAAACGAATGAATGAAGTTAATGCATATTACAAATCAAAATTTTGTTTTAAATGTTTTAAAAATATTTTTACATTTGAATATTTACAAAATGTTTTAATGGAAGATCTTAATACTCTAAAGATTTATTAGCATAAAAGAAAAATCTATAATTTTGACATGCAATGTTTTTTTTAACTATTCCTAAATAATGTTGTGAAACAGTATGCATGTAAAATATTTTAGTGCATCAATATTTGGTGCATTACAATATCAGCAGACAAGCTAATACAACAGACGGTTGTGCTTAAAATGTCACATTTAAACCTCATAATTAAATACCAAATGAAGGAAAATAACAGTAAAATGGTCCACTTTTTGAGAAAGCTGCTACAGGCCTGCCTAATGGTTTTTGTAGTGTCAGAAAGATGGCACCCTCGAGGGGGCGCTATTAACAGCTATGAAAAATAAAATAACTTCAAAACACGGGGGAAAAAACATACCTGAATAATTATTATCTGTACATAATTTACTTTCAAATGTATTAGCAAAAACGTTACATTAACGTTAAATTAAGATTTTCTGTCATAAGACCTACCTGTGAGGAATCTGAATGCGGGCTCCGCCTCAGACCCCATTATTTTGATCTTGTTGAAGATGGGGAACGTTACGCCGTAGTTAGATTTGGCAAACGCTTCAATTTCTCGACTAGTACCTGATTCAGTGTCCCCGTACTGCGAGCAGGGAAACGCGAGCACGTTAAAATGCGACGTGCCGAGCTCTCGGTGCAGCTCCTGCAGAGCCCGGTAATTCTGCTCCGTTAACTCGCTTCCACTCGCCACGTTTACAACCAGTGAGACCTATAATCACAAACAGAGCGCCCTCGAGTCAAAATACCGCTGTTTTAGACATATTTTGTGACACAATTTGTTAGGACAACCATAAGTCGATCAAAAGTATAAATAAATAAATAAAGCAAACCATTTAAAAACAAAACTTATTTTTGTTCCTGCAGAACGTTAACTCACTTTCCCTCGGTATTTCTCCAGTGAGACGGTCCTGCCTCTCGCGTCCTTCACCTCATACGAGTAGAAATCTTTGTTTTTTCGCGACTTTGACAGTTTGTTCTGCAGGAGATACAGCGATCCCATGCACACTGCCACACTTAGCAAGAGTTTGAACAGTCCTGCTCGTGAAGCAGAAGATTTGCTGGGGTAACCCCCGAGCGCCTCCATGATGGAGGATCAATAAATGGGAGAAGAATCTGGCCGAAAAACTGAAGTTTTAGTGGGCGTGTCCATGAGCAGGGGGCCTGTCTGTAGTCAAAGCCATTGGTAAAGAAGGCTGTCAGTCAAATTTACCTTCCTCTCTTTTTTTCGGTTTAAGGTGTATGGTACGGAAATATCCCTCATTATTTTATTTTATAAGGAAACACAAAATTTATCAATTGCAACATAAATTCACGTTTACATTTAAAATACATATTAAAAAAATTTGGTAAATGTTTTTTTTTATTTATGCAGTAAATGGTTTTTAAAAGTGCCAGTGACCTTTTTTAACTGAATGAAGTAAAAAAATAAACATGGTTGGATTGTCACTTTGTTTAGTGTTTGTATTAAACATTATTGGTGATCTTTATACTTATTTTTTTTACCTAAAAACTTCCTTTGGGGTGACAATGAATGCCCATTTTACACAAACTGATATGATTCTTCAGGGCCTTAATGCAAAGACTAAGTTATTTTGGTTAAATAAACACTATTTTTTCCATGTCAAAAATACCTCAGTGCAATAAGCTGTTTACTTCATGTCTCTTTAAATGCTAATGAGCTGCTACCCCATCACTCCCTAGAGTTGGCCGAAATTGAAGAAATTGATATCGATAGAAAACCATGTAACTAGAGGGCCAATTTTGCAATATTGATACAAATTACTTACAATTGAAAATTAGCAAAATATATTAAAATAATTAAAAATGAAAGAGAATGAAACAGAATAACTGGTATAATAACAAGTCATTCATGTGTGGAATCACTGTGCAAAGAAATGAAGAGCACCATTGTTAGCCGCTTTGCTATCTGTTTACAAAAAGATGTAGGTAAAAGGGTGGAGTGGATAGTTTAATTGGAGGCAGGAACGTGTGAAGCAGCTGGTTAAATATAAACCAGCACGAAATTCAAACAGGTCAATTATGGCACATGAATACACTTAGACAAAACACAAACAAAAAAGGTCACAGATTAGTTATCGCAGACAAAATAACATTTATTTTCAGTACTGCACACAGAGCAAAGCAGCAGCTGATGTTTCCTAAAGTCGATGGACCACAGTCATCCGGGATGATGGCAGCTCCTGATCCAGCAGGCGGAAGAGCATGGCACATCTGTTGCGTTGAGAGATGTTGCCGAGAGTCTGATGCAGTCGAGCTTGTAGATAATAAATGTCTCTCATGCGCTCTTTACAGTCAAGGCGAGAGAAATATACAGCTGCCTCATCCAGTGTGTGCACGGCTAATTCCACAGCTGCAGGAAAGAAAAAAACATCACTTAAACACATGAAGTATGACATGAACACAGTGAGATGTGTTACAAACAGGAGGCAGTACCAGACAGTCTGTGTTCCTGTGCAGCAGCTCCTGCTGAAGCCATCTGACAGCGAGCAGCCAGCAGCAGAGCTCTGCCTTTGTCCATCAAAGATCCGTGAGCCAAAACTGACTCCAACATATCCTGCACCAGACCAAGCGCCTGCTCGGAGATCCCCAACATCAGCTACGAAAACAGTTCAGAATTGTTATATACTTTATTAGCTCCTGTCACATATACAGTGGGGAAAATATGTATTGAATGAGCATGTCACCATTTTTCTCAGAAAACATTTCTAGAGGTGCTGCTGACTGATTTTTCACTGGATGCAACAACCAAAGAAATCCATATATGCAAAGAGAACAAGATTAGCTTACAAATCAAGTTATGCGTAATAAAATGAAATGACACTGAGAAAAAGCATTAAACACATGAAGAAAGGGAGCTGTAGAAAGGCAGTGAAAGCCCAGCCAGCAGCTGAAATCTCTCAGTAGTTCTTCAGCAACTCTCTGCTCTTCATCATTGTAAATTAAAGGGCACCTAGGTTACCCCTTTTTCCAGATTTAATATAAATCTTTTGTGTCCCAGAATGTGTCTGTAAAGTTTCAGCTCAAAACACCCATCAGAATATTTGTTATAGCTTTCTCTAGTTTGTATTTTATAGCTCTCAACAGCTTTTTGCTGTTTTTGTGTACTGGACCTTTAAGGCTAGTCCTCCCCACCTACCATTCCCATGTGCCTGTCAGCATGCCTCATGCTGCGTCCCAATTCGCATACTTATACTACGACCTAAAAGTATGTACTTTTTTTGTGGAGGAAAAATATATACTTTTGAGTGTGTAACAGAAAAGTATGCAAGCTTTGGGACATACTACTTCCTCGTTACACAGATTGTTGTGTTGCTTAGTTAAGAGCCCTGTCAATCATCCACATTTCTGTCGTATTTAATTTCCTACCTTATTGGAGAAGCAGCTGCAGGATAATCTCCCATTCACGAGTCTTTCATGCAGAGAAATCTCCTCAGCTCTTTGGATAATTCTGCATTCAGACGGTAATGTCCAAACACGTCTTTATATAAGTTCAGTCTTGTTGTTGCAGATAAAATATAACACAGACAATGTAATTTAACTATTCTCCAGTGGGCTAGATGTTAACTAACAGTCATACAAACATCTTTACCGAAGCCTCTCTGCTTGACGGTTGGTCTCGCGCGTCCATCATGTTTGTAGTTTGTTTACACTTTTCACGCGTGTTTTGTAGTTCTAATTGAATTCACGTCCAACACGCAATGCACTGTGGACAATATCAGCGGTTAGAGTATGGATGCTTCTACACTTAAAATTTTGACCGGAAATAGTAAACCATCCAGGAACTTTTGGCATACTCTTTTCAACATACTACGATTTGGGACATACTAATTCTATTTTCACATACTATTTAGGACGGATAGTATGCGGATTGGGACGCAGCATCAGTCTCCGCCCTTGGCTGCTTCAGACAACTGACAGACAAAGGAAGAAGATCACACGTAACGTTTGTGAGAAAAAATTACAGTAAGAACTTTACCAATGATTATTTGATGCATTTGTTGTGGAGCTGCAATGATGAGTCACACACAATGTGTTACAAAGTAGCTTTGCACTGTCTTTGCACGCAAATGTGACAGGATACAGGTTAATATCTACTGCTGTATGGATATCTGTTACGTTAATGTACAAAATAAACCTGATTTAACGTCCACAAACCGGGATTGAAGCGTCTTCTTGTATAATTGTTCTGACACGCGGCTGTGGTGATGAAGTAAATCGCTGTAATTTTTTTTAATATTGCTGTTTTATCGCTGTTTTTTTTAGATATTTTTGACTAACTGCATCTCTGTTTAATGTTTATCGCCTTTTTCTTTTCTCATATTTCATTTTGTGTTGTCACTTGTCACTTTATGAACACTGGAAGCTTCTGTTGCCAAAACAAATTCCTTGTGTATGTGAAGCACACTTGGCAATAAAACTGATTTTGATTCTGTAATTTATTACAAACATGCACTGTTTTAAAACATTTTAAACTTGTAAAACTCACTCTTGATCACATTTGATGATGATTGATGATCCTAGCAAACTGAACAGATTTTTATTTACGGTTGATTTGCGCACATTCTGTCTTGTTGATATGATTATAAACGTTACTACGGAGACATGTTAATACGCAGCTGTCAATCAATTTGGTGGGCGGGGAAACCGCACACCTACGTCAAGTTGGGGTCAGTCTCAAAACCGCTCCAATTGGTCAACAGTTTTTTTGTTGTTAAATTGAAAAAAAAAGGACTGGATGTGTTTATATCACCCCAATATGACAGTCTATACACTATACCTTCACATATGTCTGTCCAAACAGCTTGAAAAGTAGATTTTTACCATAGATGCCCTTTAATATTCACTGCTTCAGTCCAATGTCTACATTAGATGATGAAGATGAAACTAAAGTGGACATTTCAGCAAGACAATAATCCAAAACACAGCCAAGGAAACTCGAATGCTTTCAATCAAGCTGTAGAATGGCCCAGCCATCACCTGAATCAAATCCAATAGAAAATACTAAAAAAAAAGAAAAAGATCAGATTTGATAGATGAGATTCACAGAACCTCAAGATTTTTACACTCTGTTGAAGTCTAGGAAAAAAACACCTGCTTTTTTTATACTAAAACTATATATATATATATATATATATATAAATAAATACTTGTATATAAAGTATTAAATGTTTCAGTACTTTGTTACTTTCTTCTTGTGTGTCTTATTATTACACATGACAATTATTTTTCAGATTTCTTTTGTTAGTTTTATTTTTATGTTTGTATTGTTTGGGTTTTTACCCTAACATGACTAGACATGGGATGATAATCGTTTTCAAGGTATACCATGGTTTGGAAAAGTCAAGGTTTTAAAACTGCAAAATTTTCTGTAATACCGTTCCTAAGGTATGTGTTAGATTTTTTTCATTTGTTTGTTTGTTTGTTTTTGGGACAACAGTATCTCCAGCAGAAAAGATATCCAAAGATGCCGTTTTAAATTGTAAAGAAATCTTTGTTATTGAAACTAATGAAGACAGCAGAAGTCAATGATTCATTTGAATTATTTAGCCTGACATGTTTAACAATAATACTTTAAATTAGCTCCAAAATACTTTAAACATTTCTCAAAATAAAATATATTGTGTTCAATGGGAAAAAGTTTTAGTTTTCTAGCCAGACATTTAATAAGAATATATTTTAGAGCAGTAAAAACAATACCCTCATACCGTGAAACTGTGATATTTTTATCCAAGGTTATCATACCGTCAAAATCTTACACTGGCCCATGCCTAAACATGACAATACTTTTCAATGCAATACAAAATTTGACGCATTTACAATCATCTTCCCTGCTGGATTGATATACCATATAAAGTGAGTCTCAGAAGCAGTTCAAAAAGAAGCACTGCATTAAATTCAATTGTTCTGTGCCATGTCTAAAAAATATGGAAATTTATTTTACCACTGTATTTTCAAAGGAGTTTCTATGCTTGCGGCACTTGCGTTTAATCTGTCTTTCATCTCGTATTCCGCATGAACAACTAAATTAATCCTTAAGTCTATTTAAAGGTCCCATGAAGTGCTTTGAAATATGCATATTTATTCTATGCTTGACGTACTCTTAACCTCTTAAACACAAACAGAGGGTGGGACATAGTGTAGCTCCTCCCCTTTTAAAAAAAACAGAAAAAAAATCATCAGCTCTCTGCCAGTGAGAGTGGTTGAGCTCAGGTGCATCAAATGAAAAGCAACTGAGAAGCATCTTGAAGGGGGCGGGGCATGTCAGATACTAGAGAGCATTTGAGTGGTTATGATGTGATGAGAAACTGTAGTATGAGGTGACGTGAATAAAACCGCTGATTCATTTGAGCATAAGTGAACAACAAGCTTTACATGTTTATATCAGTTTTATGTCTTCTAAATGTGAAGTTTGTCACTGTTTTGAGGCACATTAGCTTATAGACATCCTAAAAACTAATAATAATACTGATACTAACATCTAAAAAAACTTTAATTTCATTTCATGGGACCTTTAACCAATTACACTTTAATTACATTACAATATCAATGCCATAAAAGGAACCTTATAAAATTTTAAAAAGGGTATAGTTGTGCATATACCCCATTGTCCATGTTTATCATACAGACCTCTGTGTGTAAACATAACTAGCAACATTATTTTTCACCTATAGTTACATATAGCGCTGCGTATTATATCGTTTTAGCATCAATATCGCAATGTGTGAATATGCAATAGTCACATCGCAAGACATGCAATGTGAGTCAGGATTATAGTTAACCAGGTACAACAGTTTAGAAAACAAGAGAATGAGTCATTTCAGTTTAACCATAATACAATGAACATTTATCAACTGCTTGTGTTTTAAGGCATTTATGCGAGTTTAAAGTGTTTGGGCACAAGGATTTATTACGTGTGTAGTTAACAGATTAATTTTATTTAATTATTTACACAATGAAGAACATACAGCACATTATTTTTGATTTCTGTAGATGTGTACTAGACCTCTTCATTTGAGTATTTACTTTGTCTCTGCTTGTAATTTGTTTATTATAGTTTATGCAGACGCACTCCCCTACAAAATTATCCCAATTATTCTCAAAATATTAATTAAAGGTCACCTATGGTGAAAAATCTACTTTTCAAGCTTTTTGGACAGACATATGTGTAGGTATAGTGTATAGACTGTCATATTGGGGTTATATAAACACACCCAGTCCTTTTTTTTTCAGTTTAAACATAAAAAGGGTGGACCAATTGGAGCGGTTTTCAGACCGACCGCAACTTGACGTAGGAGTCACATTTGCGTGCAAAAAACAGTGCAAAGCTAAACGCGCAATGTCTGTGTGTGTGCCTGTCAGCGCTGTGTATGTGTGTGTGTGTGTGAACTTTGTAATGACATTGTGTGTGACTCATCCTTGCAACTCCACAACATGCATCAAATACTCATTGGTAAAGTTCTTACTGTAGTTTTTCCTCACAAACGTAACGTGAGATCTTATTCCTTCGTGTTTGTCTGTTGTCTGACGCAGCCAAGGGAGCTGCTGCCAGGCACGTGGAAACGGTGGACGTGAAGGACTAGCCTTAAAGGCGCAGTACACAAAAACCATTAGCTGATGCTAAATGCTACAAAATAGAAACTTATGACAGGTATAATAAAAAAATCTGATGGGCGTTTTGAGATGAAACTTTACAGACAGATTCTGGAGACACAAAAGACTTATATTAAATCTGGAAAAATTGGTTACCTAGGTGCCCTTTAAGTAATCTCCTAATATATCACAATATCGCAGAAAATGTACGTGTTTTCCAATATCGTGCAGCCCTAGTTCTATATATTTTCACTTGTCTCTTGGACAAAAGCAGCAACAAATGAGAAAGTAGTTGATGATGATAATGGTGTGGCAACAAAGCCTATTTTCATGGCAAAATATGTAATTAATAAATATGCAATAAACAACAACAAACAAATTAATACATAAATTAGATAAGACTTTTAGCATTAGCACATGATAACAATTCTAAACTTTGACACTTTGCTGAATATCTCAAGTGAGAAAATTTCATAAAAAAGCTTTCTGCAGTCATTAAAGGCAGGACAGTGCAGTAGAATGCGTTTCACAGAGTCTTCACCTTTAAAATTTTGCTGAAATAAAAATGCCCTCTTCACGTTCACAAATACAAGCGCAGCTGTTTAAAGGTGATTTCTGGATAATGATGTCAGAATTTATAGGTATTTTGGACTGGATATGTGAATGGTGCTTTTTCGGAAAAAATATCTTACATCCTTGCAGGTGTAAATAGCACATTTATTAATTTACCGGTAATGTTGTTCTGGTAAATTTACAGATATTTACTGGTATCAGAAAGGGGTAAATAGTTAACAAGTTCTCCTTCCTAAAAACCCCAAATACACTGGTGTGTTGAATGAATTCTTTCTGTTAAGTTGTTTTGTGATGGTGTATGTTGGCGTACCTGAGTAAATGCCAGGTGTAAAAGTGTCTCTGAGGTCAAGCTCTGGAGGTTGTGTTGGCGTGAAAGAGCGAGAGCCTGTAACAGTAACGGCAGAGCTGTTGCAAAACCAGACGAGTCCCAGTGGAGTTCAGCAGAGGCCAGCATCACCCTGAACACAAACACACTCAAGAGTCAAGAACAGTGCAGGTTCAACATATAATTTCAGGAGTTTCCAAACAGATTACAAGGATTGACAATATGGACTTGGAAACATTAAAGACATTTGGGATAGCTGATGGATTTGTCACTGGCCCAATCAGGGAATTGCTGGACAATCATTCAAATTTATCATCTGCACATATTAGTTAGGGGTTAGTTTACTTAAAAATAAAATTCTTAAGTAAACTATTCATTCTTTTTATTTGTATACATCTTTATTTCTACAGTGCTTTTACAATGTACTATAGATTGTGTCAAAGCAGCCTAACATAGAAGTTCTAGTAAACTGAAACCAAAGCAGTCCAGTTTTCAGAATTGAAGCTCAGTTTAGTTCAATTCAATGTCGTTTAAATTTCACTGCTGATAGTCCAAACACTGAAGAGCAAATCTATTGATGTGCAACTCCATAAGTCCCAAAACCAAGCAAGCCTGTGGCAATAGTGGCAAAAAAACAAACTTAACCAATTGACGAAAGTGAAAGGAAAAAACCTCAAGAGAAACCAGGCTCAGTTGAGCATGACCATTTCAAACCTCTGAGACCTTAATTCATCTTCAGAAGACAAATTAAAGTATTTAATTAAATGAATTAATTAATAACAAAACAAATAAATAAATAAATACATATTATTTCAGTGTCAGTATATTGCGCTCATTCATGAGCACTGTGCAGTGACATACCCCCTGGATGCTTCCTGTTTAAAACAAAGCACTAACGTAACTGAGGTGGTAATAAGTCAAATGTTTGTCCATGCATGTACACGGGCCCTACAGTATATTGACACTGAGGAGAAAAAAATGGTTGAATAAAGTAAGTTGGTATTTTTGTTTTATGTATGCACAAATATTATCTCGTAGCTTGGTTATATATCGATTAAACCACAAAAGGCATTTGGTTTGTTTTGAGTTATTTTTTTGGACTTGAACGATTCAGGAACTTTGCCTTCAATGGATGATGAGGAAGTTCTCAGCTGTCATCCAAAATATCTTCATTTGTGTTAAAGGTCTATAAAGGTTTTAGGGGTTTGAAACAACATTGGGTTAATTTTCAGTTTTTGAACTATATCTTTGGGCTCTATTTTGACAATCTAGGCACAAAGTCCAAAGTGCAGGGCGCAAAAGCATTAAGGGCGTGTCAGAATCCACTTTTGCTATTTTAACAACGAAAAAAATTATAATAACTGTATGGTCTAACAGGGTTGAGCTTATTCTCTTAATGAGTTATAGATGTGTTTTGAGAATAAATCAGAGTCTCATCTCCTATTCCCTTTAAGAGTCAGTTGCGTCACGCCATGGCACATTTGCTATTTACATGGCAGACTTTGTAATGGAAAAACTGAACACCACTAGCGAGAAAACAGTTAAACAGACCCTCTGCAACACGAGAATTAGAGCTTGAGCCTTCTCATTCTTTACTTTCACTCTCTTTCGTGGATAAGGAAACGTGTTGTACGCGCAGACATTCATTAGCCTACATAATTAATTTTGTTTGTTAGGCACAAAGATTTGTTTCAAAACTATTTCTAAATTCAGTTCTAATTTCCAGCAAACGAATAAATGAACAGTAAAAAAGTGTGGTCAAAAAACTGAGTTATTTTCAAATACACATGCTGCGCCGCATATGGTCCAAAAGGTGACAGGTGGGCAAATCTAAGCTTGTTTTTAAATAAAACAAATATAAATATGCATATAATAAATACTACTACTACTAATAATATTATTATACAAAAGCAAATTGTCATGAATAAACTGATAAAGCCCCCCGAGATGAAGGCACGGAGGCAGTGGTTTTTATATTTATGTAGAAAATAATAATTTTTGTAATATTTTATTCCTTCGATTCTTTTTCATTGGTAAAGATATTTGTGTATTGCTGTACATCCTGTGTGCATTGAGCAATGTTTAATCAAGGTCTAAAGTCCAGCGTTAGATGTGCGCCTTCTCTTAGCTGGTCTATTGAGCAGTCTATTTTAGTTCCTCAAAATAGCAACGCGCTAGCAATGCACCTTAACACACCTTCTTAAGACCAGAACGCCTATAAGCGCACATGAGCACAAATGCATTTGCTATTTA
The DNA here is from genome assembly GCA_903798205.1 of Danio tinwini. NCBI lineage: Eukaryota > Metazoa > Chordata > Actinopteri > Cypriniformes > Danionidae > Danio > Danio tinwini. Next base: position 1,350,672 of record CAIGQZ010032553.1, on the reverse strand, counting down.
AACAGCGTGGTGCAAAACGTCAAAATGACACTTGCGTTGAGCTGAAACTAGCATACAACAAATGCGTCACGTCTTGCGCTGCATGTATGATAGGGCCCTTTAAGTCTAGCCAGTTTGAACAATACAGCAATTTTACATAATTAAGTGTCAAGAAGACATTAAATAATTCTATTAAGATCACATGCAGAGTCCCTGTTATCACACTTTAGAATAGATGAATCTTTAGAATTAGGTTTTAGCTTCTGTCTTTGACGTTAATTCAACAACAAATAATATCTATAAAATAAGGAGTGCACTGCTATTTCACACTTGATTATTAAGTTCCTGTTTTTAAACGTTCAAATAAAAATGAAATGCCTAAAAAATTACAAACCACAGCACAGGTAATACAAATAATTAAAGACAAATAAACAGTAATTAAATAACAAATACAGTTTAAACACTATTTATAAGGGTAGTCAGTTTTTTTTTTTCAGTAATACAGACACTGGAATTAAAAATAATTAAATATAATTGGTATCTAAAAATATTTAGACATTAAAACTTATTTATCAGAATGCAAATTAACACAGATCAAATAATGCAAATATTATGCGTTTTATTTCTTATATATATTTATTATTTTTTAGGAGAGTGACCAGTGAAAAGGTTGACAAGGCAAGTAAAAATTGGAATCACTGGCATAACCTGAACAGTCCTTAACTTTGAGCCCTGTTACTTCACAATTTGGGGATTATTTTGTTTGTACCAAGTTAAACTTGGCTTTTTCTTGCAAATGATTTCTTTATGGTTACTTTTAGAGACTTGCATACAGATTTGTCATAAACTCAGACCTGATGCTCATCTGTGTGTTCTTGCTCTTCTCACACTGCTGCTGAAGCTGCTGGAGAATCTTAGAAGCTTCAGACGCTTGATTCAGAGCTTTTAATAACTGGGCTTTTCTGCACAGACAAGCACATTAACAGTTACTTATGCATATTATTTCAATGAAAAAATTTAAAAAGGTGCAGGTACCTACCTGTACATTCCCTCAGTGCTGTTTAAGGCAGTGATGGCTGTGACATGGGGTTCAGCCAAGTGGTATTTCCCATCATTCATTGCCTTCTCAAATTGAATTTTCAGATCACACAGCATCCACAGCTGTTGAAAAGAGAGAAAAAAAATCATAGTCTTAATTAGATCTGCTGCTGATTTTGCTTAATGTGATCTATATTGTGTGTAGTAGATTTACTTTGGCATGTTGGGTGTGAGGTGGAAACTGTTGCTTCAAATGTTTCATGATGTCAGTCACGACATGATAAAGGCCCTGGAAAAAAAAGACATTTGGTGAAAACTTATGTATTTAACACATTTTGGAAGATGAGTGGTTGATTCTTCACATCTGAGGCTGCATTTACACTAGAGTGTTTTCATTTATATTTTGCTGACATCCCTGCGATAGACCTGCATGTATGGGTGTCCAAACTCAGGCCTGGAGGGCCGGTGTCCTGCAGAGTTTAGCTCCAACTTGCTTCAAGACACCTGCCAGGAAGTTTCTAGAACATCTGGTAAGAGCTTGATTAGCTAGTTCAGGTGTGTTTGATTGAGTTGGAGCTTAATGCTGCAGTCACATTAGAGTTTGTGCGTGCAAATTTCTGTTGGGTGGTATTAAACAAGATTATCAGACATTAAAAAAGCGAGCGATTGCTCCATATTTTACATTTCTGTCTAGAGAGGTCATGTTTTGACCCTCGATTGGTCTCATACAGTCAAGTGATGCGATTTCACAGGTAAGAGTTCACCAAGCTTGAACTTTGCAATGCAGTGAACTGCGAAACTTGACGCACAAATTTGCGTTTTCAGTCTGGCGCATTCGCGTAAGTATGAATGGAAGTCTATGGGGAGAAAAGTGCAGTGTGACCACAGCTTAACTCTCCAGGACACAGGCCCTCCAGGATCAGTAGTGCAATGGTCATATGAGAGGGGCTTGAAGAATCAGGAAACGATATGCAATAGTCCAGTCAAGACAGATGCTGCGTCCCAATCCGCATACTCACACTACGCCCTAAAAGTATGTACTTTTTTGTGAAGGAAAAATACATACTTTTGAGTGTGTAACAGAAGAGTATGCAAGCTTTGGGACACACTACTCACACACTACACTCCTCATTAACAGATCGCTATGTGGCTTAGTTATGTCAATCTTCCACACATCGTCCACATTTCTGTCCTATTTAATTTCCTACCTTATTGGAGAAGCAGCAGCAGGTTAATTTGCCATTCACGAGTCTTTCATGCAGAGAAATTTTCTCAGCTCTTTGGATAATTCTGCATTCAGACGTTAAAGTCCAAACACGTCTTTATAAACGGTCAGTATTATTGTTGCAGATGAAATATAACAAAGAACACGCGATTTAAATATTTTCCAGTGGGCAAGATATTAATTAACAGTCATACAAACATCTTTCCTGAAATCTCTCTACTTGACGGTTGGTCTCGTTAGTTTGTTTAAACTTTTCACCCGTGTTTGTAGTTCTAATCGATTTTACGTTCAACGCGCAATGCACTGTGGGCAATATCTGCGGTTAGAGCATGGACGCTTCTACACGTAACATTTTGACCGGAAATAGTACCTTTGGCATACTCTTTTCGACATACTATGATTTGGGACATACTAATTCTATTTTCAATTACTATTTAGGACGGATAGTATGCGAATTGGGATGCAGCAAGAGTCATAGACAAGTCAAGATAGCTGCACCTCCATTGTCAAAAGTTTACACTTCAGTCCGTCTATTTTGAAACGGAAAACTTTCCAAACAAAAATGAGGCCTTTAGCATTTTTAAAATGCTCAATTTTCAAGGGTCAAAGTTGCCAGAGTAGTAACTAACTAAGGCGTAACTCACTAAACTTAAGCATGTTAAAATGAAAACACACTATTGTAAACAGCTTCTGAACAGGCCTATAATTGGAGTTGGTATTAGAAAAGGATTTGCTCACTGTTGAGATTGGTGTTGATACATACAGTGCACTACAGTTTGTTAGTTTTTTAGCAAAAACTGAATGAAATCAAGTGAGAAGTTCAGAACCTGGCATAGTAACACTGCAGGTTAAAACAGGCTGAAACAGGGCTATGTGATAGTCTTTACCTAATCCCTTCAAAGCCAGTATTAAAATGCCCTTTTCACATTAGAGTTCACACAACAAGGCCCACTGAATGTTCCATGCTTGGCAGTTCAAGAGCTTTCATTGAACAGTTCACTTTTTATGCTTCTTGTATTGTTATGCTGCTAAACTCAGATTTTACTCTGCACAGCTCTCGATTGCTTATTGTAATAATGTTCGCCCTGTATTCAGTGCAGCAAGTCCATTCCTGACACTTTAATGTAAACCTCTTTTCATAGCTGATTATAAGCCGTTTTAGCACATTTTACTTAGCATATCTCTCCTATGCTGACTGCAGTTGTTATGCCCTGTATTCAGTGCAGTCTCTCACCAAAAATGCAATTCATTATACCAAGGTTTGAGAAAAGCTGACTGAAGCTGCTCTTATGACTTGCTCTGCAAAGATGTGTAAAAGTTCAAAAGGGGAATATCTCAGATAACTGTTCTACCGTTGTCTACTAAAGCAACTTGGTCAAATAAGTTTAGACCTATTAATGTGGTCAAAACTGGAAAAGCTGAATGTTTAAGACCTTGTTTACACCAATATTAAGTTGTCTAAGTGATCAGAAACGCATCTTAACATCAGGTGGTAACAAATCCTTAATTTGAGAGAATTAGAACAGGCAAGTTAAGGGTGTGTGTCCATCAAAGCTTTTTTTTTGCGCAGCAGAAATGTGAGCACTGTTATAAAAACAATCAGATGTGAGTGCTTTTCCAACTGTCAAAGCAATGTCAGCACTGACCCTAAATTACACACTCAGTGCATGGCAACGCAACCTCAGTTTTAAAAATGTGGCACTTCCATTGACATCAAAAAGGGGGGAAAAAAAACACTCAACTGATATTTAATGCAGTTGCAAGGTGAGCTGCATGCAATGCTTTTTAATGGCACACTTAACCCCACCCCTAATTCTACCCCTCACAGTGCGTCACTAGCCCCATTGAGTGCCTTGTACCTAACATTGCAAGTCTGAGATATGCAGTCTCAGCATGCAAATCCAAGTCTGCATCCAGATACTACTGGGAATTTCTGCAGCGCAAAAACACTTCGGTGGACACGCCCCACATATACGTATAATGATTTAATAAAGGAGATTTATGGCACTTGATGCATTGCATTGGTTGTGTACCTGCTCAGCGTGAAGTTCTGCTAGATGGCAGAGGGCAACAGCAAAGGCCTCTGTGTTATTCTGCTGCACACTGAAGTTAACCGGCTCCAGACTGTTCATATTCAACAAGAGCTGAGCCTGCTGCTGTGCCATAGTGCTACAAAAAAATCAAATAAATCAAAATCAGCAAAAACCTCATAAAAAATTGTTTTAGCTGTGTTGATAATTTCAGTGTGAAACGGAACGAAACCGAAATATATTCAATTAAAAGTCATTTTGTTTATATATGACAGTAAAAGCAAAATTGTAAGGAATATCATTTCACAATGCTCAAATGTCATTAAATAATTATTGTAAACATCGTATTAATTGAATGAGTACAGAGTTTGTGTAATCTGACCTTTTGCCATACATCCTCCATATGGATGTGGTTTGCGCCAGGCTGATTTCTATCAGCTCGGAGAGGCTTTGCTTCCAGTGCATGATGTCGGTTCCTCGCAGGGCGTCCAGCAGCTTGTTTGCTGGCATTCCCTGTTTTGCTCCCTGCTGGACCAATGATTGAATGCCCAGAGATGCCAAATACTGTAAAACACAATAGGGAGCTTCAAAATTACACAACACCAGTTAAAACTGTCATCTTGTTTCATGTTCACAAACTAAAAGAAAATAAAACAATGCAAAGTGTTTAATATTGACATTTTAAAATTTACTTACAGGGAGACAAAAGTGTGCTGCAATTTTCACTGAATCTTCAGTTAACACCACACTATCAGATCCTCTCATCTGTTCCAGAGTGTAGAGCCAACTCTAAAATAAAGCGAGAATAAAATCTGTACTCATTATCAGCCAGTACTGAATAATTTATTGTTCTTGATTTACCTTTTACATATTCATAATACTACTAATAATTTATTCAAAATAATAGCAAAATAATAGCATTTTTATATTGTACATTATAATTGGTTCACAATGCACATAAATAGCGCAATGCGGTGGTGCAGCGGGTAGCACAATTGCCTCACAGCAAGAAGATCGCTGGTTTGAGCCTCGGCTGGATCAGTTGGAATTTCTGTGTGGAGTTTGCATGTTCTCCCCATGTTCACGTGGGTTTGCTCCAGGTGCTCCGTTTTCCCCCACAAGTTTAAAGACATGCGCTATAGGCAGTGTCGGTTCTAGACCAGAGTAACTGGGGGGCTGGGCAGGGGCCATTTGTACTTTTAGGGGGCACACTTTAACATACATCACAAACTACTTAAAACAATTATTCGAAGTCATTGTTTTTATGTATCACTCTGCAGTCTTCATAAACAAGATAATTAAATAACTTAAACTTAAAATCATTTTCCATGTTAATTTATTTGACAAGTAACTTTGTATTGTAGTAGAATAACACATTTTTGACATTCAAGTACATTAAAGGCACATTTTTGCACCTGTGAACTTTAACAGAAGCAGTTGAAGTCCATTTTTTTGCCCTCCTATTAATTCAAAATAATGTTTCCCAAGTGATCTTTTACAAACCCAGGAAATTTTCACAGTATTTTCTATAAAACAAAAATAATTCTTCTGGAGTCATAATAGGTCTTATTTCTTATAGTTTATTTTTGGAATAAAAGTGGTTTTTAATCTTTGAAAAAAAAAAAAAAATTTTAAGGTCAGTATTATTAGCCTCCTTCAGAAATATTTACTGTTTGTATTTTTGATCGTCTACACAACAAACCAGTTATACAATAACTTGACTAATTATTCCAACTTTCCAAGTTAACATAACCTAGTTAAGTCTTTTAATTACACTTTAATCGGAATCAAAGACTATAAAATACCTAAAAGGGACTTTGTCTGAATACTATCTTGCAAAATAACTAGTGAAATGTTACGCACTGACTGTCACCATGGGAAAGCTAAAAAAGAAGCTATCAAAAATGAAATGATTATTTTTAAAAACGTGTTGTAAATAATCATGTGTTTAAAGACTCGAGCTTTACGTCAAGACAGAAATCAAAACGAATGAAGGCAAAACTAAACGAGTTGAAAATTACTTTTACATGAGCGGGACTGAAAACTACATGTTATCAATGTGTTACATCTGTTCTCCGGCACTTGCCGACTGTTTGTAAATTCAAGACTGCATTTCCTAACATAATGTATACTCAATTTCTGATTAATAGTAGCCTATGTAAAATGAGGAACTTCCTATATTAAATGTTTTCAAATTGCTATTGAAAACAAAAGTCTGATATAAAGAACTGTGGACATTTTGATAATGTTCCACAACATAAACATGACTAAAGTTGAATCTTTTTATTACCTGTGTCAATTTGGGACTTAACTTCTGACAAATGTGGGGAACTGATGCGCACAGCACCGCCACAGACAGAGAGATCGAGCGTGTGCGAAAGCAGAGAGAGCGAGTGTGCGCGAGAGCGAGTGCTCGCAACACCGAGTGAGAGAGGCCTCAGTCATATCTCTGCAGTCTGCCTCCGATGTCTGATCTCGCTTCTCTGTAGCGTTTTGACACAAAATATGTCTCCAAATTAAGGGGGGCCTAAGGAGGACCAAGCTTGTTGACACGGGGGTACCACCCCCATCCCCTAGAACCACCACTGGCTATAGGTGAATTGGGTAAGCTAAATTGTCCGTAGTGTATGTGTGTGAATGAGTGTGTATGGATGTTCCCCAGTGATGGGCTGCGACTGGAAGGGCATCTGCTGTGTAAAACATTTGCTGGCTAAGTTGGCGGTTTATTCCATTGTGGCGACCCCAGATTAATAAAGGGACTAAGGCGAAAAGAAAATGAATGAATCATACACATAAACGATACATTTAAAAATTGACTATTTTTACAAATACATTTCTGTGGGACATTTATTTAAAATATATGAAGCCTAAAATGAGTTTGTAATTATTTTTCTCAAAACATATGACATTATTTATTATTATTAATATTGTGTTTTGCTGTGAAAATACACCAAAATCTTGTCAAATTGACCTTTTTTGATCTCAAGAACAATTGGACTCGCAAAATCCTAGAAGAAATAGTTTTATAATAAACATTATATAATAAAATTGATAACAACAAAAGCCTATATATTTTTGTATATAGATGTTTGTCAGATTACAGCACACTAACTTATATTAACATTTACTCTGGACAACTCTATAAATATTGAACTTAAACTAAATGTTATTTTATATAAAAGTATTGTTTTTTATTTTTAGCCATAAAAATAATCACCTGCTTATCTAAATAATGCCGATGTACGGGTACATCCCTAGTTCATATATTTATGATAGAGAACAGATAAGGTCTTCCTACCAGACAATGTTGAAGACAAACATGGTCGTTTGCTTCCTGTGCAATGCGTATCGCTTCCTGCAGAGCCAAATCAGCCTGATGACTGCAGCACAAACACAATCACAGAAAGCTGTTACAGTCATAACACAACAAAAACAACAACAAACAGAAGCTGAAAATCTGGATGCTCCCTTTGTCTCAAACATAAATAAAATGCTCTTATCCTATCGCTGTGCTCTAAACACAAATAATACGCACTAGTGTCCGAAACGACAGTGCAAGGTTGCCAGATTGAGGACAGCGTAGCGCAAACTGCGTCCATAGCCTTCATCTCCATTGCTCTTTCCCTCTGCACCAGATAGAATGAGGCGGTCAAAGTAATGCAGGAGACTGTGAGTGGAGATGTAGATATCCTGCACTCGCAAGCTGTTCAGATAGCTGAGGTAATGCTGTGGAGAGACAGAGAGATGCTCAGTTACATTAAAGAAACACTAAATATTTTTTTATATATTAATGTATAATATATTAACTAATTTAACAACTCTAAGTTCTAACTCTAAGGGCTAAGTTAAACAGTTAAGTTTTACCAATTTTTTTATACATTCAGCTAATCTCCTGGTCTGACAGGAGCGATTTTAGCTTAGCTTAGCATACATCATTGAAATAAATCATCTCACTCAATTTTAAAAAGGGTTTGGATAATTTTGCTGTGTGTAAATTTGGCTCTTCTGTAGTTACATAGTGTACCAAGAGTGACAAACTTTTTAAATATTTTGAGCTAGATGCTAATATCAAATACAAATTCAATGATTTATGCTAATTTAAGCTAAGCTAAAAGTGCTCCCAGGTAGGTATGGAGATCACTGAATAGATTCCAAAATGGTAAAACTCAACAGTTTAACTCGAAGACATTGAGGACCTGTTTAAATAAAGAAAGAATTCCTTCTTACAGCTTCAGCAAAGTCAGGATTAAACTTGAGGATGTTGTTGAGTTCGTCCTGTAGTTTAGCTGGAGACATGGCCTTGTTTTCATCATTCTTCAGGAGGTACGCCTAAAAAAAACAAGGTGGAAATCAAATGGGGAAAGAGCACATATGGACAAATGTGTTATTGAAAGCCAGATTTCTGTAGGTTATAACATACCTGTCTTGCAAGGAAGTATTCTGCTTGTTTCTGAGATAACGGGCCTTGACTCTCTTCAGATCTGGTGAAAACAGAAAAAAAACTCAAGTCAGGCCCATAACATTTATTAACTGTTTGTGATTGGGTCAAATTGCCGACAGTAGAACCTGCTCAAAACACATGGACAAAAAAAACATTTGGTAATACTTAGGTTTAAGTACCAATTCTCACTATTAACTAGTGGTGCATTATGCATGATCTTAATCTTCATCCCTAATTCTACTCAATACCTAATCCCAACTACTTAATAACCATGAATAAGCGGCAAATTAGGAGTTTACTAGCCCCTGCCTGTAAAACCAAGCGGCAACCACCTCAGGAAGCCAACACGGAAGTAACTGAAACTGCAATTCATCGAAATTCTGCTAGTCCTGGCTCCATATGAAGCAAATTTCTATTGAGCCCACTGTTAAAATGGCCAACTTTACAGCAGAAAAAAAGGTGTTTACAGCCTGGTACAAAGAAAGATTTTGGTTCATATAGCTAATATTACCCTTCATGACAACTGTGAGGGGGTGAATTTTTTTATAACTCATCCATTTCCTTTATATTAGGCTATATTAAGTCTGCAACATATTTTTGTGTTGTTTTATGTGGCTTTAACAGTCAGTTGCCTTTTGATTAGATTAGATTAGATTTAACTTTATTGTCAGCACACATGTACAAGTACAAGGAAATGAAATGCAGTTTAGGTCTAACCAGGAGTGCAATAGCAGCAAGTGCAGGATACAGGTATAAGTTATAAAGTGCAGTTATAGAAAAACTATGGTGATATTTACAAATGGATGTACTATGAACATTATATACAGGTTGTATTAGCTATGAACACATTTACAATAGATGGATAAATGTACAGGTTGCTATTAATAATCAGAAGTGTGCAGATAGATAAACAATTACAGATGTATATGTACAGTGGGTGTGTACATAATTTACAAATGTACATGTGCAGTGGGTGTGTACAGTTCAAATAAATGAATCAGTGCAATGAATATGTGCAATTTTTAAATGTGCAAATGTTAAGTAGTGCAGTGATTATGATGAGTCTGAGTTATGAGGAGAGGAGAGTGGGGTGTGTATTAGGGGGGCAAAAAGTCAGTGGGGAGCAGAGTTCAAAAGGGAGACAGCTCTGGGGAAGAAGCTGTTCTTTAGTCTGCTGGTTATTGTCCGGGGGAGCCTGAAGCGCCTGCCAGAAGGCAGGAGAGAAAACAGTCTGTGAGCAGGGTGAGAGGGATCTTTAAGAATACTGCGTGCTCTGCGCAGACAATGTTTCCTCTGGATGTCCTCTATGGCTGGCAGTGTGGTCCCTGTGATGCGTTGGGCAGTTTTCACCACCCGCTGCAGTGCCTTACGCTCCGCAACAGAGCAGCTTCCATACCAGACTGTGACACAGTTCGTCAGGATGCTTTCTATTGTGCAGCGGTAGAAGTTCACCAATTTAATTATTTTATTTATTTATTTATTGGAATTATTTCTTACAATTGTCAGATAATATGGCATGCTGTGTGCACTTAATTGTGCTCACAAACCATTCACGTGGCCTCTATTTCCCAGGTGTGTGAAATTATATACCATATCTATAAATGTATTTGTTTTATTTAAGATCATTTATCATTTATAATGTTTTTCAGACCTGTAATGCACTCCAAAATCTGACAGATTGATTAGCTGTAGGCTCTAGAACAGTCATCTGAAACGTTGTCATACAGTGTTATGCCTGGATTTCATAATTAGCCTTGCATTTACTAACACAGACTATATCCGAAGTGTTTGGAAGTAATTCGCACTTTCCTCCTGTTGGAAAACGTCACAAGAACAATGTTTAGTGGCTCAATGTGATAAAAACAGTGTTTTTAAAAGTCTAAACACTTTATTAATATAGTGTCCAAGCAAGCACATGTGGTCAGAACACAAGCGAGTAGCAGGTAATAAAGTATTAAGTGTTCTTCCACAGGAAAGCCAGTCTAAGCAAAATGCCAGCATGTGTCTGTAGCTCTGCTCATGCTCCGCCTTTTTGCCCTTGTTTGGTATGGCGATGGTTGGCCACACCTACTGGTAGCTTCTTTTGCGATCTTCAGAAACCTATGGGTGACGTCACGGATACTACATCCATATCTTTTATAGTCTGTGTGAAATCAGCCCTTTGGGGTTCAATAAATCCCATTAGTTATCAGGTATTTCATATTTTTGTGTTAAATATGACAAGCTACATTAAAAATTTTCCTTTTTTCCATTTGCTTCAAACTGTAATTTAAACCAAGGATGCAACCAAAACATGGCCATTTCAAAACTTTGCATGCTCTAATTGAGACATAGTTGCAAAATGAAGAAGAAACAAATAGTTAAATCAGTGCTATAAAACTATGTGGGTCAAACTGACTCGAAATTAACCCGAATTAAGGGGTTAAACAGATATTCACCCAAAAATAAATTTGCTGTTAAAATACACAACTTCAGGCCATCCAAGGTCTAGGTGACTTCTTTTTTCTTCTTCAATTTCTTTATCAAACAGTAAAAGAAAATACAGGAGGCAAAATAAAATTGACATTTCACTGATTCACAATATCTAAGTTTCGTAGATATTGACCACATAAGTACCTCAATTTTAGCTACATTTTAATGTCCTGACGAGTAAATTAACAGCAAAATATTTATTATAGGGTGAACTATCCCTTTATTACAGCCTGTACTCCATTAATAAATAAAGTGGCACATTATTGCCTCTGACCTCAGTTCAGACTGGTGTAGAGGCGGCATGTCCAGCTCATCTTTGTCTATGTGGTCAGCACTAGGGTCTTCGTTACTCGTCAGCTCCATGTCTTCGGCAGGTAAAGCGGACAATTCAGGCTGATTTCCCCGATGGCAGAACTGCTGCAGAGACTTGTACAGCTTATACACCTGGCTGAAGGACAGTTTATTGTAGGCAAGCAGCATCTGACGCATGAACAGACCTGACGATGGAAAGATTGACAACGAAAGCTTTACAAAATATTGATTAAACAAACACTTATCAGCTAACAAGATTTTTCATAGTTGGTCAGAGAAGCTTGATAATGCGGTTCATTCTTGAATTTTACAACACAGGTTTTAAGCTTCTGTAAAAACTAATCATGTTTGTTCTTGCAGGTCAAACTGATATGGAGGTACTTATAATAATAATAATAATAATAATTAGGGATGAGAAAGCCAGGGATGAGAAAGCCCGGTCCCCCAGCGTAGACGAGTGGAGAGGGCTGTTAAAAGACTAGAGTCAGAGGAACGGAGGTCACGTGAAGGGTTGTACCATGGTAAAAGTTCAGACTGATAGCGTGGAGCCAAACCATGCAGGGCCTTGTATGCAAGCATGAGGATTTTAAAATGTTATGTTTATATTGCCTGATGAATACGTAAATGTGAATAAAAATAGATGTTTTATTACTATAAATTGATTGAGTCTGTTCAAAAGACTTAGATTAAACTGCTTGATTTGAGTGAATGTCTACTTTTTCACTTTAAAAAGAAGCGTCAATGAGTAATGAGTAATTCATATCAGAATTCTGGTTCTGCTGGGTCAATTGTCCCTTTTAAAAAGCTTTTCCTTAGAAATTACCACACTGATTGTACATAATTAGATGCTTCCTTCTTAAAACTTGGTTAATAAACAAATATGAAGAGTTCAGATCCAAAAGCTGACATCTGAAATGTTATTCTAAAATGAGTGTTTTTCTCAGAGTCAAGAGTAGATTACGCAATTTTCCATTTATTCCAATGAATAGGTTTATTTTACTGTCTTTAAAGTGAAATAACTGAACATAAACATAGGACCATTTCAGATGGCTTGATCCTAGACCCAAATTCTCTTAAGGATTGTTAGGCTGCATTAATAAGGGCAACTGGAGCCGGGAACACTTTCCAAAAGACACTTTAATTTGAATGGCATCTACGCTTAGGTTAATCTGTTTCTCCTTTTCAAGAGGTCTCTATAATCCTGGACTAGGCCATATCCTGAGCAGATGCTGTGATGCTCATGGAGGAGTGGGGAGCATGAGACTGATTCCTGAAAGACCCCAGTGACCTATGAGTCTCTGCATTGATCCCGTAGGCCAGCCTGAACACCTGCCGATTACCTACTCACACCTGCAGCTTCTCCACTATAAACATCCAGCATTCTCCAGCCTCCAGTGCCTAGACTGCATCTATGCACAAGAAGTTTGGCCAGAGGAAAAATGGCATGCCCAAATGAGCCTGGTTTCTCTTGAGGTTTTATTTCCTTCACTTTTTTCAATTGGTGAAGTTTATTCCTCGCCACTAGCTTGCTTGGTTTAGAACTTAAGGCCGATTTATACTTCTGCGCCAAGCGCACGCGTATGCTACGGCGCAGCCTACACGTGGTCGCACAGCCCCTCGCCGTAACCGTCGGCGACGTTGACGCGCACCTCTCAAAAAATGTAACGCGTACGCGTAGCGAAAGCTCTGTGATTGGTCGGCTTGGTACGCCGTGGGTTACAGCGATCACTTGATGCAGAAGTATAAACCAGGCTTTATGGAGCTACGCATTGATGCATTTGCACTTCAGTGTTTGGACTTTCAGCAGTGAAATCTAAACCGAACTGAACTGAACTTAAACTCTGAAAACTGAATGGACACATTTTTAATTTACTATAATCTTCTATGTTAAGCTGCTTTGACACAATCTACATTACAAAAGTGCTATAAAAATAAAGGTGAACTGAATTAAATGGCTCTTAGAGGTTTTTGCATCTAAACTCTTCATAAATTGTTATGAATACAACTGAACAGTTTTTAATTTTTGTAGTACACAATCTGACAAATGTCTTAAAACATTATTTCAAAACTTCATTTCAGCTTTTTCGTAAATCCTATAACCAAATCTTTTAACTAGGGCCTTAACTGATGGGAACTGAGGTTCTGGCTATGAAAGAAACATATTCATACCGACAACACTTGTTTTAAATGGCTCCGAGTCACTGAAGGCACTGGGCAGAATGGTAAAGAAGTGCTCCATGTCCTGCAACTCTCCATCAGCCATTAAAAACAACCTGAGAACAGAAGGCAATTATTAATGCTTCAATTTTTAAACAAAGAAAGATTGGCAATATACAGTGCTCAGCATAATTGAGTACAGCTCCTTTAGAAAATGAATATTTTCATCCATTTCTCAGTCAATATAGGCCATGTATTTTGGTACATTTAAACAAAACAGATTTATTAAACAGATAAATGTATTAATATAATATTTTAGTCACCAAACATTATTTAGAAACTGAAAGATAATACAATTAAATTCAAGCTAAATATTGCAAAAAAAAATTACAACCTACAAAATTTTAACTAAATTTTTCAAAATTTTTGCTTCTCTTGATTTTTCCTCTTTTTTTTTTTAATTATCTTTAAGATTTTTCTAAAACATAAAAATTTGAGTGTACTAATTTTTGGACTTATCCTAAGTTATTTTGTTAGATAAGCTCCAGATTTGGTTTCAGTACTGACTAATCTAATGTATATGCACAAATATAATATTTTATAGCTTTCTATTAAAAAATATGAATTAAAAGAATAGAATTGTAAAGGGTGTACTCGTATATGCTGAGCACTGTAAAAGAAGACACTGTACTCGCCTAAGTTTAACGGCATTGACCATGCGGACACAGCACTCCTCCACTATCTTCAGAAACTGCTCCAGTGTCAGATCCGGTCCCTGTTCATCAAGAACAGAAAATAATCGTGCAAAATAAGTTTAACCATAAACTCTTGTCAGTACATTTAATACTCATTAAACATCTCACATATGGAACTACAAATATGACATGGAAACAGGAGACTATTTGCATGTGTGTCAAATATAAGACATAGCATGTTGTTGTCACATCAAATAAAAAAAAAACTAAAAAATAAGTGATTTTACACACAAATAAAGCATACTGAATGCAATTTTTCTGAAAATATGAAAACAGAAATGCTGATAATCTTACATTTTTGTAAAAACTTCTGAGCTGTGCTTATTTTCAATTTTTTATACATGTTATAACCAACAACAACAAAAAACACAGCTGACAAACGTGGTAAAGCCTAGTGCTTTAAAAGAAATGGCTAAGCATACTGATGTAAAATGACAATTGTTTATTATTTTGGGACTGAACTATGTTCCTTAAACAGAAATTATTGCAGAAATTTGTCTATGTTAACGTATGCCTTTGAATATGTCATCAAACGATTCTACTACAAATATGCCTTGACAGATATAACAATAGCAGGGCTCAACAATAAGAACTGCCCGATGGCCCAGGGGCCATTGTGCAAGACGCTCGGGACAGCAGACAGCATCATTACTGGCCGGATTACTGGCCCGAAGTTTAAATTGGCTGGGACTGTCAACTGTCTGTTGTGTGCAAATACAGTCTTGGGGTGCTTTCACACCTAGATGTCCTTTCTCATTTGCCCAGTTAGCATGGTTCGTTTGGCATACAGTATGCCAGTATATCAGTCCGAGATCGCCTGAGTGGTCTTGTCTCGATTGAAACGAACTCTGGAGCAGATCGATTGTAATGAGAAAGCAAAAAGATTCTACAAACCAGCCTATATCACAGTGTATTATGGTTGTGTAATGCAACAACAATTGTAATTTTTTTAAATTGTCAGTTGTAGGCTATTTTAAAAAATATACCACAAAAATCTGAACCACTGGCCCGAAAAAATACTTGGCGTTGAACCATGAATAGTATTGTACTGTTCAAGTGAATTACATTTTAGTGGGTATCTTTTGTAAATCATTTGATTTCCGTTATTTTTTTTGCCAAGAAAAAAAATAACAAAATAAACAAACAGGATAATTTTTTAAAGTAGGGCTGCACAATATATAGTTTCAGCATCGATCGCAATGTGCGTATCCACAATAGTCACGTTGCAGAATATGCATAGTTGAGCTGGGATTATATAGTTTCGGATTATATATTACAATAGTATTATACATTATATTATTATATTTATCATTATATATTATATTTGTGGAATTACTGCAGAGTTTAACTATAATTAAGTACAGCTTTATCATTTGCACATTTTTAACCCCTAAGGGAGTTTAAAGCATTCAGGCACATGACAATTTACCACTTGTAACTTTAATAAAAATAAATAACTTTATAGATTTATTGAAACAGTAAAATCATTGCAGTGTTTTTGTTTCATATTTGATTTTTCCAATTTCTGTACCAGAATACTGTTTGACTACCATGAAAACCATAAAGCACTGTACATTTGACTTTTATATTTGCTTGTATGCTTCATGCATCATTCACTCCTCTACAAAATCATCTCAATCAATCTAAAATGTATAAATTATTCCTAAATAGAGCTATTCAAGTCATCTAGTGAAATTATATAGATATTGCAATGTTTATATAACAGAAATACAAAACATTGCAATGTCAGATTTTTCCAATACCGTGCAGCCCTTTTCTAAAGTATGTTAATATATTACAATAAAAATCCATTTAAATTATATTTAAAGTATTTAACTTACTATCTGCTTTAATAAAACACATACAAATAAAGAAGTTAATTCTGCATAGAAATGTAAACTTTTTAAACAATTTCATTTATTGTAATTAGCATGGAAAATGACAAAAAATATAATCATAACATTTACTTTAAACTTTTATCCTTTTAATCCAGTTTTTAACACACTTTTAGCAATTAAAAGATCTGCTGAAATGTAATTCTTTTTCACATTAAGTACAAACCTGTTGTAAAGGCAGGATGAGTTTGTTCAGTCGTCTTCTGTCTAGAAGGACCATTGGTTTCGTTGTGGACATTTCATACAGTAAAGCTAAAACTGCGATCTTGTATGGAGTGACCCAATCCTTTATGCCGAAGATATTGGCATGAACAACACCATTTGTCATCATGGGATTGAAATACAAGCTTTCGTGCACACTGGCCATTGCTTTTTATATTCCGAAGTGCAGTGTTACGATCGCATGAGCGTCAAAAATCAACGGCGTTTCAAATGCGGTTACGATGATCTGATACCTTTCTTCCGTGTGGAAACTAAAATAATATCCACTGTGTTTGATACGTTGACCATATTGTACATGTTAACATTTGCTAAAGAGCTGGCGGCGACGTTTCTTCAAACTACCCTCCAGTTCCGTTTACGTTTCAGGACAGAGTGGAGAGCGCAGACAAATGGATAGAATCGGTTCTTGTGAACTACTCTTTATAGCGAGTCGCTGAATGGCTGAGCTGTAACACGGATCGTTAAGAGTCTGATAGGTAAAAAAGAGGATTCTCGATTGAGTGAGAACAAGAATAATAAAGGGACTTTACTCAGGAGAATCATTCAGTCCAGAGAGGATGGATATTAAATCTGCTTTATAAACCTCGGGAGATTTATCGTAAAGATCCGACTCAATTGAACAATTTATTCATGTACTAATTAAGCAGAGCGCTGATAAATCGACTGTTGTGAACGCCGGTGATAGGTGATGATGATACACGTGAATTTCTAAAAATATTTTCACATACATACAGCACATCTTACTTCACGTTTTTTCAACCTACGGTATACTGTTAATATTCCTAATGCAAATATGTTTGACCTACCATTACCCATACACAAACAAATATGTGACATTTTCATTTGCATACAGTAAAAGTCGCTAATGTTTTAATGCAATATCTGGAAAGTCTTTATATAGATATAGTAAGTTTACATATCACCGTAATTTTTTACTGTCTAAATTTAGCATAAACAATTCTTCGCAATGCACATTCTGTAATTCTAACCCTGATAGCACATTTAACTATTTAACACATTTTAACAATAGCACATTTATTTTTAGAATGCAATTTTGTAGAACGATTTTTTTGGACAGAAATATCTTGGCTTGTCTTCTCAGCTTACAAAAAACTTTTTAACTTTAAGACAATTAATTTATTGTTTTTGATTTAGGAATCAGGTTGTAAGGAAATGGACAATATGTTAAAAATTTTAACTCTTTGTGGCCTTTTCCATCTCCACAAATGTAGAATTATTCAGTGTTTGCCTAATTTTAGAACATTTTGCATTGACTTAAAACTTTATTATGAATCTGTCCACCTATCGCAAAATAAGAAAGCTGCTAAAACAATTGAACTACTGAAAAAATATTATTATCTTTATAACCATTACCTTTAAGTTATCAGATCCCTTTTGGTACGCCTACAGTATGAAACATTTGTAATAATCTAAGTATAGTTTGAGATATTTGTTTTATTTCTTTTGATATACATTTATTTTTTCTTATTTTGTTTTCTTTATCTATTTGTTTTTCAGCCATGTATTGTTTTTTTCCCTTATGCCTTTTATCACTGTTACTTACTAGATGGACAATGAATATATATAATTTGTATTTAGGTCACATAATATTAGCACAATTTAATGTTTTATGTATTCCCTGTTACTTGTGTTAATAAAAAATATTTAAAAAGTAAGTTTACATAAAAAGTAATCCAATAATATCTATATTATATATATATATATATATATATATATATATATAGTGTAAGAAAAATTGTTCATGTGTATCTTTAGATTTCTATTGTTCACTTTTATATAAAACAGTAAAAAGTTTACATTCTCAAAAGTAGCCTATAACATTTATACACAGGAATGACATATCATTCAATAAATTAATTTTAATGTCAATCATAACCAGTTTATTTTCATTTAAAGGTTTGTTTGGCACAGTATATGTATATGTGGCGCAGTGGGTAGCGCTGTCGCCTCACAGCAAGAAGGTTTCTGGTTCAAGCCTCAGCTGGGTCAGTTGGCATTTCTGTGTGGAGTTTGCATGTTCTCCCCGTGTTGGTGTGGGTTTTCTCCGGCTGCTCCGGTTTCCCCCACAAGTCCAAATGCATGTGGTATTGATGAATTTGGTAAGTTAAATTGTCCATAGTGAATGAGTGTGTATGGGTGTAGCTGGAAGGGCACCCGCTGTGTAAAACATATGCTGGATAAGTTGGTGGTTCATTCCGCTGTGGAGACCCCTGATTAATAAAGGGACTAAGCTAAAAATAAAATGAATGAATGACACAAAAAATAAACACTTGAAATGTAGTTTGAAATAAATGTACCCCTCAGATCTGTATATTAAATATTAAAAGTTTCTGTTATTTTGAGATCTGCCTATAGTTGTTTAGGTGTCACTGTGACCCCAATTAATAATGTGTAAATGAAAAATCACAACTATTTGTATCTCAAGCTTAATAAATAAAATAACATAAATAAATGTAGCCTACTCTTTAAAAAAAAAGCAATTTCAATGTATATTCATGAGTAAATAATTTCTGATCTAAAGTATAATTCTTGAAGAAAAATAAAATGGTGACTAACATATTAAGACTAATCTAAGCAGTATACAGCCAGCCAGTCCAATGGGAAACATCGTTTGTCATCCAACTATAGATGGAGAAAATTCATGATTTGTTTGTTTGTTTTCTGCAGCAGAAATTGTCAAAGTGAATACATATATTTATCAGAAGCTCTGCAACATGCAGTTCCTGCATCCAACCCTCAATCAGCCATGACTTTTTAACTCTTACAGAGCAAAACATCTAAAACAAACAAAGAAATGGCCATCCCAGAGTCCTGATCTAAACCTGAGAGAAAATATCCGTAAAATCCTTGAACTGTGGAAAAGCTTAAAGAAGAACTGATCAAGATCACAGCAGATCAGCGTGACTAAGGATGTCCCGTGGCCGCAGATGGGCTGAAGTCATTTGAATCAAGGGCCTCTACACTTCCTACTCTTGTTCAACTGCTGTAACCTTGAGAATTGTTTTGTTATTATCTTTCTTTGTGCTACAATGTGCTACATTACTGTTCTTGCCTTGGTTATTTCACCGTGTGTTTGTTAAACATTGTTCTGCTAGCATGTTTTATAGACATAACTAAAACTCCTTCAAATTTGAAATGATAAAGATTATATTATTTCTAGGGGGAGGGGGGGGGTTGGTTGGGGGGACAAGTGTTAATGCATTGTTTATATTTAGATCTTCATTTTAAGTCACTGCACACATTATCCAGTGACTATCCAAATTATGACTCTGTTCATACATAAAGCTTTACATTCCTTCATTTATTTTCCTTCAGCTTAGTAACTTATTTATCAGGGTTCACCACAGCGACCACCAACTATTCCAGCATATGTTTTACACAGCGATTTCCATTCCAACCACAACCCTGTACTGGGAAACACCCATACACTCTCCCATTCACACACACACTCATACACTACAGCCAAATTTGTTTACTCAATTCACCTGTATTGCATGTCTTTGGCCTGTGGGGGAAACCGGAGCGCCCTGGAGAAAACCCACACGAACACAAAGAGAACATGCAAACTCCATACAGAAATGTCAACTGGGCTAGCCAGGACTTAAATTAGCGACCTTCTTGATATGAGGTAAAAGTGCTACCGTGATGCCTAAAGCTTTACATTTTGGTTGAATTTAATCTAAAACTACATATGAATTATAGATTGTCATCTGCTGGAACACCAACAGTGACCTGTGACTCAAGTGACACCAATTAATTATTCACTATCTGAGTGAGCCTATCTATTGACAGTGTTGACAGGAGTAGCTAGCTAAGTAACTCGTCTACTAGTTACCTTTTTCAATAGCTTGACAGTAGCTCAGCTACTTGGGAAACAATGTATCTTTTCCAGTAGTTACTTCTTCCAGCAAGTAGTGGTGTAGCTTGACAACAGCTGTACTCAAGTGAATTGGCATTGACTTAAAGCACGATAACATCATTTTCACAAGATCACATAACAGTGTATTGCAGCCATCAATTGGTATCACACATAATTTAATAACTATATCATTTGAGGGCAGCACGGTGGCGCAGAGGGTAGCACAATCACCTCACAGCAGGAAGGTCGCTGGTTCGAGCCTCGGCTGGGTTTCCTCCGGGTGCTCCGGTTTCAAATTTTAAACCAAAGACATGCGGTACAGGTGAATTAAGTAAGCTAAATTGTCCGTAGTGTATGTGTATGAATGAGTGTGAATGGACTTTTGCCAGTGATGGGTCGCAGCTGGAAGGGCATTCGCTGCGTAAGACATATGCTGGATAAGTTGGCGGTTCATTCCGCTGTGGCGACCCCAGATTAATAAAGGGGCTAAGCCGAAAAGAAAATGAATGAATGAATATCAGTTGATGATAATGTGTGCTTAATAAGTTAATTATTTTGTTATTGCAATGCTACGTTTTGTATTTTGACCTTTGACAGTCTGAGAAATCTTAAACTTGATACAAAAATAAAGATTTGACTCCATAACTATATTGTACTGTTTTACTTAAAGAATTCCTCAATGTTTATTCACTTGCATTGTACGTCATATTGAAAAGAAGTAGCTTCAATGTAACTAGTTACTTTTAGGAAGTAACTTGTAGTGTAGCTACTTTTTTAAAGAGATAGTTTGACAGTACAGGGCTCAACAATAAGGACTGCCCGATGGCCCCGGGGCCAGCATAAGAGATGCTCAGGACAGCAGACAGGACTGTTACTGGCCAGATCAGGCCAGTGCTGCCTTGCTACTAAAGTTTAATTTGCCTGCGAAGGTACGACTATTTGTCAATTGCAGACTTAAAATCGAAAAACAATTTGTGCTTTTAAGCATTTAAATGCTACCTTCTCTGTAATATCGTGAACATCATATTGCTTTTCGGTTCCTCTTATCTGATTAGATGTTGTGAGAATGTTATTTTTGTCCATAACTTGGTAACAACCGGTACAGCGAAGAGGCAGCAACATGACAGCAACATCAAATTATGAGGCTAACGTCTTGGATGCAGACATTTATGTGGGTACAACATGACGAAAAAAATGAAGCGAGGATTTGCACAGTTTGCTGTCAGTTTGGCAAAGCAGCCACCTTTTGTTAAATTATTAAAACTGCAATAAATTACCTGCACATTTTCCTTTACTGCTCTTTTTGTTTCCACAACACTTTGAATTTATTAATACATTAAAATACATTTATTATTTTTTTATTATTTTTTATTTTACATTCTAGATTCACAGATGTTATTTTAGACACATTTAAAATATGTGGCTAAGAAATCACTATTAACTTTCATTTTTTGGTGGGACTAGTGAAAATTTGCGCTGAGCCAGTCGAAAAATTTCTTAGCATTGAACCCTGCAGTTTCTTAATTTATTTTCCTGATGAGTAGCTTGTAGTTTGACAGTAAGTGTTAAACAACTAAATTTGCACACAAAGGGGCAACACAGTGGCTCAGGGGTTATCACTGTCGACTCACAGAAAGAAGGTCGCTGGTTTGAGTCCCGGCTGGGCCAGATGACATTACTGTGTGGAGTTTGCATGTTCCCCTCATTTTGGTGTGGGTTTCCTCCGGGTGCTCCGGTTTCCCCCACAGTCCAGAGACAAGCGATATAGGTGAATTGAATAGCTAAACTAAATTGGCTGTAGTTAATGTGTGTGAATGAGTGTGTATGGGTGTTACTGGGTTGCAGCAAGAAGGGCATCCGCTGTGTAAAATATATGCTGGATAAGTTGGCAGTTCATTCCACTGTGGTGACCCCTGGTGTATAAAGGGACTAAACCGGAGGAATATGAATTAATGAATGAATTTGCACATAAACCTCTATATTAAATTACAACCGATTATTGTCACACATTGTAACTTTCAGCTCAGAAAAATATTCTGTAAAATAAAAAGTACGACTCTAATATGCACAATAATTTTGCCAAACACGATAAAATTATTATACCGAATAAATGCGAAACGTGTAATAATTAAATTCCCAGAGAAACTCAAATCCAAAAGCACAAAATTGGCGGGCTTCCATTTATTTTAAAATGTAATTTTGTTCTGAATAAACTCCCTATAATTTTAACTAACTTTTACCAGCAAGCATTACTGGCTTGGAAAATATGTTATTCCCATAACTTTTCTCCACATAAAACTTTTTTATAGAACAATTTGGATATTACAATTAAGAATAAATCTTTATTTCTTTCTAATTGGTACGACAGAGGTATATTACATTTATTTTCTTTATTTGATGACTTAGGGAACTTATTAACTTAAGAACAATTCATGAAAATTCATCAATTTCCTATTCCATTTAAGAAATTTAACATTATTGTGAATGCTATCCCAAAAGAATTAATACATCTAACAAAAAATCATATCTCATATATAAATAAAAGAACCATATAACCCTCCTTATTATTAAAAGGTATTAGTATTTATGATAAGAAAAGCAACAACAAACTTGTACTTCAAATTCTCCAACAAAAAAATCTAATCGCTCCCTGAAGGAAATCATATTGGTCACCGTTAATACAAGATATTGATTGGAAAAGAACATGGCTTCTCCCATATAAATATATAATCCCAAACAAAACAAAGGATATTAATTTTAAAATTCTACATAAAATATACTCAGTCAATGCATTTGTGTCAAAATTTATTGATATTGCTGATACTTGTTCATTTTGTCAGGAAAGTGAGGAAACTTTGACTCGCATGTTTTTTTTAAATGCAAAATCTCACAAAAGTTTTGGTCAGCTTTATATAATTATTTGAATAAATCGCAATCAACAAAACAAATCTTAAAATTGAAATATTATTTGCCATTATTCTAGTCCAAAAATAAAAATTAAGAATATGTATATATATTTTATATATTATATGCAAAATTCTTTATTCACAAACAAAAATGTCTTAAATCCTCTCCCACATTTTCTCATTTTTT
>CAIGQZ010032553.1:1232421-1311287 GCA_903798205.1 Danio tinwini | reverse complement strand
ATAATATTTAATAATGATAAAGGTTATAATTTTTCTTAAGTGCAAAATAACTAGACCATATGACCAAAGTAGCTCAATATTTACATATTTAAACAGTATTTCATGTCAAACATTGCCTTTTCCTCAGCCACAGAAGTGAGTGCAGTGCAGATAAATCTGAGCTCAAAATGTCTAGTTTGCAAAGGTGTGTGACAGAACTGGTTTGCACATTTTTAGTTTTAAATTCAAGTCCACTTTTATGCTCTCTCGAGAGTAGAACTAATGTGAAAGAAACTTGGCTGACTTGTTTATATGTGGCAGTCAGTGGCGATTTCTTGCTAAAGCTGTACTCAAGGGCTTAGCATGCATGGCTAATTATATTCTTCCTTTGTAAACATTCCTTGCTGATAGGATATTGAGGACTCCACTTCAGTCTCACTCCTTAACCTTGACCAGACGGAACACACGCCAGAGGTGAGTCACTGTCTTAAAGGGGAGCTATTATGCAAAAATCACTTCTATAAGAGGTTTAAACACAGTTGTGTGGCAACGGTCTGTGAATATAATTGCCTTCTATTGGTAAAAAAATGTGTACCTGTGTTATTTATAATCACACTTAATAAGAACATGCAGAAACACTTTAATTGACGCTTTGTACGTGTCATCAGAAGGGGAAATCCCCTCCCATTAGTGATCTCTCCCTAATTAGCATAGGGCGGTTTGAAATCTGCCACTATGCTGACACATAAGCATTTGTAGCTCCACCCTTTATTGAAAAGAGGACTGGGAGCACAATATCACTTGAATTTAAAGCGACAGTCACCAAAATGAAAAAAGAGGAAGTTTCAAAGAGTTATTTATTTGGTATTTTGAGCTGAAACTTCACATACACAATCTAGGGACACCAGAGACTGATTTTACATCTTCCCCTTTAACTGTACTTGAACTAAAGTGCAGATTTGTTCCTCATGTAAGGGCGAAAGAGAAGTCACATTTTTAACTTTTTAGCTGCAAACTGTGAACAAACATTGCAACACTGCTGACAATGCCATAAAGATAAATGTTTAAATAGATGTGTCCCTACAAAAACTAACCATGTTTTTAGTATAGTACAAGTGTATTAACCATCGATTTTTCCACAGTGACTATCAGTTGTGTAACTACAATTTTACTACAGATACCATAGTTTAACTATGGTTAGTATTACAAAGCGAGGAAAAATATGCATTGTTGTTGAGTGTTGTGATAAGAATATTTCTTGCGATTTATAACTTTCCATTGAGTGGAAATGCAATTTAAAAGGTAACAGAAAATCTCATATCAAGATACAGAATCCAAGCATTTAGACTATAGAACAGTATGAATGACTGAAAACGTCAGCAGATATTGTGATTTCTTATTCACTGTCATAATTTTCCTCAACTGTTGCTGCTGCTATTTTGAATATCTGCATATAGGAGCATACATAACAGTGCAAAAGTGCAATATCAACAAGTTACATTGACACGAATACAAAACAATAAAGAACAAGAAAATATGTATAATAAACAAAACAAAATGAGTTTGCATTTACAAGGGTTATTTTATGTATGTTTTTTTTACATTAAGTCCTTAATTCTGATAGTCTTCATGGCTTACTTATTAATACTTTATATGGTAAATAGTTTCATGGTCATATGGCAACTTTATATGGTTACTTGTTGCTACTCCTGCCGTTTAGTATTTATTTTTGGGCTCCGGGTTCCCCTTTGGGGCCGGCCTAACCATTAGCATATACTGGGGAGGAGGGTATAAAGATAGTAAGCCCACATCTGATTGGTCAAAATTGAATAAACGACCTTTGCAGGCAGCACATGAATGCTTGAATCTTTTATTTATTTATTACATATACTATAAATGTGATTTAAAACTATAATTTTGTGATATATTCTGCAGCCCAAAGCAAAACCATAGTTGTTTTGTGGTTACCATAGTTATTGTAGTTTAACCATAGCAAAAGAGCATAGAATCACCAAGAGGCGACACTCCATAGAACGTTCCATTGCAACACCTGTGCCCAGCAACAGCCCTGCGATTCCACCATTTTGGAGTGAAAGCGATTGGCCGTCCATTGGATCTTGTTGCTGTCGCTATGGCAAGCAGCTGCTTTGTTTTTTATAAATTTATTTATTTTAAAAGCGCATTAAAGCTGAAAGACAACAATACAACACATACTATCAAGGACTGGTGATTATCAGCACTTTTAATAGTTTATTTTACAGACTTGTTTAATATATTTTAACCATATTTGTTTTCTTGAAACTGTCACTTTTAGGTGAAATGACTTTATTTTATAGTTTATGCACTGGCATAACACAAATGAATACTGACATATTTGATTAAAATAATGTGACTTTAAAACTGTTGATAACAGATTGACAGTACTTTTTGTTGCTGTATTGTTATAATATTATATAGTATTTTTTTCCAGTGTTGTCTGTTAAAGAAAGAATGCTTTTATGTATAAAGCCACTTTTCCAAAATGATTGAATTCTAACATATTTATCATTTTATTCATGATATTTTTAATGCTGTTATTAAAAATCATGGAGGCCATATAAACTACTAGATAAAGTAGTTTTGTTGTGGGGTATACTCATTTTTGCATCACTCTAATTTGAGTAAAGCTAAAAAATTAAATAGTATAGCTCTTTATAAAAAAAAGCTATTTTGTTAACTTGTTATAAATAAAATATTTTTATATATTTTATATTTTAGATGCCAAATATAGTATCTTGTCAACATTTTGAAAATTGTCTGTTTTCATTGAGATATTTTTTAAAATGTTTCTTGGTGTACTCCATTTATGCTGAGAGCATATATATATATATCGGTTCACAAAAATCATGGTTCGGTTTGATACGACTCAGTGGTGTCACGGTTTGGTATGTTTTCGATACAGCAAAAAAAAAGAAAAAAGCCAGAGGATTTCTCTGATTGAAATCTTTTTAATGTATTAAAACTAGCATGATAAAAGCATCAGATATTAGACATGGACATATATATTGCGATCGTGATTTTTATATTGAAATCGCATTTGATGAGTCCCCTCATTCAGTTTCATAGAGCTCTTGGACCCGGAAGCCCCTTAGCGTGACGTCACACTGAACAAGCGGATATTCAAAACCAAAAAGCTGCTTATAAAAATAAATTAAATATTTTAGTAGTTAAACAAATAAAAAGAAAACAACAATTTAGTATTTATATGAAACTCAGTTTCAATAAATTAAGTAATTTTTTATTTTCAGAAAGTGTCCACCTTTTCTTCAGACAGCACAGATCTGCTTGATTTGACTGTCACCTGCCTTTTCAGTGAATCTGAAAGCAGGAATTATTAGGTGCGTTCGACATGAAGCACAGCTGCAGCAGGTGATCAACGAGATTAGCCGAGCGCAGGCGGGGGCGGAGTTGAAAACGGAGCCGTCA
This sequence comes from Danio tinwini, assembly GCA_903798205.1. Taxonomy (NCBI): domain Eukaryota; kingdom Metazoa; phylum Chordata; class Actinopteri; order Cypriniformes; family Danionidae; genus Danio; species Danio tinwini. The sequence continues at coordinate 1,307,843 of CAIGQZ010032553.1, read as the reverse complement.
AGACGGACAGCCGGACACTTTGGGGTTTAAAGTGACCGATCACACGGCGTCATCATCTTTTTTTTTTTTTTTTTTTTATTCATAACAACAAAAGATTTATAAATAAAACACAATACAGTCTCTACAAACTATAGTTAATTTTAAAACAATAAGGGCATTATGAATTAAATATATAACAAATGCATGAGAGAAATAAGGGGAAACGAGAGGGTAATATAAACATAAAAATGAACAGGCCTATTAAATACAAAGCAATAAGCACAAATTGGGAGTTTAAACATCATTTTAGGCTAATAGTTCTTGTTTGAATATGCTAAAAAGGGGTTTACATTTATAGATATAACTTTCCCATAAATATTAGTTTAAACCCCAAAACAAGGTGTTTTAATTAAGTCTTAAACGATGATTAAGATTATATTATTTTTAATAATTATTATTATTCCAAAAAGATTGAACAAAAGGACATTCCTAAAATAAGTGAGCTACACTTTAAGTAGAAGTTTCCCAGAAAGAACAGGTATAAATGGCTAGACAGGAAATAAAATATATTTTATAATCCTAAAAATCATTTTATAATTATTTAATAAAATAGTTCTTTAACTTAATTTGTTTAAGTTAAACCTTTAAGTTAAAACTATTAGGGTGTCAGGATCAATGATGATAATTATTTTATTTCAAGTCTGTAAGACTTATTTGAGTTAATATTTAGGTTATTTAATTAAATATATAATTTAAATCGTTTATGGAGCTGAATGCAGTAAATAGTCTGTATAAAAAAGTCGAAAATAAACCTGCAAACAATCTAGCCTTTATAACCCAATTATTTAACAAAAGATGATTACTGCAGTAAAATATTTGTAGTATTTTAATAAGCATCATGTGTACAAGATAAAGAGGGTATGAAAAGTTAATTGTTTGTTTTGAAATTTGTGAGACGGAAGTTGTCCAATAATAAACGCGAAACACACGTGGTTGTTGTCAACCAATCAACTCAGCCAATCGTGTAATATTGGTGTCGTCATCACAGGTCCAGCAGTCGCTCTTCAAATGCTGCGCGGGCTAAATCAGTCGTCTGATCTCGGAGCGCTGTCGCGGTACTTTTTTGTGCCACATGTGACAGTCACGTGGCCTCGGCGCAGCATCAATCCGGCCAAAATTTCTAACCGGCATGCACCGTTTTAAGACAGATTTCGATCGATCTGTGCAGCGCTGCATAAAGTCGAACGCACCTATTATCTGACTGAAATGGGCTTATGAAGGAATAATGGAATGGGGCTCTATTACATTTAACATTTTCTTAAAACCCGAAATTTCCTCTACCGATTAAGGTCTCATGTCCATAGCTGTAAATGTACTGATAGACTTTGTGATTTGTTTTGCCCTGTTCGAATCTGTAGAAATTGCCTGTCTGAATGCTGCGGGGATAGTTGCATGTGGTGCGCGTGTCTAGTTTTCGTCTATTTTCAGTTAGTGATTCCATGATGTCAGTGTAAATGAGTTGACCTGTTCAAATATTACCGCTAAAATAGCTTACTGTCATAGCAGATGTCATTTTTTTTTCTTTATCCACCACTCTCTTGCCATAACCCTCATAACTTACAGGGAAACCAAAGTGCTCCCAAACGCCAGACCCGCTGTTGGATATAGGAGGATTACATTAATGTTACTAGCCATGTTGCAAGCTAGTGCAGCGTGTCCCAGAGTGGAGTAGTGTTTGGAGGTCTGTCACGTCATTTGGGATGCCTTGTTGAGCGTTGTTGCACAGAAAACATTATATTCTGTACACTTATTCTTTTTTATCTTTTTAGATATTTGCCTGAATGCTACCATGCTTAATGCGTACCAAACCGAAAGTCTCGTACCGAACGGTTCAATACGAATACGCATATCGTTACACCCTTAATATATATATATAACTCAATATGGCAATTAATTCTGTCTAATGTTATCAGTAGGGCTGGATGGAATCTGCGGACGTTTTTTGCAATTTTGGTAAAAATCTGCGGATTTCTGAGGAATTATTTTGGGAGTCTCATAAATAAAACCTTAATATGTGAAATATGTGTAATTTAAAAACTAAATAAATTTAGATTTACACACTTAAGTAAATAAACAGAATTAATGATGGGCTAAAAATCTGCAGAAATTTGTGGAATTCTGTGTTAAATCTGCGGAATTCTGCGCGCACAGATTCCGTGTGGGCCTAGTTATCAGTGCTGTTGTTCTATTGGAATTTTCATTCCAAAATGGCAGCCGCATAACACTAGCAGCATCTCGTGGCTGTTTCCCAAATAGCAACAGTGTCACCCCTCAATGATTCTTTGCTTTTTGACCATAATAACCCAAATTGACCATGGCTTTGCAACACCAACCATTAGCCAATGTTAGTTTATTTGAAGGGTGCTGCATACATTTTTTTAATCTACCCTTTTTCTGGTTTCTAAGCAGCAGAAGTCATCATAGTTGGTAATCTTGTAGCGTGGTGAATGGGAGAGTACATCAAACTAATTGTTTGCATTCCCATTTGCTCAAAAAAATAAAATAAAAACTCAAAACTTTCAGAAAAAGGGGAAAAAATAGCGAGAGACTGATTACGGCAGCCTGAAGCCAGAACAATGTCACATTTCCCACCCAATGTTCCACCCATAGATACTGCATTTAATACACCTTGCTTAAGTAGTAATTAGTTTTTTGTAATTTGATGCAAAGATTATTTAATACAAAGTGTACATTTATAAACATACATGCATTTTTTTATATTAAAAACTTTAAGATGCTGATGGCTGTTAAACTTTCATAAACAGCTGTGCGACAATGTCAGTTAAGAATCTTATGTTAAGACTGTTAAGAATACATTGGCACTCTAGTCACATGCTCAAATATGTTATTTCATATTACAGGGAGTGCAGAATTATTAGGCAAATGAGTATTTTGACCACATTCTCTTTATGCATGTTGTCTTACTCCAAGCTGTATAGGCTTGAAAGCCTACTACCAATTAAGCATATCAGGTGATGTGCATCTCTGTAAGGAGAAGGGGTGTGGTCTAATGACATCAACACCATATATCAGGTGTGCATAATTATTAGGCAACTTCTTTCCTTTGGCAAAATGGGTCAAAAGAAGGACTTGACAGGCTCCGAAAAGTCAAAAATAGTGAGATATCTTGCAGAGGGATGTAGCACTCTTAAAAATTGTCTAGCTTCTGAAGCGTGATCATCGAACAATCAAGTGTTTCATTCAAAATAGTCAACAGGGTCGCAAGAAGCGTGTGGAAAAACCAAGGCGCAAAATAGCTGCCCATGAACTGAGAAAAGTCAAGCGTGCAGCTGCCAAGATGCCACTTGCTATTAGCATGCAGTTTTGCCATATTTCAGAGCTGCCTGTGGTCCATCATCAAATGTGAGATTTGCAAGGAGGGAAAACAGTACACCTCTGAACAGTGTCTGGGAGGCTGTGGTTGCTGCTGCACGCAATGTTGATAGTGAACAGAGCAAAACACTGACAGAATCCATGGATGGCAGGCTTTTGAGTGTCTTTGCAAAGAAAGGTGGCTATATTGGTCACTGATTTGTTTTTGTTTTGTTTTTGAATGTCAGAAATGTATATTTGTGAATGTTGAGATGTTATATTGGTTTCACTGGTGAAAATAAATAATTGAAATGGGTATATATTTGTTTTTTGTTAAGTTGCCTTATAATTATGCACAGTAATAGTCACCTGCACACACAGATATCCTCCTAAAATAGCTAAAATTAAAAACAAACTAAAAACTACTTCCAAAAATATTCAGCTTTGATATTAATGAGATTTTTGGGTTCATTGAGAACATGGTTGTTGTTCAATAATAAAATTAATCCTCAAAAATACAACTTGCCTAATAATTCTGCACTCCATGTATATTCTGTATTATAATATTGTTATTAACTGTGCCGTTACTATTAGGTTAGTCCTCAGACGCGGCGACGGGCTAGAGCGTCTCTGTCAGACCTGTCCTCACTCGATGACGTAGAGCAGCTGACCGTCCGGCAGCTGAAGGAGATCCTGGCGAGGAACTTTGTGAGCTTCTCTGGCTGCTGTGAGAAGTGGGAGCTGGTGGAGCGCGTCAGGAGGCTTTACCAGGAGAACGAGGACAATCGCAAATCGAGTGAGTGCTAAATGCAGAAAACACTGCAGTGAATATAAAACAACATGGAGCATAAAATAATACGCTTGTCATAACTGCCAAATGTGAGCATATTAATAAATAAAAACCTGCCATAAAAATTGTTTATACATTTATTATTATTATTGTTATTATTATTATTATTATTATTATTATTATTATTATTATTAATATTATTAAATAAATGTTCATACTGTTTCTTTTGTATATTTAAAAACTACTTTTTTTTTCTTTCAGTGGAAAATGTGAGCAACCCTATCACTGCAGGTAGGAAATTTTTTGAACACATGAAAATAATGTTTTTTTGGGTGTAGGCTTGAGTTGATTTCTTTAATAATCAGCTTTGGCATTCACTGTCGATTGTAGGATTTGTTTTAAAGGTACACTGTGTAATAACTTTATTCTAAATACTTATTTAAATGTATGTAAGTTATAAAATAAATTCTATGTTTTATAATTCTTTTCATATTAAATTAATAGCGAGTGCATAATGAATCCATCTTCCAAACTTTTACCGCGTTTTAACCTCAATTACGAAGGTTAGCTTATAATAAGTGTTCATAATTTGGACCTGGTGGGACTTTTTTAGTTGGAAATTGTACATGCATCTTTTTTGTCAAAGATGGTCAATTAATTGTAAATTTACAACACCCTCAATGGTCTAAATCAGAGGTACTGAAGTTTGGATGCCAAGAAATCCACAAAAAAGATGGAAGTGCCACAAAATTACAACTTTCATTGCAAAACTATGATGTACTTCAATTTATACATATATATTTTAATATTTTTTGATTATACTGTATTTGAGTTTTTACAAATGTAGTTTATGGCCTAGTAGAGTCTTGCTAGTCCTTGAATGCTTTTCATATTTAGAGTGTAATTAAACATATAAATAATAAAATAAATAAGTACAAAAATTTTTTTCATCCAAAAACATGCATGTATAGTTTGCGTAAATCTTGCTGTATCCTTTACACAAAAATGCATTTATGTTTAAATTATTAAAAAATGTCTGCCCAAAATTGCTTAAACTAAAACCCAAAGTATTCTTCATTTTTTTGGAAATTGTGGATAAAATTGGCAGTATCTTGGACCTAATCAGTCCCTCCAGGACTTTTAAGTTCTTGAGATCAACGATTTTTGTGTATTTTTAAAACAGGAGAAATGAAGCAAATAATGTCATACATTTTGAGAAAAGCCATCATTTTAGGCATTAAATGTATAAATACATCTCTGCAAAATCCAGAGGCACTGCTTAAGTCAGTCTTCTGCTGTTTTGCTCTAACTTGGTTATCTCTTGAGGTTTTTCTACATCTAAAGGTTAGGATGTAGGTTACAACCTTACCTCCAATGGTTACGTGGTGTACCTTTATTCTCTTAACTCTTAGTCGAGTCTAATAGCTGTGCTTTGCTCCTCCCACTTAAGTGGTAGCTTATCCCCCTCCAATCTGCAATGGCGGAATCGGAGGTAAGGCTTGTGAATGATTGGTGGAACTGTTCCCTGGTCACACCCACCAGTGCACTGCAGTTTGTGATGTCATTGCACTTCAACTCCCTCCCTGCATGGCCACTGCCAGAGAGAGCATGTACTCTAAAATAAAATAATGATATTGTTTATACTGCCTTAAATCATTAATAATGCAATACCCATTTTGTTATTAAAGTTGTGGGCAAAAATTGATCTTCTGTAACGTTTTACTCCCATAATGCCATTTCATCCATGCCCTTCATTATTATTTCTGTTGTATGACTAGGGTTCATGTAAATTCCACAGTAAGGATGTAGTGATGCACCAAAATATTTTTAACTGTAAATAAAAATGTTGTTATTGCACTGTTGTCGTCAAAATTCCAGCAGTTAAAAAAAAATGGATGCAGTTTTGGTCACTGAATTGAATCCACACTGCCGACGTGTTTAAATTCATATACCGGCAAGACATAATTGGATGAGCACTAACTAGTTTTGAGCACTTTGAGTAGTTATTGATGCATCAGAAATCATTTGTTTTGAACTTGTGCAGTTTGGCGAACAAACACACAAGTTACATGATTTCAGGTAAGCAAGGCCTTGTTACATCATATCAATGTTGAGAAATTTCAATCATTTGCCACTAGAGGGCAGTCTTGGTGAATCCATTCATTTGTATCAGCTTTTTACCTCATCTCAGAAAGGTTGTATGAAATTCTGGATATTTCAAGGACACATTTGTAGAGAGAGCTGTAGTTAATAGCATCTTTTTAACCAGATAAAATGACAACATTTTCAAATTATTTGTTTGTTTAATAATAAAAAAAAAGGTTTTCAAGTGTAATGTGCACGTACATAGTCAAAGTCAAGTGAAGGTGAGCTTAATTGTCAGTTTAACCACATGTACAGGACATACAGAGAATCGAAATTGCCTTACTCTCAGACCCTAGGTGCAAAACAGATACATTTATTACAAAAAGTAGAATTTGAAAAAGAAATAACAACATATACCATTACACACATAATATAATCTAAAATTGTAAACAATACAATTACACTTAAGGGCACATGGCAAGGAGTGCGAACCAGAGTTGTGAAGATGCAAAACCTATATATAGTGCAAAAAGTACAGTATATTGCAAAACAGTAGTCCAAAAAGCATATAAATATGATAAAGTATAGCTTGAAAAAACTAAAGTATACCTAGCATTCTCCAAAGGGCTACCTGTGGTTTTAGGTTCTGCTGTTAATTCAACAATTTGGGTTTCCTAAATATATAGATCTAGTGAACATTTGTAAACTGCATCCATAAGAAAGGGTGAGAGAGCAAATGTGTGGCTGGCAGTACAGCTACTATATAATTTTGTTTCGTATACAAACTTAATTCTGTGGGCTTCAGTTTGAGGTTGTACATGTGTTCCAGGACCACAGTGGAAGCATGAAGTGGTAAGGGAATCCAGATAAAAAACTAAATAATGGAGAACTGAAATAGCAGAGTAGTTTTTAGAAGCCATATTTCTTATTCACAGCAATAATTGGACCTTATTTTGATATCTAAACATTTTAATCCTCATCAGTTATCACTAGCATGAGATCTCTAATAAAAGCAAACTAATGTGGTTCACACGGATATCCAACCATGTTTGAGAAACAGTTATGGCTGGCAGTGTTTGCCATTTAAAGAACTTCAAAATAAATAAAGCAGTTGGTTGATTTTGTTGACTTTTATTTTATTTATTTTTGTTAAATATTGTGTTTTATTCATTTGAATATTTATTTTTGTTCAATATTGTAAAAATGTTGGTGCATCACTAATTATGCCTTGTTTTCACTAAGCGACATGGTTCAATACAGTACAGCAGTGTTTCTCAACCACATTCCTGGAGGACCACCAACTCAGCACAATGTTCCATGTTTGCTTAACCAAACACGCATGATTCAGATCAATAGCTCATTAGCAGAGACTTAAAAAGACCTGTAATTGGTGGTTGGTGGTCCGCCAGGAACGAGATTGAGAAGTACTGCACTACAGTACAATTTGGTATTAGTCATTCTGATCAGGCCTGCGTTTCCACTGCTAAAAGTGCTTTACTTGGTAGGCGTGGTGTATGGCGGAATGTTGTAATGGTCATAATTCTTGCTCAAAGAATGTAAGCTGTATATGCCGCCACATATCGTATGTTTTACACACAAGTTCATTGTTTTAAATGTAGAAGCCCAGCAAGTGGGAGCACATAAATCGAATAGGCTGCATGCCTCTTGCGCTGTCCGCACATATATATATGTCATATTTGAATGACCTAAGGAATAGTTTGTATTGTCAGAAAATTGGGGGACAAATTTCTAAGATTTTATTAGTATGAAAAGGTATGATTTTTTTAAAAGGTGTGAAAAACCCAAAAACCCAAACCCACCCTAACTCTACCTCTCATTGAGGGATGAGCATATTATACTAAAATGTAAGAATGAGATTGTACAAACACATTGGGGGAAATGTGTGTTTAACACGTCACCGTTTTTCTCAGAAAGCATATTTCTAAAAGTCCTGTTGACTTGAAATTTTCACTGGGTGTTGGTAACAACCAAAGAAATCCTGATTTGCAAAGAAAACAAAACTAATTAGTTTAGAAATTATGTGTAATAAAATTAAACGACACAGGAAAAATGTATTGAACACATGAAGGAAGGTGTAGAAAGGCAATGAAAGCCCAGACAGCAGCTGAAATCTCTCAGTAGTTCTTCAGCAACTCTCTGCCCTTCTTCATTCTAAATTAATATCAGCTGCTTCAGTTCAACATCTACATTAGCAGGATGATGAAGATGAAACCAGAGTGGACATTTCAGCAAGACAATGATCTAAAACACAGCCAAGGAAACTCTCAAATGCTTTCAGAAAAAGAAAATCAAGCTGTAGAATGGGCCAGCCAATGCCCTGACTAACCCAATATAAAATACAAAATAAAGATCAAATTTGACAGACGAGACCCACAGAAGCATCAAGATTTTTACACCCTGTTGAAGTCTGTGGAAAACTGTCACCTAAGCAATTCATGACTTTATTCTCCATATGAGAGGCGTCTTTAAACTGCCATCACCAAATAAGCCTTTTATATAAAGTATTAAATCTGCTTCTCCTTGTGTCATTCCATTCTTATTACGCAGTAATTTTTCAGATTTATTTGTTTTGCTTTATTTTTATGTTTGTATTGTTTGGGTTTTTACCAAAATCTGGTTCAATTCCATGTCAACGGCTCTTTTTAGGAATATTATTCCCAGGAAAAAACATGACATGTACAATACTTACTTCCCCTTCTGTAAATGAGACTTAGTCATTCAATGGAAAAGTTACTCCATAATTAACAATGAAGGACATCTAGCAGATTCTATTCTATCTGCTTTATTGAGCATGGTTCAGTGTCGTGTTTCAGCTATATACTTACAAAATACATACTTCCCATGTTGCCGTTCTCTTGGCTTGTTACACTAATAATAGCATTCAGCAGTGATTCTCACTCCACCCTTTAGGAAACATACTGTTCTGCTAGGTATGCTTGCGAAAGCGTCCCAAAAAAGTGGTGTGGTACGGTTCGCTATTTTGCATTTTACAGTGGAAACTGAAATAAATATATACTGTACTGCAGTGTTTCTCAACCACGTTCCTGGAGGACCACCAGCACTGCATGTTTTGGATGTCTCTTTTATCTGTCACACCCATTACAGCTGCTCTTTCAGTGTCTACTGATGATCTGAATCAGGTGTGTTTGGTTAAGGAGACATGGAAATGTGAGCTGGTGGTCCTCCAGGAACGTGGTTGAGAAACACTGCTGTACTGTACCAAACTGCGTTGTTTAGTGGGAACGAGACATTAGATATCCTACTCAATTGAATCCTATTGCTTGTGATTAGATTGACCAAAACCTCTGAATCCTGTCCTCCGAGATAAATCGACATGGCCTAACAGCCCATCTTTTTATCTCTCTCCAACCACAGACAGTTGCAGGACACAGTTATCGAATGACGATAACCTGTGTCGAATCTGCATGGACGCGGTCATCGACTGTGTGCTGCTGGAGTGCGGTCACATGGTCACCTGCACCAAATGTGGGAAGCGCATGAGCGAATGCCCAATATGCAGACAATACGTTATCAGGGCCGTGCATGTTTTTAAGTCCTAAAACTTCTAGGAGAACATCCCACTCCCTATGTGTTGCATTAAGGACTCCGTGAGGACGCGCTCAGCAAGTGCCCCGTCGTCAAGGAAGATCTCAGCTTAATTTTTCATGAAGCTTCAGGACGCCTTCAGCCTGGGATCCGCAATGGCTTTGTCAATAGACGCTTCAGTAAGAACATTCCTCAAGCTCTTCAAAGAGGCTCTGTTTTAATATGCAAATGTTCAGCAGCAACACTTCACAACCTTGACCTGATGTCCTGCAGCTTTCTGCTCACCTGTCACGTGCAAGCACCTGTGAGAAACTCAATAAAGAACAAAACAATGAGAACTACTCGAGTGTTTCCGTCATCATGAACCATAACTCGGGATCTGAAAGTTCCTGTAGCTCTTTTACTTCTTTTTGTCAGTGGGCTTTTGTTTCTTGCTTAGATTTTGTAGCATCTTGGATTATTCGTATTTTTTTTCGAACAAAGTTTGGAGTTCCTACAAGTAACATCGTAGCTCTTGATAACTTGACACCACGGGACCATTGAAGGGAAGAGTAAACGTCTTGTGGTCATTCTTTTCTGTATTCTTTTGTTTTGTAATCCTATGGCTTCCTCTCTTTGTCCAAAAGTCTTCGGATATTTGCTGGTTTGTTAGTCAGCCTATGTATCGGTGTAAATCGTGAGAATAATAAGAGGAGGTGGAACTGTTTTGTATGCAAATACTTACATTTATGATGTGTCATATCTGAAAAGAAAAGCCATGAACTAGTCAAAATGATCTATTTGTATATTATGTATGTGAAAAATAGCCTTCAATTTATAGGGAACACACTTCTGTTTTTGAAATCTAAGAAATCTTTGAAATTTTTGAAGTCACTTTTAGCTTAGCTTAGCTTAGCATAAATCATTGAATCATATTAGACCGTTAGCATTTCACTCAAATGTGTATATACAGTTGAAGTCTGAATTATTAGCCCCTGTTTATTTTCCCCCACAATTTCTGTTTAACAGAAATATTTTTTTCAGCAAATTTCTAAACATAATAGTTTTAATAACTAATTTCTAATAAGCGATTTATTTATTATCTTTGGCATGATTACAGTAAATAATATTTTACTAGATATTTTTCAAGACACTTTATACAGCTTAAAGTGACATTTAAAAGCTTAACTAGGTTAATTAGATTAACTAGGCAGGTTAGGGTAATTAGGCAAGTTATTGTATAACGATGGCTTGTTCTCTAGACTATCTGAAAAAATATAACTTGAAGGGGCTAATAATTTTGACCTTAAAATGGCTTAAAAAAATTAAAAACTGCTTTTATTCTAGCCGAAATAAAACAAATAAGACTTCCTTCAGACATACTGTGAAAATTTGAAAATACTGTGAAAATTTTCTTGCTCTGTTAAACATAATTTGGGAAATATTTAAAAAAGAAATAAATTCAAAGGGGGGCTAATAATTCTGACTTCAACTGTATATATTTTTGCTGTAGCAAGCATAATGATATTATGCAGCACTACTAAGTAGTTACCTAGCTTTGGGCTTTTTTCAGGCACTGTTTAATATCATTGTGCCTGCTGCAGTCATCATATGGCATCAATGTTCATTAATTCCTACAACGGAATGAGATAAAGTTGAGAATCAGATAGTTCCTAGCAATATCGACCTATAAAAATAGCAACTTTTAAATTCACATTGATCTTAGTACACGATGTAACTACAGAAGCTTTAAGTAGGAAAAGTATCTGAACTCTTATTTGATATTTGAGTGAGATGCTAATGGTCTAATCTGATTCAATGATCTATGCTAAGCTAAGCTAAAAGTGCTCCCGCCAGACCCGGAGATCAGCTGAATGGATTGAAAATGGTTAAACTCATCTGTTTAACTCTAGGGGACTTGTAAAACCTAAAAGTGAAAGATTTGCAGTAAGTTTACTCTCCCTCAGAACATCCAGGATGTTGAGATTTTTTTTCCTCTTAAGTAGAACATTAAAGACGGTTTTACAATTTGAAACCAAATGTTTATTGCTGATTCAGTGGCTGCTGCTACTTTGAGAGTTAAAGAAAACATATTCAGGAAAAACAAAAGTAATACCCGTGGCTTCTGCTGATACATTGAGGTTTCAAGAAGTGAAATAATCATTCTGTGCAAAATCTGAACATTGTTTATATATTAAAAATACATTTGAATCCACAGCCTCAGCGGACAGTCTATTCCAAGCAGTCTAAAGCACACGCGTATTGACCTATAATTGCGAACTCACACATAAGCTGGTGTTGTATTGTTTATCAAAATAGCAGCCTGGGACCTCAGTGAATCATGAGCATAGGGTAATTATTTACTCCAAAGTGGCTGTTAACAATTGACATTTTAAGATTCACAAAGGTAAAAATCTTCTTTAATGTTCTGCTGTCGAAAATAAAGCCGTCTTGTATGGTCAGAAGGTTTGGAAGAATGTTTCCATCACTGAATAAAAAAAAATAAAGTTAATATTTTAGTAATATTCTGACTTTTTCTTCAAAATTGTTATAAAAAATCTGCAATTATGGCTTTTTCAATCATATTCTGACTACTTTCCTCATTTATGGGATTTTATTAACTTTTTTTTTTTTCCTTTTCAGAACTGTGAGGTTCCTAAATCCTGAATTCATGAGTATGCTATGAACTCAGAATTGTAAGACATTAATAAGATATTTTAGGAAGTAGGACCCCCATCCCCTGTTAGAAATATAATTGCGAAGTTATCAATGAATATTTATGAAGATTACGAGTTTATATCCCACAAATCTGTTCATCCAAAATGAAAATTCAACCATCATTTACTCTCCCTTTACTTGTTCTGAACTTGTTTTAGTTATTATCATCTGTTAAACACAAAAAGAAGATATTTTAAAGAAATATGTTGGAAAACAGCAACTACTGACGTCCATGGTATTTTATTTGGTTTGTGACTTTCTTTAAAATATCTTATTTTAGCCAAGTCCCAAATAGCACACTATATGCACTTACACACTCAAAAGCAAAGTATATGAATGTAGTGTCGTCCCAAATGGAACACATTTTTTACCAAGTGCAAATTCTAACCGTTTCCCCGATGACGTTTGCCAAATTAGCGAAATAAATGACGAAACTACTAAATAATACTTGCCATGAATGTAGGCGCATTCACCATCGGGAGGCGCTATAACAAAGACTATAGGATACACAAGACATGTCACTTGTATACTTTTGAATAGGGAAAAGTGAAGCCCTGCCTTCTAGTACAGGAGCCAATCGGCGATCGATATATGGTGAATAAAGCCCGCCTTCTAGTACAGTAGCTAATCAGCGATTGCTATAGACTGACAATTCTCTGGTAGAGGGGCTTAAACCAGACCTGACTTACTGCAGATTAAGTGTGATACGAACATTTAGAAATGAAACTAAACAGACAGTTGTTGTTTAATTTTATTGGTTATTCGTAATATGAAATGTATTCATAAGTTTGTTTTAGAGAATTTGATGTTTTCCCATTCAGACAGAATGCCCGAGCATATTGCTCGAGAGGCGTTTCAAAGATGGCCGCAGAGTAAAAGGACTTGCCTTAAAGGGATTTTGGCTATAATCACTCTCATAGGAGAATTTTGCTTTCACATTCTTCATTCATTCATTCTTTTTCCTTCGGCTTAGTCCCTTATTTATCAGGGGTCGCCACAGCGGAATGAACCGCCAACTATGTTATGTACTGTGCATATGTTTTATGTAGCAGATGCCCTTCCAGCCACAACCCTGTACTGGAAAACACCCATACACTCTCACATTCACACTCATACACTACGGCCAATTCACCTATAGACTGATTTCATGCGGCCGCCATTATTAACAGCAAAATCGAAGCTGCGGTGGGAAGAAACCCGGAAATATAGCCTGAGTCACACAGGAATGTTGTGTACCTGGCTGTATATCTTATCAGCGAAGAGAAAGTGACACAAATTTTTAATTTCACCGCCTTCCAAGCGACCCGATGGTCCGTTCTGAATTAATAGTGAAAATAAAAAGGGATATTTGACCTCATTTTCAGCTAAGTTAAGGGTAATGACACTACTTAGCTAACGTTTTCTTTCCCAAACACACATTTTAGATGCCATTCATCAAACTCAAGTTAATGAACTGATTCTAACTATATTAGACTTGTCACGATACAAAATTTCTGTAATGAAATATAAACCCCCCCCCGCCTATTTCTCGTTAACATTTAAGACACTGTTCATGGAGTTCTTAAACAGCGCTGATTGGCCATTGGGTTCACGTGCTCAACAGAAATCACTATGATTGGCTGTGAAGGTCATCAGTTCACCTCACCACTGTTTACTGAGTGCAAACACAGACGAGCGATCCGCTGATGGGTTGACTGATCTTCACGGCTTTAAAATGCTCCAATGTCCGTCTATGTGTGTTTTCAATCTGTGAAGAGCGGTGAACTGATAACCTTCACAGTCATTCTGTTGAGCACTGGTGAATACTACGGCAAATCAGTGGTGTTTATGAGCGCGCTCAACGGTGCTTAAATGTTAGCGGGAAATGGACGTTTTTAAAACTTTAGTATCGTAACAACACTGTTAAAGACAACACAAAGATGTGCTACAGAGGACTGCATTGTTTTATTGCTCACCGGGTTACATAGGCTGAAGCAGGGAAGCGTCCCCACGGTGTTTACCTAGTGTCATGAACTGAAGTCTAGGAGGACACTTAAGCGTATTACTCTTAAAGAGATTGTGATGTTGTTTGATGCCTAATATGCTTTTAATTGTTTAAATTAAACTGAACTGAATGATATTAAAGTGATGTTTACACCATTTCTGCATTTTGAAGTCGCAGCAACAGCTGGAGGTTTATAGTCCACAGCATATTGTTGCAATGTTTACGGTGCTGATCCTATACTTTCGGGTTTCTTCCCACCGCAGCCTCGCTTTCGTGTTCTAAAATGGTGGTCGCGTGAAATAAGCATATAGCGCACGTCTTTGGACTCTGAGGGAGACCGGAAAGCTCCTCCCCTTCCGCTATGTGAGCAAAGCAGCGGCCGTCGAGCGTGTAAAGTGTCCAACATTCCACACTTCATTTTAATGGCTAAATTAATGCATCATCCAAATATGTAAAGTGCACTTATTCTTTTTAGAATTTCAGCGTGAACGCACTACTTACACTATTTATACTACACAACGACGTAGAATAGTGCAGAAGTATGCGATCTGGGGCACACTTTTTGTGCTCAAAAGAAAAAGAAGAATATTTGTAACCACTTGAGGTTGAGTAAATGAGCTAATTTTCATTTTTGGGTGAACTATCCCTTTAACTAGTGAACGTAAATGAGATAAACTCAAATGTGAGGAAAATTTGGGCCATTTTTAATTATTATTATTATTATAATTTTTTGTTTCAATTTTTACATTCAGTTATAGAATGGGATTTTTATTTTTTGCTTTCTTTTCAAAATTTGATGCACTGTGTACAAGAAAAGTGTCATTTAGGTGCCAAAAAAGATGCATCTGAGTCTCTGATGAACTTACTTTATTTTTCTCCATTATTATTAGTACTTGAATTAATGTGTTTAGCCTTTAAAACTGAAATAACACCACTTGAGAGTGATTTCGCCACTATTATTTTGTTGTCGCCATTACTCACTTGAATGATAAACCCGATTAAGAGTTGTGTCATGGCATAGCAAAATGCTATATCACTCATTAGCAAAGCACCACAGCAATATCAGCGCCTCTCTAACATTCAATATGTGGCATTTTCACTTTAGATGATAAGGGATTCGTGTAATATTTTGATGTATATGCATTACATCACTGTTTAACCTGACATATCTTTTAATTCCTGTGTATATGCCTGTTCAGATATGTTTATTTTTCATAAAAATAACTTGATATTTGCTTCTTTTGATCACTTTGAGCTGTTTCTTTAATATGGCTTAAATAAAACTGTATGTATGTTCTTAGTTACCCTTGTGATGCTTCAATAAAAGTGCTAAGAATGTTTGGACTGGCTTGTACTGTCGTGTGATTGTGTTCTGTTCGTTAAACAAGAAACCAAAACGGATGTCTCACAGTACTTTTCTTTTAATTACATACAAATATAAATAGCCAAATGTACATTAGAGTGTTTTAGATGGCGAACGATGCCTTAATTTATAGTGGTACAAGTATGGCGGTTTAGTTCAAATGGCAGGCTGCCCCTCTTCCTGAAATGTCACCATCCTGAGACGAAACGTACAATAGTAATACACACCGTTAAAATCATTTATCATCATCACAGTTACCATTAACAATAATAATAATGATCACTTTGGAAGGAATAAAAAGCAAGTAATGACATTCATAGACAAATACTGCATGGACGTTCAGCAAAATCTGAAAAAGGAAATAAAACAGAACTACTGTATTGTGTTGAACTAAACAAAATGACTGCTAGCTGGAGTATACACTCACTGGCCACTTTATTAGGTACAGCGTACTAGTACTGGGATTAACCCCCTTTTGCTTTAAAAAATAAAAAAGGTACTGGAAATATTCCTCAGAGATTTTGGTCCATATTTAAATGATAGCATCATGCAGTTGCTGCAGATCCATGATGATGTCCCGTTCCATCACATCCCAAAGTTGCTCTATTGGATTGAGATCTGGTGACAGTGGAGGCCATTTGAGTACAGTGAACTCATTGTCATGTTCAAGAAACCAGTCTGAGATGATTCGCGTTTTATGACATGGTGGGTTATCCTGCTGGAAGTAGCCATCAGAAGATGAGTACACTGTGGTCATAAAGCGATGGACATGGTCAGCAACAATACTCAGATAGGCTGTGGTGTTGACATGATGCTTAATTGATACTAAAGGGCCCAACGTGTGCCAAGAAAATATCCCCCACAGCATTACACCACCACCACCAGCCTAAACTGTTGATATAAGGCAGGATGGATCCATGCTTTCATGTTGTAGACGCCAAATTCTGACACCACCATCCGAATGTCACATTAGAAATCGAGACTCATCAGACCCGGCAACGTTTTTCCAATCTTCATTGTTTAATTTTGGTGAGCCTGTGCAAATTGTAGCTTCAATTTCCTCGTCTTTGCTGAAAGAAGTGGCACCCGGTGTGGTCTTCTGCTTCTGTAGCCCATCTGGCTCAAGGTTGGATGTGTTGTGCATTCAGAGATGCTCTTCTGCATACCTCTGTTGTAAAGAGTGGTTATTTGAGTTTCTGTTGCCTTTCTATCAGCTTGACCCAGTCTGGCCATTCTACTCTGGCATCAACAAAGCATTTACGCCCACAGAACTGCCGCTCACTGGATTTTTTCTCTTTTTCAGACTATTCTCTGTAAACCCTAGAGATGGTTGTGCGTGAAAATCCCAGTAGATCAGCAGTTTCTGAAATACTCAGACCAGCCCATTTGGCACCAGTAATCATGCCATGTTCTAAGTCACTTAAATCACCTTTCTTCCCCATTCTGATGCGCAGCTTGAACTGCAGCAGATCGTCTTGACCATGTCTACATGCTTCAATGCATTGAATGCATTGCTGCCATGTGATTGGCTGTTTAGAATTTTCCGTTAACGAGCAGTTGGACCGTGGCCGGTGAGTGTATATTCAGCAGTTTGTTTGGTCTGACACACGTAGAACTGCAATATGAAATATACTGATAGCTGAAGTCTTGCCTTTTACAACTGTGTAGAACAACAGCTGAAATATGGCACTGTTTTATTTATGTATATACATATATTCATATAAATAGACCTCAAAAAAATCATTTCACGTCTACACCTGCTCTAAGATTAGAACATCAAGTACTTGAAATTCAAAGCGGTCAAAATCCATAAAAAAAATCAGATTGGAACATTCCAATACTGATGACGTAAAATGGCCAGAAATATTTTTTTAAAATCATAATATTTAAAAAAAATAACAATAAAGAACAATACATATACCCAGGACTAAACCAGATATAGCACAAAATTTTAAACTGATAAATCTGTTGTGTAAAAAAACAAAACGAAACAGAGTTTGGAACAATGTACAATCATGCTCACTGTCTCCTGGATTAAGTGTTTGTGATATCCAGTAAGTATTCAGCTCCTACTTTTTTTTCTTTTTTTTTAAATAATACACCACCTTTTAAATACACCTTTCAGAATGTTCAGTCCATCTTCAGAATACTCAATTAAGAAAATGATCACAATTATGTGTCTTTTAAGTACAGTATGTCTTGAAAGGAGCTCACAAAACGCTTTGTACACATACAGGTTGCAGTGCTTCTTTTTTTTTAATGTGCGAATCCAGTTTCAGTCCTAACACATGAGTGCACCTGATACATGGTATCATTTTAGACTGTTTTTTTTTTCAGTTCCTCCCATACACTAGGGGGTGCTGTGAAGTTTTTGGAGCAGTTTATCTTCTTGCAGTTGGAAGGGTACGATGACCGACATCTCAGCGATGAAACGTTCGCATGCCTGTCGGCTCACCTGCTTGCTAAATCGCATGTCAATGCGGCAGATGCTTCCGCAGCGTTTGAAGTAGCTCAGCGACTGATCCGTGACTCTGTTGCACACTAAAAAGAGAAATTAGGAAAGGACATGTCAATAATTAGTAAAAGGAAAGCTATTTCAACTAAATATTAGTCCTAAGTATACTAATTGTTCCAAATATATTACACAGTCCCTCTAGGATTTCACAGGAAATAAAAAATTGGGGGGATTTTTGTGACTTAACAGTTTTAAGTGACATTTATTTATTCATTCATTCATTTTCCTTCAGCTTAGTCTCTTTATTTATCAAGGATTGCCCCAGCGGAATGAACCACCAACTTATCCAGCATTTGTTTTACACAGCGGATGCCCTTCCAGCTGCAACCCAGTACTGGGAGACACCCATACACTCTCCTATTCATACACTTACACTATGGCCAATTTAGCTTATTCAATTCATCTAATGTCTTTGGACTTGTGGGGGAAACCGGAGCTCCCAGAGGAATCCCACACAAACACAATGAGAACATGCAAACTCCACACAGAAATGCTAATTAACCCACCCGGGGCTCGAACCAGCGACCTTCTTGCTGTGAGGCGACAGTGCTAACCACTAAGCCACAAACATCTTGATTCAATATCAATTTTTTAACCTCGAGAACCACTGATTTTTCTTATTTATATTAAAGAAATGCTTCAAACTAGAGTTCAGCCCTAAAGCCTGCTGTATCATATCTGACAATCAAACCAATTGTTTGAAAACACATGCCAAGTTCTCCATGTTGTTTGATGCCTATTTGAAGTGTGTGTGATTATGTGTGAGAGGCTACACTTATGATGACAGATGCATATATACAGTATATAGAAGTTTAGCGATAGACAACTCACGGCCCTAGGTCAAAAAGGCTTTGAATGTGTGTTGTGATCACATCACATGACGCAGGTCTGTCCGGACGAGCACATTGTATTTGCAAATACTATTATGGTTTTGAATGTAAAACTATGCAGATGGTGCATTGTGGTAGGTGGGATTTGGAACAGTGTCCCGACTGCCCAATAATTGTGGGCAATCCTGGAGTGTCTGATTACAGCAACTTCTGTGGTAAAGAGGTTAAGCATTCAAGTTGTATATAATGTAGGTCAGAGCCAGAGTTACTAGCCAGGTTTTTATCTTAGTGGAGCTAATCTTTTAAAATTCAGAAAAAAGGAGAGAATATATATATATATCCTTCGGCTTTAGTTACAATGTACATAGAGTGCACGTGGTCATGACATGCGAATGTGAAAGCGGAAAAAGTGCATGCATTCAAATCGATTTTCAATCACAAAATCCCCCCATCCCACACCCACCGCCCTTTTAAAAACAAAATTTGGATTTGCGCAAATTACAGGCGTCACCCCATTAAGCTTGAAAAATACGTAAATCTGTATTTATAAAGAAGAATCACATCCCTGCGACAGTAAGCAAATCAAGGATAATGGAGATAGTCATGTGGGTGTAATGTTTTCTACGTCAGAGTTTATTCAGCGAATGTGTTTCCATCTCCCATTATTCACATTCACCAAATTTCATCCAAAACTACCTCAAGAAAGCGAATATAAACTTCAAAATCAAAATCTGGTTTTTGTATCACTCATGTGATACTTCAAAATGTGCATTACCATGGTGATGGAAACTCAGCTACTGATACATCTTTACTGAAATAATGGTGATGTTTGGTCAAAGGACTTGCAGACCTCTCTATGAACAGGCCCACAATGTATCATGCCCACATTCACTTCCTGTTGACAGCTTTAGTGATTAAAATTAGCACAATGTTTGTGTTAGTTTCGAAAGGCTGAGTAGTTATTTGGAAACTTAAAGTGTTGATGACACTTTCCTGCCCACTAGCTCTTGATGTTTCTGGTTTCACATAAAAAGGTTCAATGGACAATTATAGATTTGGCCACGGGTCTGGTTCTGGTAACAGATATTTGGGCAAAAACGGATTGTAACTTAAGGTAACCATTAGGCATTTGTGACAATTACAGTGCAATTACCAGAAAGGTTGACATCAGTAAGGGAATCTCTAGTTGTGGTTCCTGCAGCAGTCAGCAGATTTACTGACTGGTCATTGATATGGTTGCAGTAACTCAGGTCCAGACGGGAGAGTAGAGGCATATTTTTAATGATGAGACGCAGAGAGCTGTCCGTGACGTCCAAACCAGCGAGACGCAGGTCTGTAACATTTCTTAGTTTACTTCGGGTGTCCATCTGACCTGTTAGAGACACCACAAATACAGAATAAGTATATACAGTATATTGCATTACTTTTGTTTTGAGTCAGTGACATGGAGCTTGTGCATACTGATCTGGAATGTCGTTTATTTACCTGGTCTGTTGTCAGTTGGAGGGGATAGCAGGTCTCTCATCTGAGGATCTTTCAGCCCTTCCACCCACTGCAGGTCAAGAGTACGAAGTAGAGGACAACTGGATGTGCAGAGAGCCGAGACGGCCACCCATGAACAACCCGAGAGGAGGAGAACCCTTAGTCCTGAACCCAAACAGACTGGTGTTTAGACATCCCTTTATAGATGTGGATGATGTAGATCTACATCATGGGTCTCAAACTAAACTCCTGGAGGGCCGCAGCTCTGCACAGTTTTGCTCCAACCCTATTCAAACAGCTGATCCAACAAGTCAAGGTGTTCAAGACTACCAAAGACTATTAAGCAGGTGTGAGTTGGATGTGGTTGAGCTAAACTGTGCAGAGCTGTGGCCCTTCAGGAATCGAGTTTGAGACCACTGATCTACATGCTTATATAGATGCTGACCTGGTAATCTGTTAATTAGCCAGCTTAATTGCTTCTTGGAGATGTTGGTCCAGCTCAGGTCCAGAGTGATGGGCTGTCTGCGAATTATCCCACTCAGCATGAGTGGAGTGATGGACTTACAACGCTTCAAATCTATACGAGTCCATAATCTTTTGTCACAGCACCTAAAAAGATATTAAAATCACATATTAACTAAAAGTGGACCAATAATTCAATTTCATAGTAATATTTATGCCTAGGCCTACATAATTGCTACAAGACAAGTAATGCCAGGAGTGTCCAATCCTTTATGTAGAGGACCATTTTCCTGAAGAGTTTCGATCCAGTCTGGGTCTAAAAACGTCTAGTAGTCCTGAATAATAATAGTAAAAATAATAATTCCTTACATTTATATAGCGCTTTTCTGGACACTCAAATCGCTTTACACATTTTTGGGGCAATCTCCACATCCACTACTAATGTGTGGCATCCACCTGGATGACGCGACAACAGCCATACTGCCCCAGACAGCACACCACACTCCAGCTGATTGGTGAAGGGAAGACAGAGTGATGAAGCCAATTATGATGTTGGGATGGTTAGAAGGCCATGATGGACAGAGGCCAGTGGGCAAATTTGGCCAGGATGCCGGGGTTAAACCCCTACTCTTTTTTTGAAGAACATCCTGGGATATTGAACGACCCAATCAATATTCTGGGCGTTAGGTCCCACACAGACCGCAGACCCTGCTGGCCTTACTAACAACACTTCCGGCAGCAACCTAGTTGGTCTCCCATCCAGGTACTGACCAGGCGCAGCCCTGCTTAGCTTCAGTGGGTGACTATGTGAGAGTTGCAGAGAGCTAGCTGCCGGCATAACCGCATAAGACTAACCGCTTTAGGTTTGTTTAATTAAGATTGTACGGAACCTCTGCAGAAAGATGGCCCTTCTAAAGAAGAATTGGACATCCCATCTCTTATTTTGTTGTTGATTTGGGATTTCACAAGTCTAATTCACACCACCCTTACACATTTTGGATCTCAGCCGGACTTTCAGAGTCCATAACAACAAACTGATGAGTTCATTTGAAAAAGACAATTTGTTTTATCAGCAACAGTTTGAAAATGTTCCGTTGACCCTGCGACAATAGCCATTTTTCAATATTGGGCCAGTGGGAGCCAGGGCTTTCATTGTTGCTCTTCCACTGTAGGGCCAATAGCTCAAAGTGAAACACAAAAACATCAAACACTTTTGTCACAGAACCTCTTTAACTGACTCAAGCAATCTCTGCCTTTCATTCCACCCATCTCCAGCTAGCCTGCTTTGGCCCACAGTATTCGTTGGTGTCAAGGAAGCCCTAATGAGGCTCGATCAGGCAACGGAAGTTACAGTGGAAATGCAACTGGCCCGGACATGCAGTGGCATGCTCACTTTAGGCAAGACAGTGGAAATGCGGTCATTGTCACCAAAGCGCAAACTAATTGAGAAGGACTGGAAGGGTTGAGGGTGTCATGCAACATTGGGCTAGAGATAAAACGCTTTGAAGTGTGAACTGATAAACAAGTCTTTAGGTGCTTCTTACCAGCGATTCCACGTCCGGCACACGCGCATACACACACAAAGTTCACGATGGCTCAAGTGGCTGAAGATAGCCAGCCATGCCTCTCTGGGAGCTATGTGATTACGACCATCAGCTAGTGGTAGCCTGTCAGGTGGAGGGCAGATTGGAGGTGGCCGGATCACATGTCGCTCCATTTGAACACACTTGGGAGGGGAACGAGCAGGAAGAGGTCTGACTGTAGGTGAACTGCGGTTCAAGCCAAGTGGGGTGATCTGAGGAGGGTAAAAGTGCCGCAGCTCCCAAGACGTCCCATTCATCTCCCTTGCTCGTAAGTGCGGTCGCTCCCCTCCTGCCTCTCCACCTGCTCCCCTTTCAACTCCTCCTCCACCTCCTCCTGCATTCCCTGCAGTCCCGTTGCGCAAGCCTCTCTTTGGTTCCTCGTTCTCACTGTCCTCTGCTTCGCTCTTTAGTGGTTGCTGGTTTTCATTTGCCAGTGAATGTTCTGTGCGACGGATCTCCATGTTGAGCTGCTTGCTGAGTTCCGCACTGAGCTGGCGGTTTGGAGGCTTGCGCCTGTGTCGCCTTGCCCGAGCGCGTGGGGCCTTCTCTTGTGTCTCACTTCCTTCACTGCTGGGTCCTGCCCTTGGAGAACTGCACCGTGAAGCATCACTCTCAAGTGAGAGAGAAAGGTTCTTTAGCGCAGGGCTGCTGTCCCTTCCTCGTTTCTCATTACTGTCCTCCTCCTCTTCCTCATCATCGTATTCCTTTTCTTCATCATGGTCTTCCTCTTTCCTCATGTTGTTAAACTCCTTTAGGGATCTGAAAGGGGGATCTCTGTCCTCCCGTCTCTCTTCCTCATGCTCTTCCTCTTTTCTCACTATGCTATAGTCTTTCTTTATTGAGCGGCGAGGTTGTTCTCGTTTTTCCTGCCTCTCTTCCTCTTCATCAGAGTTGTCTTCCTCTTCTGTTTTCATGTGAGAAAGTTTGGGAATCAAAGGCTCTTCAGGTCTCCATGGTTTCTTCTGCTAAAAAAAATGTCAAGAAATGTTACTTAATGAAAAGGGTACAGAAGGTTTTTATGCAAAGGAGATTATCTGTGATTATACCTTACCTTTTTTTTAGCACTAGCCTCCTCTTCCTCTTCATCATCGTCAAATAACTTCCTTTTCTTCCTCAAGAAGTTGGGCACTTCAGATCGTGGTCTTGGCAGACCACTTGGGGACAACAGCGGGGGAAGGCGTGAGGGTAGATCCTCAGTCTTCAGTCTGGGAGTTTCCTCCCTTTCAGTCTTCCTCTTGATGGATGCTGGTCCTGTAGATGTCTGGTCCCCTTCCTCTCTTCCGTCACGTCCAGCTTTTTGCTCCCTCAGCAGGGACCCGGGCAAGTTGGATGCGTACTTAAATCCTGGGCCCCGTTTTTGCTTACAGGCCAAAGAGTGGCAAGAAAATACAAAAAAACTTTATACTTTATGAATGACATTCATTGTTCACCAAGAACGAATTGTGTTCCTATTTAACTGTTAAACATTTCAGAGTTTACACTAAGGGAAATAGCTTGACAGTTCATCGGTTACTGAAATTAATTTGAATAACACAGCTATTTGCATTTTATTTGCATCTAGATTTGTTTTGACAGTTTCCTTATGGCCTTGTCATTCTAAATGACACACACACACACACACACACACACACACACACACACACACACACACACACACACACACACACACACACACACACACACGTCTCTTAACGCTTTTTTGTGAGAAACTAAAAACAGCGATTATATATGCGAGGCAGCAAATATTACATAAGTAAAAATTTGCAAATATCACATGCATTCTTGTATACCACATAAATGAGTCTGTTCTATACACACTTTAATAAATGCATATGCATTGTCTACAATACTTTGTACATCTTTTCAAATGGTAATGCAAATCTATAAATTGTATAAATCTAATTTATACAATCAAACCATTGTATTACTGTTCCCCAGATACTCACTTTCCCAGTTTTCCCAGCGTAATTGCATTTTGGACATTCCCAGCAGTTAGGAAGTTCATCATTTACAACACCAGCTGCATCCTTCACCTGTATTTAGGCAAGAGATAGAGTTAGAGCAGAAGAGGCATCTGAAAAACATTTGACAACCAAATCCACTCAGTAATGTGAATAAACAACAACCCCACATACTAAACAGGAACAAAAGGTGTTAAAAACAGATCCGCCCACCAAAATGCACTTGAACATCTCTTCCTCTTTCTGTGCTCCCCCAAAATGAAAGACAGTACTATATACACTCACTGCTTTGCTTTTACTCTAAAAATGAGTGGTTAAGTCAAGGTGTATTCAGTCTGACCTTGAGGCAGTTTGGGTGGACAATCTCATTGCAGATGGAGCACTCCATGAGCATGGCGTTAAATTTTTCATCCTCGTCATCAAGAGTGTCTTCTTTACCAGCTTCACCACACACCACACATACTGCTGTGTGTGGTAACACAGGCTGTAAAACAAAATGGCAACACATTCACACATTTGAAACATCAACCATTTTGAAAATGTGTTATTGCAAATGATGACATTAATAATAATTAAACACACTTTAAGGGTTTAAGAAGACATTCATTTAATACAATTTAAGATATTTTAGACAATTTTAAGCTGATCGATAAGGGGATAGTTCACCCAAAAATTATAATTCTCACTATTTACTCTTGCTTAAGTGTTTCCAAACCTTTATGAATTGCTTTATTCTGTTGAACACCAACAATATATTTTGAAGAAAGCAAAAAAAAGAAAGAAAGCGGAAACCATTTACTTCCATAGTAGGAGAAATTTTACAGAAGTCAATGGTTAAGGGTTTCCAGCTTTTATTAAAATGTGTTCTTTTGTGTTTAACAGAAGAAAATGAAACCGGTTTGAAACAAGAGAAGGATGAGTAAATGATGACAGAATTTTCAATGTTGGGTGAACTACACCCCTTAATGAAAATACATTTCTGGATTACACTTCATATGCCAGTACACGATTATCTTCTTCACAGTGACCGTACAATTACCTTATCAGTGTTGGTGAAAAAATGACCCAAAATTTAAATAAATAAAAAACAAAAATACAAATCTGAGACAGACATGTGCCTGCAATTAAAATCTTATTTTAAGTGCCATGATTAAAGTGAAAACAAAAGTAAATGTGTGGCATTATATGTACATTAGGGCTGCGCAATATCGGAAAAATCTGATATTGCGATATTTTATTTTTCTACAATAAATATTACGATATGAATACAGTTTCAGAAGATAGTTTAAATTGCACTATTTGACTGTGTTTTCTGGGAAGTCCAACAATATTCAGTTAGAGAAATTGAATAACCACAATAAAATTATAAATTTTAGACCAAGTAAAAATTTAGTTTCGTTTCACCATCAGAAGAAATAAGCGAAAAAATTGCTTGTTTGAAGGAAATGATCTGCAAGTGGAGTAAGTGAAATGATCTTGTTTTCGCTTTGAAATGCAGATATTTGGACTAAAAACAAGACAAACATTCTAAGAAATGTTTTTTTTTATATATAATTCCATATACATACAGTAATTAAATACAATTTTGTGGCTTCTGGTAAACTATAATTCAACTGGACTTTGCATATCTTTGCGATGTGACTATTGCGAATGCGAACATTGCGATATCGATACATTGTGCAGCCTGAATGTACATTATATGTACATTGCATTAGATTCTTTTTAGCACTGAGAACAATGACTAATCACACACGTGATTGAACTTATGAACCCAATGACTAATCAAATCAATCAAAGCAGTCATTATTAGTGGTCAGCCAATCACTAGATTGGATTATTTGTTACAAATCTATCTACATTTTAGTTATGCAAACAAAAAAGAAATTACGGACATTCTAACAACTCATTTCCAACAGTTCAGACTAGGGCTGCACGATATTGGAAAACATTTAACATTGCGATATTTTTCATTTTGCGATATGAATACAATTTGACCAGATAACTTAATATCTCTATTTGCAAAGAATTTATAATGTTAGATCGATTGGGGCGATGCAGTGGGAGTGTATCTCCATTAAATCTAATAAACAATCTATAAACGTTTTGTGTCGGGAGTATTTTCATGCATCTAGAAAAACAATCAAGAAAAAGATACAATTGAAACTAGAAAAGTAAAGTCTGAAAGTTTGAAGTAGCTTTAAAGTTTAAAGACTTGAAGTAGTTTAAACAGGTGGCATAGATAAGTACATATATGTTACATGTTTCTAGTATGGATTGGCATGCTTTTTTGTTAGGTGGTTGCTAGGGTGTTCTGATTCATTGCTAAGGTGTTGCTAGGTGGTTGCAAGGGTGTTCTAAATGGTGGTTGCTAAGGCATTGCTAGGGTGTTCTAGGTGGTTGCTAAGCTGTTGCTAGGCAGTTGCTAGGGTGTTCTGAGTGGTTGCTAAGGTGTTGCTAGGGTTCTCTAGGTGGTCGCTAAGGTGTTGCTAGGCAGTTGCTAAGGTGTTCTGAGTGGTCGGTAAGATGTTGCTAGGTGGTTGCTAGGGTGTTCTGAGTGGTTGCTAAGCTGTTGCTAGGGTGCTCTAGGTGGTCGCTAAGGTGTGGCTAGGCAGTTGCTAAGGTGTTCTGAGTGGTCGCTAAGATGTTGCTAGGTGGTTGCTAGGGTGTTCTGAGTGGTTGCTAAGGCATTGCATGAAGTTTTCTGAAAACCGTAAGTCGGATCAGTTGGAAAATATATAGCAAGTCGAGTTAGACCTGTTTGGAGGTTTGGTGTTAGTTTGGTGGTGGTCTCAGAAGAAGACAGAAGAATAATATGTTTATGTAGAATAACAGTATGTTGGCTTTCTTAAACCACCATAATTAAGTGTTTTATCGTTTCCCGAGTCTAATAGTATTCAAGTACAGTAACTGAATGAAAAAAATATAAATATTTCAATGTAATAAATCATAGTTAAGGTCCCAAATGGTACAATTTCTTGTACCTGAATGCTTTTTAAAATCATTATACAATCACAGGCATCAAAAACACATGCAAATGATAACTTACAACACAAACTCAACATTGCATATGTCCTGCGACGTGACTATTATGAATGATCACATTACGATATCGATGCTGAAATGATATATTGTGCAGCCCTAGTTCAGACTCAGGTCATGTCTACACGTACATGGAGTTTTTCCTATATTCGTTTAAAAAAAACTGCACATTCATGTGAACAAATGAACAAACTACATAGAAAAAAAAACTGTGGTATTTAAAATACCTGTGTTTCTGTGGACAGGGCCAAATTTGTTTGTTTTACTAGAGATTATATTTATTTGTTGTGCACCTTGTTTTGAACTTTCTCCGTCTCACTCATGGTGAGATTTGGCGAGGATTATTAAGTAAAACTGGCCTTAGACAGTTTAGTTTGGTCTGCATCAAACCTGCAGGAAAATTTCTGCCTTTGCTAAAAGGCAGATTATTTTACCAATAATTATTGTCAATATTGGTAGCCTATTGCAGATTTCAAAGAAAAATCTTAATATTAAAAAAGGAAATTTAAGCTAGACCACAACAGATCAATGGCATAACGAATGCTCAAATAATGTAGCTTACAGCAAGCATCATGTTTTTAGTTAGATTGTGTCGTGTCACATAGTCTACAGTAGGCCTATAGGTCTGTTATTTTTACTAAAGAAGATATATTATTTGAGTTTAACACCAGAGCTATAGAAATTGTATTATGCTTAGAAAAAAAGAAGAAGAAAAAAACGGCACAGTATTGGGATCGGATCTGTATCGATCGATACTCAGAATTTTGGTATCAAGATTGGATCGGTTCCAAAAAATAAAATGGTATCAGTGCATCCCTATTTATAACCAATCACATCTTTTACATTTTACAAACAGCAACACAATGTACGTTATAACTTGAAAAAAAAAGATAATATATACAAGAATTTCATTTTTGGTCTGAAAAAATGGTGTCTATCAAGTAGTAATATTCTCAAGGAAATAGAGGAAAAGGGTTGTGATTTGATGTGTCAGCTATGTGAAATGTGGTTCATGAATCATAATAGTGTC
The DNA here is from genome assembly GCA_903798205.1 of Danio tinwini. Classification (NCBI taxonomy): domain Eukaryota; kingdom Metazoa; phylum Chordata; class Actinopteri; order Cypriniformes; family Danionidae; genus Danio; species Danio tinwini. Next base: position 1,279,104 of record CAIGQZ010032553.1, on the reverse strand, counting down.
TGTTTAAACTGATTTCCTTACCGCTATGCATTGCCTCATGATGCAAGACTGCTTCATTCGACCGGGGCCTCCAAACTTCTTCATGTCCTTGCAGAAGTGACACTCTCCACATTCTGTCCGCACACATGCCTCGCACTTCCGGCAGCGTGTGCGTCTGCGGCGGGCTCCAGAGGACGTTCGATTGGATGGCAGCTTGACTGCAGTTGCAGTGGATGAAGAAGTGGTCGCTGATGGAGTTGTGGCTGTTGATGTAGCCATTTTAGGTTTGGGTTTGTTGGGTAGCCGTTGCTGATGAACAAAAAGAAACAATGAGAATTAGTTTTTACTGTATTTTAAGATATTGTTACACTATCCCTCTTCAGTCCTCACACATACTGTACTTTTTAAGATATCCTGTATGAGCAAACAGAAACTTCCAGTGAATCGGTTCTGGGGCCTCATTTATAGAACATCATGTAGAATCCTTCCTAAAAATGATTGTATGGCAGATTGCTGAAAATGGTATATACAAAAAATAACTTGCAACTTTTTCAATGAATTTTCAGCTTTATAAATCACAATCTACTTGAGAATCTGCATACATGTAAAAATCTTACATACATCCCTTTACATGTCCACTTCCAATCATATTTAGTCAAATTTTTACCACAGTACTGTATCTCTCCAATTGTGCAGGCAATGGTTCTTTCCTATTTAGATTACAGTCCAGTGGTATGGTCGAGTGCATCAAGTAAAGACTTTGATAAGTTACAGTTAGTCCAAAATAAAGTGGCACAACTAATTTTACACTGCAATAGAAGAGTTAATATTATAAAAATGCATAAAACTTTAGGTTGGTTATTGGTGAAGGATAAGGTAATTGTTTCTCTGTTGTGTTTCATAAGAAATATTTCTGTCAAGAGTTCCAAGTGCTGTCAACTACTGTCAATGCTAGTCAAATTTTAATACCAGGAATGCATCAAAGGGAACATTTTTGCTTCCTGTTTCAAAAACTAATGCAAAGCAATGGATTGTAATGTATAGAGGAATGAAAACATGGAGTGAATTGCAATCAGACATTACATGTTACATTACATTACATTGTCAATACAAATCACCTCAAGAAGTTCCATACATATTAAAATAAGTATATCAAAAACATAGCAGAAACATATTGGAGACTGATGTGTGAATGGTGTCCTAAAATGTGTAACGACATTGCGTGTTTGAAAGCACATTTGCATATACAGGTGAAGTAATTCTTGTAATTTTACTATAGTTTGCATAAAAACACACAAAAGAATAACAACACAAAAATGGGGTTCAGATTAAGTCCAAATGCTTAGGCCATAAATGAGAGTCGGCACACCTGCTTTTCAAATAAAAATCTGAGATTTTTGATGAGTCATTCGTTAGCTTTTATTTGTGTTGTAATTTATTGTGTGTAATTTTGGGGTATTTTAGGATGGAATAGAGTTGGTTCTTTTTGAAGTTTATTAGTTATCCAGTAAACACCCAATTTCATATTTATTTTTTGGATAAAAATGTTATTGTACCTTCTACAAAATTCTTTTTTGTGTCATAAACAGGAAACTTGGACTGAATGTTGCTTCCCAACCAATCATTGTTTGCAGTCACACATTGTGTGTAATGTTTCTGGAATCAGTTCTAATTTTCCCAAGACAAGAAAGGAAACAAACACTGAAATGGCATGTTTTGTACAGTCTGGCTTGTCATCAGAAAAGCCTTCAAAAAGAAACAAACTTTTCCTCCATTGCATAATTCAGTCTCTCTTTCATTTTGACTTGTTTGAAAGCCTACAAACCAACTTCTGCGCATCTATTCGTCAGTGTTACAGATAAGATAAAACCAGTTATAAAGGACCAAATAACATAGTTTTTGTGTTGAAATTCTGTGAAGTGCCTTCGATGCATCCACTATGACAGACCAACAAGCGTATGAATTCATATGATCTCTTTTGTACAATTTAGTACAATTTACTTCTATCCCAATGACGGTTGGGTTTAGGGGTGGGGTTTGGTGCCACACCTCTTTTTACAAACTGTGCATTTTAATATGACTGAATTCACACAAATTAGCCATTAAACTGACAAAATGCTAAATAGTTTCCTTTTGATATCAGTTTGGACAGACCACACAAAATAAAAGAATACAAATTTTAAACTGCCAAATTAATATGCACCCCAAACAGAGCCCTGCTTCAATAAGAAGGTTCAAGTTTAAGGATTTAAAAATGAATAAATGAACAATAATAACGAAGTGTGTTTAAAAAAACAGTTATATCCTAACACACGTCCTATTCTTATGACCCACATAGTGATGCATACGTCTCCAAAACCTGACAGGTGGACAAATCTCAACTTGTTTTAATTAAAGCAAATATAAATATGCATATAATAAATAATACTGCTAATAATAATAATAATAACATTATACAAATGCAAATTGTCATGAATAAACTGAAAAAAGCCATGAAGATAGTGTTTTTAATATTTATGTATAAAATAATAATTTTTGTAGTATTATAATCCTTTAATTATTTTCACATGTAAAGATATTTGTGCGTTCCTGAACATCCTATATGTACTAAGCGTTCTGCGCTGGACTTTAGATTAGCTTTCAGCTGGTCAATGGCGCGGTCTATATCAGTTCCCCAACATAGCAATGCACCAACAATGCGCCTTAACACACCTACTTTATAGACCGGCACGCCCATGAGTTCACAAAGTGGCACAAATGGATTTGCTATTTAAACAAATTGGTGCAAAACATGAAAATTAGGGTTGTGCTGGTCTGAAAATAGCAACAAATCGCGGCAAACACATCTCGCACCTTATTGCGCCAGGTGTATGATATAGGACCCTTAGTGTCAGATAAGCTGAATTGAGTTAGTTCAATCAACTCTTGAGTATTATTCACAACTATGAAAATCCATTAATATTGGAGCTCCAATAATACAATTCATTATGGCAACAGGACCTGACAAAATATGTCTGCATATCTGAGAGACAATACAAGTTTCATTTTTATAATATAATAATATTACAGGTTTTATATTATTACAGGTGAAAACTAGCAGAATGCTAAGTTATTGAACTGATAATGGTTAGCACTGTCGCCTCACAGCAAGAAGGTTGCTGGTTCGAGCCTGGTCAGTTGGCATTTCTGTGTGGAGTTTGCATGTTCTCCCCGTGTTCACATGGGTTTCCTCCGGGTGCTCCGGTTTCCCTCACAAGTCCAAAGACAACCGCTATATGTGAATTGGGTAGGCTAAATTGTCCTAAATGTATGTGTGTGAATGAGTCTGTATGGATGTATCCCAGTAGTGGGTTGCAGCTGTAACGGCATCCGCTGCGTAAAACATATGCTGGATAAGTTGGTGGTTCATTCTGCTGTGGTGACCCCTAATTAATAAAAGAAATAAGCGGAAAAGAAAATTAATGAATGAATAGATTATTTAAGTGTTTTTTTTTTCTTAATTTTGCAAATGATCAGCCAATAGGGTTTGAAAAATAAAATCTTTCAAAAAGAAAGTGCAATTAGCTTACTTCCTTAGCGATATATCCTAATATTTACAGTAAATAAATGCAAAAAGTTCTAGACATAATAGACGTAGCTCAACATATATTCCACAACATGTAAAAGTAGCATTTCTTTGCAATAAATGTGCTATATATACTTTTTGCTGGCTGATACACCCTATTTCATACACTAAATAATCTGGTTTTCAATTTGCATTAAGAATATTTTTATTACCGCACTGGCAGATAATTTTACTCACTACCATGGTAACTGATTCTAAGTACATTTTAGAAAGGGACTTGACTTACTCTGCTTTCTCAGGTTTGACATACCTCCCATTCTGAAACAGAAAACCCAGAGTTTCCCTTATTTCAGGATTAACATACTCAAAAGTTTCCCTTAACCTCTTTTCTGAAACATGCTCCAGATTGTGCCTAATATCAGAGTCTGACCCCATCATAATAGACTAACATTGCTTACTTATTCATTATTTTTCTTCGGTCCCTTCATTCATCAGGCGTCACCACAGCGTAATAAACCGCCAACTTATCCAGCATATGTTTTACACAGGAGATACCCTTTCAGCTGCAACCTAGTACTGGGAAACATCCATACACCCTCATTCACACACATACACTATGGCCAATTAAGTTTATTCAATTCACCTTTACTGCATGAACACGGGGAGAACATGCAAACTCCACATAGAAATGCCAACTGGCTTAGCCGAGGCTCGAACTATCAATCTTCTTGCTGTGAGGTGACAGTGCTAACCACCGAGCCACCGTGTTGCCCAAAATTGCTTACTTATTACAGTACAGGTAATATGTAAAATGCATACCAGCACATAATGTTTTATACCACTTGGCAGTCAGAAAAACAAAACAGCACAGACACCTGCTTTACATGATTAACTCACTGGCAGAAATGAAGAGCTCGTGCTCTTCTGTAATGACTATATTCAGCACATTATACAGCTCTCCATAGATCAAAGCTGTTTCCAGCCCCTCTCATTGGCTGTTTACCCACCCACCATCCCTGTATGAATCCGCCGCTTGATTTATTCACTATGCCTCAAAATAATCTGCGCTCACATCCTTTCTTTCACCCTTGAGAGTTACAATATTTGATAGCTATTGTTCATCATCGCTTCTAACTCAACCGTGCCCGATTCTCATGCAGCACAGCCTCTGGTATATAACCTCATTATGTGGCTCTGTTATTTGGTTCATCTCTAATGTAGCAGCAACAGCAGAAATGCTGGATTACAGCAAATTCATCCCGATTGCACGAGATCGTGTGCAGCAGCAATGTGGAGGTGTAATAACATCCTGAATACTGGCTCCAGCATTACAGTTCTTAAAAACGGAGCACATCTTTGATTGTATAACACTTGCCACATGACAAGCTTTCACATTTTCTTACACATGTGAATTATATGTCAGTTGCATAGTAACAGGACGTTTATATTTAGCAATTATTATTTATCTAAAGTGACTAACGTTCGGGATAGCTAAAAACAGTACAGAACAGTCTGTCTACTAGCACGAAGGTTAATATTATTAAACTGGAAACTGAAAGCTGCTCCCACATACAGTTGAAGTCAGAATTATTAGCCCCCCTGTTTATTTTTTCCCCAGTTTTTGTTTAACGGAGAGATTTTTTCAACAGATTTCTAAACATTATAGTTTTAATAACTCATTTCTAACCACTGATTTATTTTATCTTTGCCTTGATGACAGTACATAATATTTGACTAGATATTTTTAAGACACTTCTATACAGCTTTAAGTGACGTTTAAAGGCTTAACTAGGTTGATTAGGGTAACTAGGCAGGTTAGGGTAATTAGGCAAGTTATTGTATAATGATGGTTTGTTCTGTAGACTATCGGAAAAAACAATTAGCTTAAAGGGGCTAATCATTTTGACCTTAAAATGGTTCTTAAAAAATTTAAAACTGCTTTTATTCTAGCCAAAATAAAACAAATAAGACTTTCTCCTGAAGAAAAATATTATCAGACATACTGTGAAAATTTCCTTGCTCTGTTAAACATAATTTGGGAAATATTTAACAAAGAAAATCAAATGGGGGCTAATAATTATGACAAAAACCAGCAGACCAAGGAACAGCTTTTTCCCCAGAGCTGTCTCCCTTTTGAACTCTGCCCCCCCCTAATACCCCCCACCCCCTCCTCATAATTTATACTCCTCATAATCACTGCACTATTTAACATTTGCACATTTAAAAATTGCACATATTCATTGCCCTGACTCATTTATTTGAACTGTACATACGCATGTACATTTGTAATTATGTACACACCCACTGTACATATACATTTGAAATCATGTTTATTTATCTGCACACTTCTGATTATTAATAGCAACCTGCACATATACCCATCTATTGTAAATCTCTGTTCATAGCTAATACAACCTGTATGTTCATAGTACATCCATTTATAAATATCACCATAGTTTTTCTATAACTGCACTTTATAACTTATACCTGTATCCTGCACTTGCTACTATTGCACTCCTGGTTAGACCTAAACTGCATTTTGTTGCCTTGTACTTGTACATGTGTGATGACAATAAAGTTGAATCTAATCTAATCTAATTCTGACTTTAACTGTATATACATCTAATGAGGGATATAATGAAACATTTGGAACTGGCGAAAGTCAGATTGTGTCAGAAAGACAAATTCTATAAAATCTGGCAACCTTTCATGGATTATTTTAAAAGCATAAAATCTGCAAGAAATAGTTAAATTGAAGAGGATTAGACTAATTTAGATAAAAACAGAAGATCAGTGTTTTGTTTTTTTATTTGTATTTATTATTATTATTTTAAATGTATTTTATTATGCGTTTCCTTTTTGTAATTGATTCATTTATTTTTATTATAGTATTAATGTATTATCACTATACTATTTTTGTATGGATTGTTTGTACTGTATAGTGCATGTTTTATTGTCAATTTTGTGAATATTTGTTGAACCAAATTTGTAAGTCATTGTGTTTTCATGTCTAAAAACAATAAAGAAAAAAAAGTGACGTCTTCAATGGTCTTGAAGGACAAAATGAGAAATAGTATCAGGTGCTTCATACGTGTAAGGACAATTGCTTTTCTTCTTGAACAGCAGTGATGTACAAGCAATAATTATTAACATCACTAATTGTAATCGCAATATCTCAGCGCAATCATTATAATCCTCACCCTCTCTCTCTGAAAGAATATTGATTTTCTCTGTTACACATAAGTGTTGCTATCTTGCCTCACAGCTGAGATAATGAATACATTACAACACATGCACAAAACTGCAGTGCAGTGCTGGAAGTCTGTCCTTCTGCAAAGTAACCATGGCAACACAGCAGTTCCTTGCTGACTGGTTGAGTGAAGGAATACTTCTATTCAACATTTAATTGGCTCGGAAGGGGGAAGTGGTTGATGATTGGGCTTAACGTCAGATGTTTTTTTTTTTTTTTGTTTCCAGTTTGTTTTTTCTAAATTGTAGCACTATAAAACTGAAAAATAGCCAATGGTGCTGCATTGATGGGCTGACAAAGAGAGCAAATATTGTGTTAGATGTATTCAGGTATTCCTTGCTTTCATTTGATTTCAATTTCCTGCACAACAAAACAATTATGCTGCAACCATTTATATTTCATCACAACCGATTCGGGGGGGGACTGCAGACCAGCACAGACTGCTGACTATAAGAATGCTTACTATAGAGCACAACAGTGTTTTTGTGCTTTGGAGTGATGCATCACAGCTGTGACCTCTATTCCCGCTGTCCGAGTGTGGAACCCAATACGAGAGCTAGACATTTCAAAAAGAATCCTTTATCACAGCCAGTTTTCATCAGCTGCCCAAAGATTATACACGTGTGAGGATGTAAACTGCACCACAAACAAAGAACTGTTTGGACTGATGAAGCTGATCCGAGATCAGACTTCCTGAACACAGTACAAAGCCAGCTCATTTAGTTACTCTTAATATTTGTTACCACTCAATGGATTATTTAGTCTGTAAAATCAATGACATACACATACATAGACACTTTATTAGGTACACCAACTATACCTTTCTAGCATTGCGTTGGACCCTATTGTGCCTTCAGAAATAACTTAATTATTTGTGGAATAAATATAGTAAGGTGAAACCATTTTAAAACCATTTTTTGATTTGAAATAAGATTATTTTTGCTTAACCAATTGGCAGATTATGTTGCTTGTTTTAAGGAAAATCTCAATTAATTTTGATATTCATTCATTCATTCATTTTCTTTTCGGCTTAGTCCCTTTATTAATCAGGGGTCACCACAGCGGAATGAACCGCCAACTTATCCAGTATATGTTTTACGCAGCGAATGCCCTTGCAGCTGCAACCCATCACTTTGAAACACCAATACACTCTCATTCACACACATACACTACGTACAATTTAGCTTACTCAATTCAACTATAGCGCATGTGTTTGGGAAACTGAAGCACCCAGAGGAAACCTACGCGAACACAGGGAGAACATGAAAACTCAGAATTGCCAATTGACCCAGCTGAGGCTCGAACCAGCAACCTTCTTGCTCAGGCGACAGTGCTACCCACTGCGCCACCGCCACGTTAATTTTGATATATTATTTCTAAAAACAAGACAATGCTTCTTAATTTAATAATTTGTAGATATTTAGACTAGTAACAAGACAAAAATCTCTAGGTAAGAATAACAGTGTTGTCCATTCTGATATGACTGCATCATGCAGTTGTTGCAAATGTGTCTGCTGCAATGATCCATGATGCAAATCTCTCATTCCAGCATTGTGCTCTGTTGGACTGAGATGTTGTGGCTGCAAGTCCCTTGAGTATAGTGAACTTTATGTTGATGATTTTAGCTGTGACTTGGTGTGTTATCATGCTAGAACTACCCAATACAAGATGCTATGCTGCAGATGAACATGGTCAGCAAATATTCAGGAAGGCTAATACTTAAATGATATTGAGTGTGAACAATTGCCTCACCCACTGATAACAAGACACTGTTCTTTATCCCGCCAAATTTTTAATACCATTCTGACCCTATCATTTAAATATCCAAGCAGAAATCAAGACACATTAGATCAGGCATCCATCTTACTGTCTTCTATTGTTCAGTTTTAGTGAGCTTGTGTGAATTACAGTATAGCCTAGGTTTCTTGTACTTGGGTTGCAGGAGTATCACCGTTGTGCTCTTCTTCTTCTGTTGCCGTTGCTCACTTGCTTTAAGGTTAGACATGTAAAAAGTGGTTATTTGAGTTACTCTTGTCTTTCTATCAGCTAAACCAGTCTGTTCATTGCCCTCTGACTGGCATTAACAAGTTATTAACCCACAAACCACTATACATTAGATATTTTCTCTTTTCAGACCATTATCTCCAAATCCTAGAGAGACCCTTTTGTGAAAATCCTAATATATTAGCAAATTAAGAAATACCAGTCTATCTGGCACCAACAACCATGTTCAGAATAAACTTTCCTGCCCATTATTATGCTCATTTTGAACTTTAGCAGAACATCTTGATTATATCTACATAACAAAAGGTATAGCAGATTTTGGTTTGATACAGCTTCCACTGCATTCCACACCTAGTACCTGGTATTTTTAGTAAGCCAGTAGTAGTTTTTAGTAAGCCATTCCATTACCAAAACCTGACTACCAGCATCATTGGATTTGGGACACGAGACCCCAAACCCACTATATTTTTAAAAAACAGCAGCAGCCAGTATTGTGGTTTGGACTACAGTTTTTACCACCACAAGAAATTGCAGTATTGTAGACCCTAGGCATTTGTCCACATGTTCCCCTTATTGGTACCCGAGGAACAAATGGGACAACCCAGAATGAAAATTGCAGTTGAGGCGGTGCAAATAAACTGAAAAAATGTAAACTGAGCTGTCAAACTGTACCTTAGCAGCTAAAATGTACTGAAAGTCTGTCATGTGATTGGCCAATTGAATGTTTTCAAATACAAGAGGTACCCAATAAAATGGCCTTTGTGTACCTGTGTCAAAACAACAACAACAACAACACAAACTGTACTCTCTCAGTGGTCTCATTAATCCCAATGTGTTCTGCAGTCTACGTGTAATGTTCTGCCAATCTATGGCCCATAATCTATGATCAAACAATGGCTCCTGAAAAAATCCTACCATCATAAAATTCTACATCTAGGATCTTTATGCGAACTCAGCCTAATCATTTTTATCAGGAAGCAAAAACCTAGAGACACTTTCTTCCCAGATAAAGTCCACTAGTAATCATTCTCCTTTCTGAAAATGCCACATGCATCATCTGTTCAAGCCCTCAATGGAAGTTCTCACTCATGAGTTTTAAAATTACAATCATGCTGTGATGTTCGTTCAAGTGTTTTTAGTCAGAATAAATTAACAAACTGGGCAATATCAAATTCTTTGCTTCACTGTCCAATTCCTGATAAAGACGAGAAGCCTATTAGCACTAAAGCAGCCAAATAAATAGCAAAGGATGCAGTTTAGGCGTGTGACTGATAAGTATTTTATTTAAATTATGAGAAAAGAACCAACTTAATGTGTTTTCTAGCTTTATTGTTAGTCCTCAATATTTGTAAAAACAAAGCTTGCACTGCCTTATAATAACTTACGTGGTTTTGCTATCATTATTGTCATCCAAACTTTAAGAAAAATCATGAATGTGGTAATTTTGAAATGACTTCAATGTCTCACAAACAAACAATTCAAGCTATCATTGAGTCATCATCCCATGTATGTGGAAGTGTAATTATAATCTGTCTGCATTTGTTTACTCATAAAAATGGGTGACAGTTTGTGTCTAATTCTTGGCACTTTATTGTGGCCAAGCCATGACACAAGTAAAATGATTCAGTGAGTCATAAGGCCTAATAACAACTAGTAATCTAGCAGGAGAATGAAGCTACAGCTTCTGCACAATAGTGATGACTAAGAGGATGACAAAATGTCAAACTTTATATGCTCTGTGTATAGAAAACAATTATTTGGAGATCAAAGCACTGTTCCATTGCTGCAAATTAGTCTTTCATAGTAATTCATGTTTAAATACATTTTTGTTTGACATACATTGTTTAATACATTTTTGTAGGCAAAGTTCAGACATTTCAATAGTAATCTAGAAGAATTTTACATGTATGGATGAAAGACTTCCAAGCTGATTGGAAGAAAGCAAACAATTATTGTAATAACTGATTAATCAAATGTTAAATTGCAGATTATTCCACCAATTAATAGATTGATTAATTAGCTTTTGCATTAATTAAAATACTAACTTATTCATAATTTTGCACAAATTAAAATATGTAATCTCTGTAGCTTTTAAAAAAGTTCAATAATTCTATTACAATAACAATTGTACTATTATACTTTTAGAATTCCTATAAAGTTTTTACATTATAAATACATATATTTTTGGCACGAAATGAGACAGTAGGCAGAGAGACCTTTACGGTTTAATTAAATGTGAAAAAAAAGACTTGATCCATCATTCTGCTTAACCTCTTGCTTTAACCTCCTTCTAATCTGATGTACATCTTGCATAAGTCATTTTCACATAAATAATAATGAGAATGAAGTGCTGAATGACATCAGAGCTAATGCCAACATCTTGGCCTATCTTATAGGTCACTCTTAGAAAATAGATTTTAACCTCAATTAGTTTATTTTTTTTACCTGGTGAAATACAAGTATATTACAACACTGTGATGATATGCATTAATAACTGTGCTGTCATTTTTGCTTTTTATTGGGATGGGACAGTATTAAGACAGAAAACAAAGTTAGAGAGATAAAGTGGGGATGGGATCTGGAAAGGTCCTGGAGCCAGGACTCAAACTCAGGACGCCCAAAGTGCAACAGGGCTGGAGCACTGTGAGGCTATTGCTGCTGACTCCACTGTCATTTTTGTTGAGTCTTTATTTTGTGCAAATGATGCACATATTAACATACTTATCTGAAATCTGCTCTCAGCAATGTAGATAGTTATAAGATGTTCTCTAAAATAAACCACTGCTTGTGTATATCTTACACTTATTTTGGCCCCTTAAAAAAAGAAAAGACAATTTGGGTCTTTAGAAAATATTTGCTCTCTGTTATTATGGTTCAGTTCCGGTGACATATTCTCATAATCATTCTCTTTAATTAAATCCTGATGTGCTGAATAGTTACTGTGGCCACACTAGATTTGCGAAGTTTGTTTAGATGATGATTTAATACGACTAAGACAGTACTATGATTAAGAGTCTACCATGTAAACACAAATTTTTGATTATTTTAATCCGATTAAAGTCTTAATCAAACTAAACAGAAATCAAATTAAGATATGTGCAGTAGACATGTAAACACCTTTATCTAACTATTACTGTCATGTAGGACTTTTAACCGCATTTTGAGAGAGAGTAGTCCATACACACATGGCTGTTTAACACTATTCTCTGCACCTACAGCGAAGTGTGCAAAGGACCGCAGATACACACACCACAAAATGCAGAGGACCCCCCAAATTGGCGTGCGGGTATCAAATTCCATTAAAACAACACTCTTCCACCAGTCCTTACTTTACTATCATCCAATACCTCGGTTTGTCACGAGGGCATGCATGAAATGTCACAGATCTTGGGTCAGAGTACACCAAAATTTTAATTTGTGAAATATCTTTGTACGAGCTTCCGTTTCCACGCTTAAGAGAAAATGCTTATGAATTAAAGTGTCCCCCCACCACACACACACACACTTTGCTTCTCCCCTCCCCCAGTCTTCAGCAGTCATATAGAAACTATTTTAAATGCAAGGCAACCTATTAAACATCACAGCAGAGATTAAGAGAATTTAATGCATGTATGGTGTTGTTAGTGAGCACATCTGGATCAGTCATATGCACTTAAGTGTGCGTATGCTAACTTATATATACATTGCACATTCTACTAATACATTTCTAAGAAAAGTCAGGACTTTGTTGGAGAACACACAGGTGTCTGTTGCAAAAGTCCTGTTATTCTGAATAAAATAAACATTTTAACACGATGGTGCAGTGGGTGGTACGTTCACCTCACAGCAAGAAGGTTGCTGGTGTGAGCCTCAGCTGGGTCAGTTGGCATTTCTGTGTGGAGTTTGCATGTTCTCCCCGTGTTCGCGTGGGTTTCCTCCTTGTGCTCTGGTTTCCCCCACAAGTCTAAAGACATGTGCTGTAGGTAAATTGGGTAAGCTAAATTGAATTAAGTGTATGTGTGTGATTTAGAGATTATGGGTGTTTCCCAGTGATGGGTTGCAGCTGGAAGGGCATTCGCTGCGTAAAAAAAGCTGGATAAGTTGGCGGTTCATTCCGCTGTGGCAACCCCAGATTAATAAAGGGACTAAGGCGAGAAGAAAATAAAAGAATAAAATTATACACTAAAAATAAAAATATACACTCAAAATCTACCAGTGTTGCCAGTTTTTTTTTATTGATACATTTCACTATTTTATTATGTATACTTGTATTTAATTAATTATATTTCACATACATTTTGAATAGCCAAAAAGACCATAAAACAAAACTTTAGTTACATTAATTTTATTCTATCTCTAAAATTCACAAAAAAAATTCAAAAAATAATTATGATCATTACTTTTTTATTAATATTTATTTCAAGCCAAGTTGAAAATAAATGTAGTACATTGGTCAAAAACAACATTTCAATATGCTACAAAAGCTTGTTGAAACCATCCACAGATGGCCTTTTAAAACAGATTCCCAGTCAACATCTACTCCACACTTAAAAACAACAAACACAAACTTCTGTTTCCCAGAAAACAGACTAACATCAGTGCATTGTGGGAAGTAAACTTAAGGGCAACACATGTCCAGTCATGCTGCTGCTCCAAGGAACTCCAGTCCTTCTTTAAAACGTTTTTTTTTTTTTCTTCCAAACAACCCAGCACGTGTGTTAAAATAAGAGTACAACACAGCCCAAAAGGTCTACAAGCTACAACACTTACATTCTCCCAACAAAAAACAACCATAATCCACATCCAAACACAAATCTAAACCAATGTGAAATCTGCCTTTCTAAAAAACACATGAATGACTGATAGCAGAGGCCCAATGGACACAAACAATAAAACAGAAGCTCACTGGTGATCCAACTCTTCCCTATTTATGTTTCCTTCCCTTTACAGTCATATTAGAAGTCCAACAAAGCAAAAGCCAAATACAGCATCAAAAAAAAGTAGGTAAAAAAGCGGATCGAGGCCAAGAAACACATGGCTCACTTGAAAAGCATGGTGCTACTAGGAAGGGAACCTGAGAAGGCGGCTAATTGTTTGTGTGAGCTTGTATGTAAAGAGAAAGAGATACTGCTGACCTGTTCGGCTGTGTCCGAATCGTAATCCTCATCGTCGGCGCTCAGTGACATGGCCATGGCCGTGTGATCTCATAGCCAAGCAGACAAACACAACACAGACATGGCTACAAGCCCACAATAGCGCTCTTCCTTTCTTTATTCGTCTTCTTCTCGCTCCTGGTTCTCTCTCTCTCTCTTTTCCTGTCTGGAACGGGCAGCTGCACAGGCACACAGCAGCCTGCTAAATCTCATGCATATGCACCAGAAACAGAAGACGAAGGGGGAGAGGGGGGCCTGGGCTCAGCCAATCACAGACCACCTGGCGTCCAGTTACAGGCTTTCCTACAAAGAGCACACATTTGTCTGGGTGGGAGATGGAGAGGGGGGAAGGGAGGCACTGCTGCACACAAAAGGACTACTGAATTTACTGTGCTAGAGCAAGGTCTCGCTCTGTGGGCGATTCAGAGGGTCTGATGTTGTCTTCCTCTTACAAGTACAGGAAGTTATCGGTTCAGCCGGGGCTTGATTGGTTTGGACTTATGTGTTGCTATGTTGCTTTCTGCACGCAAGTCAAACAAGCTGAGATGGTCTTATAGTCAATAGGAATAACCAGAATGTATGTCAAATGTAGAACATTTTTAAAGGCCTTTCTGCTTTATGGGAATCTGAGTTTGTGGCATATCTGAAGAAGTACGCTTTGTTCACATCAAATTAATATAACCCCTGTTGTGCTGAATAGCAGATCTGGGCATCCTCAATTGAACTATATTGTACTCAAAGAAATTAGTTAGTTCAAAAATGATCATATTTGCCATCATTTACTTACTCTTGACTTATTCCAATCCAATTTGAGCTTTTTTACTTTTGTTTAAGACAAACGAAGATGTTTTGAAGAATGTTGGAAACCTGTAACCATTGACATTCTTAGTAGGGATGCACAATATATCGTTTCAGCATCGAAATCGCAATGTGTGCATTCGCAATAGTCACATCAGCATCTGCAATGTGGAGTTTGATTATTATAGTTGATCAGCAATGAAGAATGTAGAGTGTTTACATTTTACATTACATTTGATTAGTCAATAATCAAATAACAATAATGTTGCAATTCTAAGAAATGCTGTTAATGAAAGAAATACATCTTACCTTTTGATGCATTTTTCACCTCTTCATTTACAAATATCATGATATATTGTGGATAGTTTTCTTTTGATTTATTGTTGATATTAAGATTTATCGTTATCGAGGGCAAAATATCATAATAGTATCGTATCGTACCTGAATATCTGACTACTTATTTCACTTTTATCTTTGCTCTTTTTTATTTATTCTTGCAATTTCTTTGATTCACTCCTCTACAAGATTTTTCCAATCAAAGTTAATGATTTTATTTCAAATAGAGCTATTCTGCCGAAATTGTATTCATATTGCAATATAAATCGCAGCAAAATGAAATATTGCAATGTCAGATGTTTCCAATATGGTGCAGCCCTAATACTTAGTAAGAAAAACAAATACTATGAAAGTCAACGGTTACAGGTTTGCAACATTCTTCAATATATCTTCCATTGTGTTCAACAGATAAAGAAAAAAATCAAAATGGTTTGGAACAAATCAAGGGTGAGTAAATGATGTCAAAATTGTATTTCTGGGTAAAATTTATTTTAATTCAGAACAAATCCCACATAGATATAAAATGTTAATCTGAAATATGAAAGGTTGCATTTCTTTATAGCAGTCTATTATGATGGTTTAGATTCTAGTTTGAAATCATATCTAAGCAGACTTAATTGTTTGAAAATGTTTTTTTAACATGATTCTGTATAGTTTTGTTCTTTAAAACTCATCCAGAAGTTGTTGTCGTAGCAACAGGCCTGCAGGTTCAAACCTGCTTGGGAGCAGGTTTATTTCATATAAACAGAATTAGATTGTGTCATTTTAAGCAAGGGTGATAATAAACGTTTGTGCTAACTGCTATATGCTCTTATAAAAGTACTGCATTAAATTGAGGGACAATATTGTCAAATATGAAATAAAAAAAAATATATAAAAAGCTTAATAAAAAATACATTTAAAACTGTCTAAATTCTAAAATAAAAGAACAAAAACTTTAACAGGGTGATACCTTTTTCAAGAGGTTCAAAGAGAACATTTTTATACATTTAGTAATGCACACTTTAGGGACTAATATAACTTCTTTTGTTTCAGTTCATATTTATTTTATTTAAGCAAATAGTAACTAAATTTTAGTTTTTATTTACATTATTAACCCTGACTGGTTGATGACATAAAATGCTTTCTTTCTTCAATCAAATCTTAGAATACTTATACTTTATATTAGAATGCTAATTCTATCATCTACACTAATTTTACAAATTTTTAAATAAAATTATAGGCTTCCCATTCTTTCACGAACACCAAATTCAAGCACTTTCAATGACTTTTAAAACACTAATAATTTTAAATTGAGCACCTTTATTCACACCACCAGCATATACAGCACAATGAAAGTCGTTTATTTTGCTTACACTTAATTTTTACATTAAAATGTCATAATAATAATGATGTTTTGAATGTGTGATTTTCATAAATGTAGACTGTTTTAAACAATCATGTTCAAATAACTTTAATACAATTAGTTGAATTCAATACTTGAAATATTCAAATGCGGTTACTGTAATATTGATAAAATTAATTGTTTGTCATAGTTCCTGATTTAAATTGAAGATTTGTAAATAAAGAATTTCTTTGTTCAGTTTTTGAAAGCAGCAAAGTACAATTGTTAAAATAAAACCATAAACTTTAAATGCAAGCACTTTCAAGGCCTTGAATTCATATGACTGAAATTCAAGTGCTTTCAAAAAGAGTGGGAACCCTGAAATTACAATCTTTACTGGCTAAATCAATGCTTCACTATTTTGCATTTGGTAACATTTTATTTTGATGGTCCATTTGATTATTAGTAGACTGTCTGCTTAATATCTGCTGATACTGCTCCTTCAACAGACGTTTAACTGACTATAAGCAATTTTGCAAGTACATGTCAACTTACACTAACCCTAACCCCAACCTAACAGTCTACTTATAATCTAATGAGAATTAGTTGGCGCATAGATGCAATGTAACAAGCGAACCATCAAAATAAAGTGTGACCTTGCGCTTTATTTTATTCGTTCATTAAATATTTGTTTTCTATTTTTAAGGCAAAAGATCACACTTCAAAATTTTAAATTATACAATTAATGAATGGATCAAAGCTACAGCTTAAAATGATAACCTTACATTTAACCTAAATTGTACCAGCTAACCCAGGTTATTTATCTTGCAGTGTCACCTTTAACTTTCAAGCCAGGCGTGACATCATGTATTGTTTTGAAAACAGACTTTAACTACAATGTCACAAAAGTTACAAGTAATCTGTTACTTAAGTATTTTGATCTGATTCATGCTAACAAATCATGCGTGACCTTTTTTATTATTATAACGACGTACGGTAACTTTTACTGAATTTTACTCTATTTTTAAATGACCCATTAACTACAGTGACACTGATGTAACAATCAGGTCCATCCATGGTTTACCATGTGGTTATGATGTTCTTACTACAAATACCGCAATAATGGTTATGATGATGCAAAGCCTATTGTAAAGTTTAAAAAACAAATATAATCAACAAAAACCTAAATTATTTTCGGCTATAACCAGGTAAGCTATAAACAAAAAAATAAGTTAAATAAACAGTTAAAGTTGAAGTATTACCTTATTAAGTGATTTATCACACAGGTTCCAATCGCGAGTTTTGACGCATCTGTTAGAAAAACAAAATAACAATAAATACAAAAATAACAAAATAAAACAAGTAATTGACATAAAAAATCTGTCTGGGCAGATTAACTGTTGAGCATTAAACTTGCAAATAAGAATGGAAGCAGTACATACAATATAAATATCAACCGCAGAAGAGCAAAAACAATTCCAGGACATGACAGTTCAAATCCCGCGTGAAAAAAAAATGTTTTGGACTACAAATCCTACAAACCGTTAGCAGCGCAGTGGCCGTCAGCGGGGGATTGTGGGTAGCTCGTCTTGTAGTTTCTGGTGGTTCAAACTGTAGCGCAAGGTATATGGGGTTAGTCATTTTGCAATCTGAGTATGTCACATCGGGTTGAAGGGCTCCGGCAAACAAACGAACGATAATTAAGAATCTACGCCAGATTTAAACAAGGTTTCATAACTTTTAAACAAATACCGTCCCGAGGACAATGAGTTTGAACGAGCACTCGCTTCAAGCTCTGTCATGGAGAAAACTTTACTTGAGTCGAGCTAAACTTAAGGCGACCAGCAGAACCTCTGCTCTGCTCTCCGGCTTTGCTATGGTGAGTTGAGAAAGTTTTTTTTGACATGTTCTGTTGAAAGAAAAAAACGTACTTTTTTGGAAGGCTGGCGAGTTTTCGGACTATAAACCGAAGCAGTACTTGTCTGTCACTTTGAAGTGCAAACGACACCTGTCATGGATATAGCGTAATCACAGGGCTCAAGAGTTACCTTGTGTTAAAGCCTTTCTTCCACAAAGGTATCAGAAGTTCTAGTTGGTGCTCTCTGTGGTCGGGATTTTGTTTCAGAGTCAAATAGTTTATTAAGCTAAACATTCAGTAAGACCCGTTGTTCATTCCGTGGCTATTTCATTATTTTACGTAGTTATGCCGGTAGGGGGCGACAAGTATGTTGTGTGTATATTAGCTACACACGTTCACTTTACTATAGGGTATATGCACAGCTAGTGTTTCTTCCCATACCGATAAACTTACGGTGAACCAATTAATGTGACTTAAAAAAATTACACTGTTTACAGCATCAATGTTGTAATGTAATTAAAATATAATCAGTAAATAGACTTCGGCATTCATTTAGTTGTTCATGTATAAAACGAGAGAAAAAAACATTTACACGCATGTGCCCTCAGGATCAGCAGGCTAGCGCTGCAACTCCATTAAAAGTACTGGGGGAAATAAATGTTCATATTTTAAAGACACGGCACAGAAATTGTCTTAATATATTGCAGTGCTTCTTATAGAGACTGATACCAACTTTATATTGAATATCAATCAGGCAGTGAAGATTGATTGATTTTTATAGAAAACAGACCTTAAACGTACTAATTTTGTAATGGCATACAGTTCACCAGAGGTGTTTGACCCAGGTTACTGAAAAATTTATAGTCCTTCTGCATACTTCTGCAATTACTTAATCTAATATGCTTAATCACTATTTAAAGGCTGAGTTAACTAGCTCAACTCGAACTGAACAACTAGTTGTTAATGACGTATTCATATTTATATATGAATTGTCTCTTTATATACAATAAATCACAACAAATGAGAATGCATCATAATGTAATAAACTTAAATAAACTTTTTTTTTGTTCTGTCGAATACAAAAGAAGATAACAAAGACTGTTGTTGACTGACTATAGGGCTGCATGATATTGGAAAAGTCTGTTATGGCAATCTTTTATTTTTCTGCAATAAATATTGCAATATAAATATAATTTCACAAGATGGTTTAAATAGGACAATTTGAGGATTTTCTGGGGAGTCTAACAGTATTCAGGTACAGAAATTGAATAATCACAATGCAAAAAATGCTTTTCCTACTTTTCTTTACTTATTTTTTTCTTATTTCTAGTCAAAGTATCTAAAACTTCTTAGATCAAGTTAAAATATATATATTTTTTTCAACTTCAGATAACATAAGTAAAAATAAAGAGTTTTTCTTTAAATAAATTATCTGCCAGTGGGAAAAGTGAAAAAAAAAGTTTTTACTTTAAAATGTAGATATTTGGACTAGAAAACAAACAAAAATTCTAAGTAAGGAAAGCATTTTTTTGCATAAATCGTATAAATTTCATAGCTCCTGGTCAACTTTATTTTGACTAGAGCTATGCGATTATTCGAATCGCAATCGTGATTTGAAACATTGTGACTAGCTAATTGCAAGAGGCTGCAATATGAAATGCATAGAGATTGTTTCATTTCCCCCGCACAGAGCAAATGAGTGACTGTCAACTGTGTGACAGTCTTACTAGCCAATTTAGTGAGCACACTTTTGTCCTGCCTAATCAGAATTGCGCAACTGAACTATGCAGAATGGCCACAATAAAAACAAACAAACAAACAGAAAATCGCGGACAAGTGGAATGATGGCGTCTGCCACGTCAGAAGCATTAATAAAAAAGCAAGGACGTAGTGTCTGTGATGTAAGTCGTAGCTTTCTAAAGAGCAAAAATTAAGATACAAGTGCATGGAGCCAACTGTCACCATCTTGTCAGTGCATCACTCCTGGGTAACCGAAAATGGGCAAAGAGGCAGAGCTAGATAAGGCTGGTTGCATTTTCCTTAGATGGGTTTTTATTTGGGTGAAATGCTTAACACTTCATTAAATGCGACTCGTTCATGTTCTGACCACATGTGCTTCATTGTATACTATATACTATGACATTGTATTCTTCATTGCACTCCAAATCTAAATAATAATGGAGAAGAGGTTCAGGTTAGGGTGGATTGAGCGGTCCATAACTGCTTATGAGTCATGAGTTGTGTATGAAACGTAGGCTAAATTATAATTTTAACAGACTAATTGGACTGACAAAGTGCATTTAGTGTTGTACTTTGTGGGTTTCGCATGTATGAAAACAATTAACTTTGTTGTTTTACTCCTTTCACTAGAAAAATCACAGTATGTGAGTGATATGACACAATGCATAATCACTTATACGTAACATTCCACCCTATGTGACCCCCTCTTTGTATTTGAAATCTGTCTGACCTCCGTGGATATGAGATAATCGTCTCCGACCAATGGTAGACTCAAAACAAACTAAATTTTGGATTTTGTTCCTTTCAGTTCGTTCTTCAATTTTATTTGAAGTATACCAGGGCCTTTTAAAGTGCAGCTACAGGTTTTGTGCAAAATGATTACTCGTTTAGTTAAAGACATTTTTATTTAGCAGGCATAGCCAAGGAATAATTTCATCACAGCATAAGTAAAGGCCCAATCCCAATTCTATTTTTGTCATATAGAATCATAACAATCTAATGTGGCAATAAGATCGTAACAGTACTGTGTATTTACACAGTGGCCGTATTCATCTATGTAAACAGTCTAAAACAACATTAACATTATAGCAGATACTTTAAAAGGCTCTTTCTCAGTCACTAGACTTTTCTGACAGGGTATTCGAGTGTCATCGAGTGTCAGAATGTTGTGGAACTGCTGTACAGGAGTTATCATTATGAATTATAGATCGCGAAATTTAGCGTTTTTTTTTTTTTAAGCATTATGGTAAAACGCGAATATGAATATATTAAAACATATGTTTGTTTGTCGCAAAAATTCGTAATAATGACAAAAATACTAATTTGTGGATCTCCTTCCGGGTTCAGCAATACTGCTGTTGTGGCAGGTGTATTCTGGGAAACTTCTTACCCCTTCGTTTCAAGTGTGGTCCTGAAAAATCTTCATTCGAAGGGGTGTATACCCCTTGCCCTTAGCCAAACGCCTTCAAGCTAAAGAGAATTGGGACACCACTACCCCTTGACGTGAACACGCAAAACGAGGGGTAGGGGTAAGGGGAAGGGCTAAGGGGTAGAATTGGGATTGTGCCTAAATCTTGGTCTAGTGTGCCTTCAGTGAAAAAATACAGTATCTTGAAGTTAAAAAAGCTTATTCACCTAAAATACTTGCTTTTAAAAACTCAGTTTTGTCTGTTATAATACAATTATGCTAAAATAATAAAATTACAAGTGTAATTGTTATTATAGTACAACATAGTGGAATTGGCGTTGAATTACATTTTTTTAAAGCATCTTCAAATTTTGGGAGTAGGTCTTGCATTATTTATTATGACTGAAAATATTTGCAATAGCTGTGTTAATTATAACATTGTGACCACTGCTGTAGTCATGGTGAATGTTTGCAAGGGCCCCAATCATTTCTGTCTCAAGTTTCCGTTAACTGGAAGATCTCTTGCATGACATCATGGCAACAGGAAGTGTGCTTCCTTTGACTTTGCTGTGTTAAGTAAACTGATAAAAGTCCATGTTCAATTTAAATGTGAAACAGAATAGTGAGTTAAGTACGTCTGTTATCTTGTACATTAATTAATCTTCAGTGATGGATGTAAAATGAACTGATAAACGTTAGCGTTATGACATTCATAAATGGCTGCGTATTGTAAACGAGTAGAATACAAATCAAATTTTATTAAAAACTTGAAATATGATTACATTAACTGACAACTTTCTTATTTTTTGTCAGATTGTTGTGTGTGTGTTTTCTTTCTCAATGCACAAACACTGATTTTGCTTTAGTACAACACAAAAAGTGTGTCAATTATTGAAAGGCAAACTTCCTTGGTAAAATATTGAAATGAAGATGTTATGCAACGTGTTCCTGTTGGTATAGATGAATTTACTTTGAATTTGACTCAATGCACAGCTTTAAATTTTAACATCAAATGATTTGGAAATCATTGTCTCCTCTCCTTTTGAAATTCAAAAAGTTTATTCATTGTATTGATGTGACCGTTTACCTTCTGAACAGACTTACAACCCAAATGAGAACCAGAAATTCTCTATATAAATTTCATGGTTTTATATTGAGCTTGAGGTTAAGCTTTCTCAGGAAATGAGCTCAGTGTGAGTGGCATGAGGACACTGCATTTTATAAATATTTCTCTTAGGATCAGTGTGAACATGCAACATAATTACACATGCCAGTATTTTATTATTTATTTCTTCTACAACCTATCGCTGACTTTCAAACTCATTTTCATATCTGTGGCTACATGTAACTTGCTGCATTGATTGTTGCAGGCCTCATTCAGGATGACTTCAATGTGGTGTCATTAAAAGCATTAGATTAACAGTTTTATATTCTAGTCAGAACTGACAAGTGAACATGTTATCCATTATAACAAGGCCAGTACAGTTATTTGTATATTGACACTTTCAGAATATTTTTTTCTTCTAAATTCAATTCAAATGATCTAATGCAAAACAATTCCTGAAACTTGTGCCTTTATTTCATTTTATATAGTCTGATTAAATTTATAAAATTGAGTTTTATTTAATCCATTTTACTTGGATTAGATAATTTTTATTCATCACATTTAAATCCAGACAAACACATTGGCAACTACAAATGGAAACAACATGCCTGTCTATGTAGCAAGGCTACTAAATCTATATACTATTTTTGTTACTTAAAAAGTGTTATCTCTTGGGGGTGAAATACACGCACACATATAACAACAAACCTAAAAACACACAACAAATTCCACATTTGAACTAAAATGAAAATTGCAAATCAAATAATTAAAAGTAACTGTTTTTCAGTCATAATAAAATTACACTGCCAAGGTTTTAATTTAGCACTCTAAATTAAATGCATAAAAAATATTTTAAATTTTTTTTTTTTTTGGATTCCAGAAACAATACTGTCAGTGGTTTTCCAATTTACTTACAATAAATTCAATTTATTATTTTTTAAATGCTCTTTAATGTGTATTTTTGCTACCTGGTAACAGAAATTAAGATATTGTAAATCATATCTTAGAGATTGCTTTGACTCCATTGAAAATGAGTTCACAAAAAACAAAAAAAAACAGTGATGTTTTAAAACATTCATCAAGAAGTCAAAATGTAAATCCAAATGAATCAAGAAGAAAAAAAATGTGAATAGACATTATTTCTTTATAATGTGAACAGATTTATTTTTTGTCTTTTATTTACATAAAAGCATTGATCAGCACCCTAAACAGAAGCTCAATCATACCAGTTTGGCACATGCTACTTTGGTTCCTGTAGACCAGGATTCCTGCCTGAAGAGCCAGTGTCCTGGAAAGTTTAGCTTTAACTACAATTAGACACACCTGAACCAGCTAATCAAGCTCTTAAGCCATGGTCACTCTGCACTTTTCGCCCCTTAGACTTCCATTCATATGTATGCGAATGCGGGTGACTGGAAACGCAAGCTCGTGCGACAAGTTTTGCATGTCGCTGCATTCGAAAGTTCAAGCTCTGACCTCCGAAATCGCATCATGGTCACGTGAGACAAAATGTAGACCAAATGTAGACCAAATAGATCAAAATGTGACCTCTCTGTACAGAAATGTAAAATATGAAGCAATCGCTAACTTTTTAAATGTCTAATCATCTTGTTTAATCCCACCTCTTTTCAAAGTGCCGTACAACTGAATTTCGCAATCACAAACTCTAGTGTGACTGCGGCTTTACTAGTCATATTAGAACAGGGATGAGCAAACTCTGTCCTGGAGGGCCATGTCCTGCTGTGTTCGTTCTCCAACAGTAATCTTACACACCTGAACGTGCTAATCACTGGCTGCGTTCAAAATCACCTACTATTCAGTAGGTATTGCATTTGAATTTACTACTGGACCATTAAAAAAGTATGTTCTATATTGTATGAATGTGAGCAGTATAGGGTTGTCACAATACTGGAATTCAATACCAATCAATACTGAAGTTTTAAAAACGTCCATTTCCCGCTAAAGCCTGGTTTATACTTCTGCGTCAGAGTGACCCACGGGGCATGCAATTTGCGTAGCCGTGCATTTATACTTCTGTGCACTGTTTCTGTTGCTCTGCAATAACACTTCTGAAACGCTAGCTGGCAGTAGGTGTTTATGTTTCTCTGTGTCGAGTTTCTTCACTGGTGTTTTGTTTTTCCTGAACGCTACTTAATGTACAAGTGGCTCAAACTCGCTCATTTTGAGGCTGGAATCAGTGGACGTGCAACAACTTTAATCATAAGGTAAACACAAAACAACAGTCTCCATCTGGAGCTCCTTCACGGGACTCCACACTTGTAAACACTCGCTGCATTGGGCTCCTGCCTCTGTCCACACTCTTCAGTGCTACCAAGCCGACCAATCACAGCGCTTGTGCTTCATGTCGTTGTGACGTGTAGTTACATTTTTTTGAGAGGTGTGCATGTCAGCGTTGCCGATGGCCACGGCGAGGGCTATGCATCCATGCATAGGCTGCGCCATAGCAAATGCGTGCGTTTGACACAGAAGTATAAATAAGCCTTAACTTGCTCCAGTTTCCCTGTATCTGTGGTTACACTCAGTAAACAGCGGTGAGTTTGGAAAACTGATGACCTTCACTTCCAATCACAGTCATTTCTGTTGAGCAGGTGAACACAACAGCAAATCAGCGCTGTTTAAGAACGTGCTCAGTAGCAAGTTAGTGGGAAATGGACGTTTTTAAAACTTCATTGATTGATATTGAATTCCAGTATCGTGCAATCCTAGAGCTATGAATCCTAGAGCTAGAGCTGTTATGATCATGTGACCTACTAGTGTCAGTTGCATCGCTTCACTCCTATCAAAGAGCCTAGAATTACCAAGAGGCAACACTCTAGTGCGATTTGGGAAACAGGCACTATACGCCGCTAGTGTCACGTGGCGGCCATTTTGGAATGAAAACTCCAATAGAACAACAGCATATTATAAGTCTGTAAAATCAACTATTAAAAGTGCTGATGATTGTGATAGTGTTGTATTGTCGTCTTTCAGGTTGTATTTCAACTTTAATGCGCTGTTTAAATAAATAAAAAAAAGAATAAAGCAGCTGCTTGCCATCGCAACAGCAATAAGATCCAATGGAGGCCGATCGCTTTGCTTCGCCTGTTGAGCGCTGCTGTTGCAATGGAATGTTCTATTGAGTGTCACCTCTTGGTCATTCTAAGCTCATTGCTCCCATTCATGAATTCTCTTGTGAAGCATTATGGGATAGCGTAGTGCCTGTCGAATGCGTACTTCAGAATCTCACAAAAATTAGTAAGCCATTGGGGTACTTCTTGCATACAGTTTTTTCGAATTCTATAAATTCGGACACACTACTCGGCTCGCATACTGTTTTTAGCATACTATAAAGTATGAAAGTATGCGATTTCAGAAGCAGCATCTGTCTTCAAGATCACTAGAAAGCTACAGGCAGGTGTGTTTGATTAGGGTTGGAGCTAAACTTTGTAGGACACTGGCCCTCTCTTGTACTAGAAGCTTCCAGGTAGGTGTGTTGAGATAAGTTGGAGCTAAACTCTGCAGGACAGTGGTTTGGGCACCCCGGCTGTAGACTATCAAACATATACAGCATGACATGCAATAATGAAGCACACTGATGTGTTTTCAGGTGGCGATGGTGGAGGTCCAGCTGGAGGAAGATCATCATTACCCTCCTGGCTTACTGGTAGCTTTCAGCGCCTGCACAACAGTGCTAGTGGCCGTCCACCTCTTTGCCTTGATGATCAGCACATGCATCTTGCCAAACCTGGAGGCTGTGAGCAATGTCCACAACCTCAACTCCATCAAAGAATCACCACACGAGCGCATGCACCGCCACATCGAGCTAGCCTGGGCCTTCTCTACCGTCATAGGCACGCTCCTCTTCCTTGCAGAGGTTGTTCTTCTCTGCTGGGTGAAGTTCCTCCCTCTCAGGAAAATGCCACAGCAAGAGAATGTGACTCAAGCTCCAGGAATAAGCCCAGGGGAAGCTGCAGCCATCGCCTCTACCACCATCATGGTGCCCTTTGCCTTGGTGTTTATCGTTTTCGCAGTGCATTTTTACCGCTCGCTGGTCAGCCACAAAACAGAGCGGCAGCACGAGGAGTTGGAGGTTCTGGACAAAATCACACAGATGCAAAACCAACTGGATCACAGGGGAGATGCATCTTCAACCCATTTTGCTTAGTGCACATGCATTGTTCTCACTTTCTCAAGAGATGGAGGGACTGTTGTCATAGATGAATAGACACCAGATGTTGGGATCAGGGATTCTGCAATATGATGGTATCACAGTACCGTGATGCCTTTTGCTTTTTTTTTTTTTTTATTGTCTGTGCGTGTGCTTGTGTGTGTGTGTGTGTGTAAACAAATCTTGATATCATTTGTGTGACCGTGTAATTGAAACTCCAACATCTGTTCTTAAAGAAAGATGGTTTGTAGAAATGGTTTTATTTCAAATACAAATAATTTGGAAGTAAAATAATAAGACATTTTATGTTGGGTAGTCACAGGAACTCAGTTCTAGGAAATAGCCACCAAGACTTGTTCCCTGAGAACTAATTTTAATTTTTCCGTGTACCATTTTATTGGTTGATTCGTACCGTAACTAAAAGATTATGCAAGCCAGCCAACATGGTTATGCAATCCAAAATGCCAGACACAGGCAACAATTAAATGTTGTCAGAACTACCTTTTGAACGTGTAACCCCTGTAAAAAAAAACTCTGCTGTGTATTTGTCCAATCAGTGGACACATCATATCACTGTGGTTCCTATTGTGCTGGATTTAACCCTGCATTGAAGAAATTAAGTTCCCCCAAATGGCATTCCTAGAACTTAAATCATATCTTCAGTTTAAACACACCAAAATGCTCTAATAGTTGTAGGAATTGTAAAAAGGTGCAAAAGTCCCTAATGGTAACACTTAAGGTTCCATATGTTAATGTTGTGGCTTGTTTCCACTGAGTGGTACACAGTATGGTACCACTTTATTTCCGATTGTCAGTCCTGTGTCAAAAATAGCAAACCATACCAATTTTGTGGGACCCTTCGTTAGGTACCTGGCACAACAGTATGACATGCTTACAATGTGTCTACATTTAATATAAAGAACTTGAGTCTGCAAAAGATACAATATGTGAATGACCCATACGACTTTCTTTTTTTTAAAGCGAGAAAGATGCTGAACGCTACTTTCTGGGGTACACCATGCTTATCAATTAAGGGTAGTGTTGGCAGTGAAAACGCAAGCCTGATCAGGTTCACTAGTACTGAAATGTACTGTACTTTACTATACTGTACCTTACCGCTCTGTGAAAACGAGACATTATATTATATTTTAGTAATATGAACCAGCACTGAAAACAAGTAATGAATATATTCATAATTGTTGAATTATTCCTCAGTTAAAATTAGATACAAATTTGAATCGATTTAAAATTAACCATAAACATCTCAATCATGTGATCAAATGTTTAACTTTATACGTTTATCATAAAACATTAGGACTTGAAGTATTACCAAAATAATGGTGATGATAGTTGCAACAACAAGTTTCCCAGAGCTGTTTTGTTTCGTTTCCTTTCCTTTTGCTGTTAGGCCAAATATTTACATCCAAATGCATAGTAAACTTGTGTTCAGTATTATGATTATAGATTAAGGGGGATTTAAGAGACATTTTTAAAATAAAAATGTATTTATAGTTATTTTTGTGTTTGGTCCTTCATGTACATGATAATATTTCAGATGCCTGACAATACAAATTTGTACAATGGTTTTGTAAGTGCAGGTGTTTTGTAACGTTGTACCATTATCATCTCCATTTGCACAAATGTGAAACAGGTGACATCATGTGCGTGTGTGTTACATGTTTAGTCTATAAGCGTGAACTTGACAACTGTGTGTGACAATGGTGTTTCTTAAAGTAAATACAGAGGAAACAAACAGATCTGTGTGATCAGGGAGTGCTTTGACAATCTCATTTTAAATTACCTGATTTTTCTTTCAATTCAAGTGCACATAGTAAATAATAGTTATTTTTTTTAAATAAAGATTTTTACAAATGGTAGATCTGTTTTTTTCTGATCTGAGAAACTCGCTTTTAAACACCTGACTGTATTTTTGCAGGAAATATTTTGTGTTTTAGCCTTATTGTATAGGTCTACCATTTTGGTAAGCCTTGGGCCTTATGAAAGTATATGCAGTGAAATGTTGCTTTTCTCTGAGTCCAGTTTTTCCTCTTGGCTGAGGCTATAAACAGCTCAAAATGAATATTATTAATATTAAATATTTTCTTTTTCTCTGTTCTGCATGTTTTGATTGTATGATACGCAATGTGGAGTTATAATTTTTGAATATTTTTTTTTTGTTTACGATCTTGTATAGCCTTTTAAAAGTTTTTGCACAACTGTAAACAATAACCTTGTCCATCCATATTTTGGAAGATATTTGGATGGGTGAAATTATTGTCTGAATTATTTTTATTATACATTTTTGTGCTCCTCCTTGAGGAAGAACTTCAGATGTTGTGACAATTGCGGATTGCATTTGTAAAGATAAACAAAAAATTGTGTTTTATGATATTTTATATACAATTATTTTTACCCTGCAAGTGTCTGACCTGCTGTTCTTTTGATTATTCTCAGTGGAGTTTAATTAAGCCTTATTTTCATATTTTTAGGAATTTATTTGGAGATCAATTGTATTTATATGTTTTATTAAATGCCACTCAACAATCAAGTTTCACTTTTCTGTGTTATGGAAAATGAGCATTCGTGCAAAGCAGTGACTGTTAATGTGTAGGCTAAGAACATTAGCTTATAGTTTATTTAGTTTTAACACTCCACGCTTAAAAAGAAAAGGTTGTGAACTAACCTCTTTTTTTGGACAATAGGCAATTTATAACGTATTTATATAGTTAGCATCAATTTGCATGTCTCCAATGTGTTTTGATGCCATGCTTCCTTCCATTAACGTTCTGTTGCTAGCACGTTTGTAACACTTTTATAATGCTGTTAGCATGAATTAGCATGATGAAATGTTTTAAAAACATGGTTAACGTGATGGATCGCTTTGTTTTAGCACATTGCGATGTTTCTAACACTATGCTTACTTGCTTTTCTAACTTTTCCAACATTGCTAATGCTAATATTAGGCATTTTGTTATTATATTTCTAACATGTTTAGCATTTTGCTGAATGAATTAATGTTGTTTGTTTAGCAGGTTTCTAAAATAAGAACTTTTGTAAATTAACTTACATACAGTATTCAAGATAGATAGATAGATAGATAGATAGATAGATAGATAGATAGATAGATAGAGAGAGAGAGAGAAACATCTTGAAGCTTAAAAACAAAAAGCTTAAATTTTAGATCAGCATTAGGCATGGGACGATAACCGTGTTCAAGGTATACCGCGGTTTGGAAAAGTCAAGGTTTTAAAACCGGCAAAATTTTCTGTAATACCGTTCCTACGGTATATATGTAAGATTTTTTTTATTTACTTTTTGTTGGGGGGGGGGATCTTTAAAATATTTAAAGATGCCGTTTAAATGGTTAAGAAATCTGTGTTTTTGAAACAAATTAAGACAGCAGATGTCAATGATTCATTTAAATGATTTAGCCTGACATGTTTACTGCTCCAAAGTATTTTAGATGTTTCTCAAAAATAAATATATTGTGTTCAAAGGGGAAAAAAGTTTTAGTTTTTTGCCCAGACGTTTCTTAAAAAGTATATTTTAGAGCAGTAATCACAATACCAATATAAAAAAAATACTGTGAAACCGGGATATTTTGGTCTAAGGTTATCCGTCAGAATCTTGTACCGGCCCATGTCTAATCAGCATGTAGCCTAGGTTTTCTCAAGTCAGCATAACTGATGCAATTAATTATATCAAGCTTTTTTGGGGGTTGATTTTCTAAGCGTCTGGCGCTAACTTGAGGAAGACAACTGACATCTAAAGTGATACATGGTTTCTTTGTCTGCATAGAGTTAGTCCGTAAATGAATACAATCCTTTTAAAATGTAGGCAAACAACAAAATGTTGTAATTATTGTCTTATTAACATAGACAACATAGACTAATTTAGGGCTGTGTAACTAATGATTAAATGGACAAAGCTCATTTAAGATGTTCAATAATCAGTTCATTTAGTCAAAAATCCAAATATTATTGATGATCAATGAAGATTCATTTGAATAAAAACAAGAATGCTAATACATTGTGTTAGGAGAATAAGTTGTAAAATCATGAAATAAACTTTTTAAATGATGACAAGACAACCCAAAATACCTTTCTAGATCAAAATGTAAACAAGTGGTAAAGTAATAGAATCATGCTTAGAATAGTTTATCTTTATAATACACTATACATGTTGTGTGTGTATATAAACAACTTACTAATTACTATACAGTCCAGCAGGCATTTTTTTGACCCAGAAAACTTTTTTTGACCCATACAATGTACTTTTGTAAGACTGCCTAAGAGTTTTGTCATCCAGGCTCTCATTTGTGAAGAGTTTCTGAAGAACTCTTCTGGAGTATGATGATGCTGAAAAATCAGCTTTGCCAACACAAACTGCTGATAATAAAGACAATATAGTCTGCTTGTAATATATGTTTATACAAGCAGGTGGCAGTGTTGACCAGACCCACAAAGAGAACGACCTTTCGAAGCCCTCAATGCATTGTATGTAGTATTTCAATTATTATAACAAAATAGAAAAGCTTGAAAAAAGAGGCCTAGTTTATGAAATTCAACAGTCATAATCTCTGCATTCATTAATTAGAAATTTGCTGAAAAAATGAACAGCCTTTTCCAAGTGTTGTGCTGCTATCAAATAAACATAAAGTAGGAAAAAACTATAACACAAATTAAGAGATTTTGAAGAATGTTGGAAACTGATCACCAGTGACATCCATAGTACACTGTAAACCCGAATAGTTGACTTTACAAAAAACAATTGCAAGGAAACAAGCTTTAACATTTGTCCAAATATATGACTAACTTCGGTCACACACTCTTAACCCAAATCTTTTTTTTTTTTTTTTTTTACTAAATTTGCTTAGAAACTCACTGCTTTAAACTAATTAAGTTTTTACACATGGTGAAACTAAACTGTTACTGTAACTAAACAACTTTGCTTAGTGGGATGTTAATTCCACTAGGACTATTTAGTTTCACCATGTGTAAAAATTTCAGTTGTTTTATGCAACTGGATTCTACTCAAATATCTAGAAATGTCACTTTTTGGCTTTATAGTGTAAGAAAAATAACCATGAATATCAATGGACGAGGAAGAAAAAACAAGTGGAGGGTGAAAAAAGGTTACAGCACTTTTTTTTGAGTGAACTATCCCTTTAATTAATTTAATGTATCCATGAACTAGTGTTGTCAAATGATTTATCGAAATTGTGGCCCACTCATCTTTGCAGAATTGTTGTAATTCAGCCCCACTGGAGTTTTTTTTTTTAGCATGAACCACCTTTTTAAGGTCATGCCACAACATCTCAATAGCATTCAGGTCAGGGCTTTGACTAGGCCCCTCCAAAATCTTAATTTTGTTTTTCTTCAGCCATTCAGACGTGGACTTGCTGGTGTACTTTGGATCCTTGTCTTGCTGCAGAACCCAAGTTCACTTTAGCTTGAGGTCACTAGCAGATGGCCGGACATTCTCCTTCAGGATATTTTGGTACACAGCAGAATTCATGGTTCCATTTATCACAGCAAGTCCTCCAGGTCCTACAGCAGCAAAACAGTTCCAGACTATCACACTACCACAACATTTTACTGTGTGTATGATGTTCTTTTTTTTAATGCGATGGTACTTTACAAAAAACTTGGGAATCATCAAGATGTTATCTGTCAAAACTGAGATGATCCGTTGCGTTCTTTTAGCTCAGCAGTGTTTTTCGTCTTTGAACTCTGTCATGCAAACGGGTTTTGCCCAGACACTTTCTTATGGTGGAGTCATGAACACTCACCTTATCTGAAGTGAATGAGGCCTGCAGTTCCTTTGGATGTTGTTGTGGTTTTGGATGAGTTGTTACTGCACTACTGGGGTAATTTTGGTCAGCCAGTCACTTCTGGAAAGGAGTTCCATGTTTCATGTTTTTGCCATTTGTAGATAAAGGCTCTCACTGTAATTCTCTCCAGTCCTAACACTTTAGAAATGGCTTTATAACCGTTCTCAAGCTGGTAGATCTCAGTTATTTTCTTTCACAATTGTTTTTAAATTTCCTTCAATCTCGACATTATGTCTAGCTTTTGAGGATCTTTTGGTCTACTTCACTTTGTCTGGCAGGTCCTATTTAAGTAATTTCTCCATTGTGAACAGGTGTGACAGTAATTAGACCTGGGTGTGGCTAGAGAAATTAAAGTCACGTAGGATCAACTAGAGTTACTTTTCCACACGGGGCTATAAAGTTTTCCTTTTATATTAAAAAAACTTTTAAAAACTGCATGATGTGTTTACTTGTTATATTTGACTAAAGTTTTAATTAGTTTTATGATCAGAAACATGTATAAAAAAATAAATCAGTAAGGTGCAAACACTTTTTCATAATACTGTATAAGTACACACACATACTGTATATAAATTAACACATTTATTTTATATACACTCAAAAAAAGTTTTTTGCTTGTTCAAACTACTTATAAATAAGCTGAATCAACACAATTCTTGAGATTTCATTGGGACAACTTTTTTATGTTCAATCCACATACATTTGTTAAAAGTGTTAAGTTAACTTAATTGATTTGTGTTGAGACAACATGAATGAATTGTGTGGAACCCTGCATTTTTACAGTGTATAATGGTATTAAAAATATTTATATAAATATAATTAAGCATTTATACAATTTAGTCATTACATATATTTATATACACAAAAATAATACATAGGTTTTATACAGTATTTTGTAAATTTGAACCTTTATTTTGTTAGTTTAATCATGATTAATCATTTGACAGCACTACCATAAACCCCTTGTCCTGAAATGATGACACACAGTTTGATCAGTCATGTCTCTGTTAAAATATTTGAATACTGCTTTACTTCTCAAGTTATTCAGAGAGGGTCATCTCTCTCTCTCTCTCTCTCTCTCTCTCTCTCTCTCTCCACATACATACACTTCTGCCTCATCTGGCCATTGCTGTGAATTCCCTGCCTGTAACAACAAACCGCCGTTGCCCACTTCCTCCAGACAGGTGCTGCCAATGAAAAGACCTCCAGTGTGAGAGATACATGGCACCCCATCAAAGCGATAGAGTGATGGGATGCCATGTATCTCTCACACTGGAGGTCTTTTCATTGGCAGCACCTGTCTGGAGGAAGTGGGCAACGGCGGTTTGTTGTTACAGGCAGGGAATTCACAGCAATGGCCAGATGAGGCAGAAGTGTGTGTATGTGTGTGAGTGTGTGTGAGAGGGGAAAGAGATGTCTACTAGGTGGCAGACAAAAAATAAAAAGCGAGAAGTAAAGAGCCTTCTGTAACACTTTAGGCGAAGGGGGTGTTTATGAGGCTGTCATGACATCTTTATAATCATGACAAGACACATGTCATGAATACGAATTCTATTATGTGCCATTCGCTCAGTTATGTCATTTTAAATACAACCCCAAATCAGAAAAAGTTGGGACAGTATGGAAAATGCAAATAAAAATTTACTTTGAAAAACATTATTTAATGTGTTCCTTGTTATTTTATTTATTTATTTTAAATAAACAAATATTTCAGTTTTGGCTCTTGCAACATTTTAAAAAGTTGGGGCAGGAGCATCCATGAAAGGTCTAGTTCTTTAGTAGCAAAGATGGGCCAAGGATCGCCAGTTTGCCAACAGATAAGTAAACATATTATTATTATTAAAGTAAAAAAATTATTGAAATGTTTTTAAACAATGTTGTTCGAAGACAAAAAGACATTTGGATATTTCACTTCAAACAATGCATAACATAAGTAAAAGATTCAAGGAATTTTGAGGAATTTTAGTGCGTAACGAACAAAAGCAAAAGCGTAAGCTAAACAACCATGTTCTCTCATCCCTCAGGCAGCGCTGCATCAAGAATCCTCATTCATCTATAAGCAATATCACCACATGGGCTCATTTCTACTTTGGAAAACCTTTGTCAAGTATCACAATACGTACAGTAGTTACATCCGAAAATGACAGTACTGT
The DNA here is from genome assembly GCA_903798205.1 of Danio tinwini. Classification (NCBI taxonomy): domain Eukaryota; kingdom Metazoa; phylum Chordata; class Actinopteri; order Cypriniformes; family Danionidae; genus Danio; species Danio tinwini. Next base: position 1,244,451 of record CAIGQZ010032553.1, on the reverse strand, counting down.
GCCAAAAGGCAGCCCTATGTTAACAGTGTCCAGAAGCGACGTCCACTTCTTTATGCTCGGAGGGATCTGGAATGGACCATCACACAGTGGGAACATGTACTGTGGTCAGATAAATCAGTATTTCAGGTATTTATTTGGTATTTATCAGGTATTCATCCAGAAAGAGGATACAGGTACGTGACTGGCCTGCCTGCACTCCCGACCTGTCTCCAATAGAGAATGTGTGGTACATTTTAAAGCACAAAATACGACAACAAAGACCTCATACTCTTGCCCACCTTGACACTTGTTTGCAGGAAGAATGGAAACACTTCATCACTTGATGTCTTCAGTCCAAACGTCTTTTAAGTGTTGTAAAAAGGAATGGCAACATTGCAAAGTGGTAAATGCGTTACTGTTCCAACTTTTTTTGAAATGTGTTGCAATATCCAAAATTGGAATACGTGATTATTTTGAAACATAATATAAATCATAAATAACACATTAAATACTGTTTGTTGTATTGTCTGCAATGAAATACAAGTCAAAATCAATTAGGAAATCATGACTTTCTTTTTTATTTGCGTTTTGCATATACTGTCCCAACTTTTCTGATTTTGAGTGGTATATAAATTTATTGAATGATGAACGCCGAAATCTGCACATGCAGATTCTGTGTTAGTCTAGTAATAAGTTAATAAATAAATAAAAGTAAAAAATATGTCACTTGCCTAGTTAACCTAATTCACCTAGTTAAGTCTTTAAATTGCACTTTAAACTGAATAGTAGTACCTTGTAAAGTATAAATATAATATAAAATATATAAATATAAAATACATATAAATATAAAATATAATGTACTGGGGAAGTGCAGTGGCGCAGTGGGTAGCACGTTTGCATGTTTTCCCCGTGTTCGCATGGGTTTTCTCCGGGTGCTCTGGTTTCCCCTACAAGTGGCATAAGTGAATTGGGTAGGCTAAATTGTCCGTAGTGTATGTGTGTGAATGAGTATGTATGTATGTTTCCCAACTGGTGCATCCACTGCATAAAACATATGCTGGATAAGTTGGCGGTTCATTCCGCTGTGGCAACCCCAGATTAATAAAGGGACTAAGCCGAAAAAAAAATGAATTAATAAATATGATATACTTTAAAATGCTAAAAAAATAGTTAATACAAAATTTGTCATGAAAAGTATTGTTTAAAATGTGTTGAAAATAGTCTTTCTATCAAACAGCACTTGAGAAAAATAAAAAAAAGGATAAAAATGTATTTATTCACATAAATCACTTCTTGGACTGCTTCATCAGACCTCCGCGTATCTTCAGGAGCTACAGGTATTTTGATTAGCTTGTTTATGATTTTTGTACTCAAAGTGTCAGTAGCGGTCAAATTGTATTTTAGGTATCACAAACAACCTCTCTGTCAGCTAAAACCTTTAATATTCTGTTAGAGAGAGAGAGAAAGAGAGAGAAAGATATAAAGAGAGAGAGAGAGAGAGAGAGAGAGAGAGAGAGAGAGAGAGAGAGAGAGAGAGAGAGAGGAAAAAAATCATCTACATCTTGGATGACCTGGATTAACAGCACATTTAAATTTTGGGGTGAACGATCTCTTTAAAACACAGAATATTTCCATTGCCCAGTCTTAATGTAAAAACAACAAAAGTCAGCTCTGTGCCCCAGTGTGAAAACCTCCTTTTGTAGGTTTAATAAAAGCATTGACCCATTTTGCTGTTTAGCTAGCAAGAGTAGAAAACGAAGAGGAATGCAACAGCACAGATTTTGTCTGTTTCAGCACCTGTATGAGAGTCTGCAGAGCCGGATCTGGATGCAGAAGCGACTCATCCTTCCTCCTGGAGCTACAAAGAGGCTGTTTAGGTGCCCGTGAGAGGATGGCATTGTGTGGCTTGTCTATCCCTGGCTGCCCGTTAGAGAACTAAACGATTCTGCGCTCACTGCCAGTCCAGCTGGGCCATCATACAGACACACTCATATAAACACAACACATACTCCCGCCAAAATCACCATCGGATAAAGCCAAAGACAAACTGTGGTTCATGCACCTTTCAGTTTATTAGTTGGTTTCAAAGATCGCATTTTTTTTTACTTGTGAGTGTATGGTGGCATTACGAAAAAGTGTTGCAGTTGTGCTGTGTGTGCAATTCTTGCACAAGAACTTTAAATGGCCAAATCCTGCAGGCAGTTGTTGCATCCTGGGGAAATTGCATGTTTAATCCATTAAATGTGAGAGGAAGAGCTGTCGGTTCTCAGGGCAATCAGAGACTTGGTCACTTCTGGTCTTATCACACACATAGACAAGAAAACATAATTTATGGAAGCTGTTTTTATAGAGAAAAAAAATGCACCACTAAAATCCACAAATTAATCATTAAACATCATTACTTCTACTTAATGCATTATTAAATAGTAATATTATCTTTATATATGTGCATTAATGTGAAAAAGTATTTGCTCCTTACTGATTTCCAAAACAACATAGCCCTGTGTGAAAAAATGTCAAACCTAGGCCTGATTACTGCTACACCTGTTCGCAATCAAAAAATCACTCAAATAAGACCTGCCTGACAAAGTGAAGTAGACCAAAAGATCCTCAAAACATCATGCCGAGATCCATAGAAATTGAAAAACAAACATGAAAAAGTAAATAATTTATATCTACCAGTCTGGAAAAAGATTATAAAGCCATTTCTAAAACGTTGGGACTGCAGCGCACTACAGTGTGAGCCATTATCTACAAATTATAAAAACATTGAACAGCAGAGAACCTTCCAAGCATGCCAAAAACAAAGAGATGACAAAAGACCCCACAACAACATCCAATAAACAGCAGGCCTCCCTTGCCTCAGTTAAGGTGAGTGTTCATGAGTTCACCGTTAGAAAGTGACAGGGCAATAATAATTTGCATGACATGAGTTCCAAGGCAAAAACCACTGCTGAGCAACAAGAACATAAAGGCTCATCTAATTTTTGCCAAAAAACCCTTCTTGATGGTTCCCAAGACTTTTAAGAAAATACTCTGTGGACTGATAAAACCAATGTTTATTTTTTTTAGAAGGTATCGGTCCCATTATGTGTGGTGTAAAAGTAACACCACATTTTAGAAAAAGAACATCATACACAAAGTAAAACGTGGGGGTGGTAGTGTGATGGTCTGTGGTTGTTTTGCTGCTTTAAGACCTGGAAGACTTGCTGTGATAAATGGAACCATGAATTCAGCTGTGTACCAAAATATCCTAACGGACAATGTCCGGCCATCTGTTAGTGACCTCAAGCTGAAGTGAACTTGGGTTTTGCAGCAGAACAATGATCCAAAGCACACTAGCAAGTCCACGTCTGAATGGCTGAAGAAAAACAAAATTAAGATTTTGCAGTGGCCTAGTGAAAGTCCTGACCTGAATCCTATTAAATCCTGAGTCCTTAAAAAATGAAAACCCTTAAATGTGACTGAATTACAACAATTCTGCAAAGATGAGTGGGCCAAAATTCATCCACAGCACTGTAACAGCTTCATTGCAAGTCACTGAAAATGCTTGATTGCAGTTGTTGCTGCAACGGGTGGCCAAATCAGTAATTAGGTTTAGGGGGCAAACAATTTTTTATACAGGACTATGTAGTTTTGAATTTTGTTTTCCCCTAGTAATAAAAATAACAGTAAATTCAAAACTGCTTTTACTTTACTTCTTTGACTAACATTTAAATTTGTTTGATGATCTGAAACATTAAAGTGTGACAATCTTGAAAAAAAAAAAGTTAAGAAATTAGTGAGGGGCAAACACTTTTTCACTCCACTGTATATATACTGCATGTGTGGGTACATGTACATGTGTATATACAGTATGCATACACTATATGGGTATATATATATATACTATTTAAAATGTAACAAAGTAATTAACCACAATTATTTCATTAATCTATTTATTTATTAAAATTACTTGTTTTCATTGATTATTATTTCAAGTTCAGGACTTTTACCTTTTTTTAACCTATGAGATAAATCCACGAGACATCCACAGAATAAGACGAGGAGGAGAATAGGGAGAGAAGAAGAGGTGAACCATCCAACTTCGATTTAAGTCGAAGAATGAGTGCAGGAGGTGAGTATTTAAGGTGTGCAGTGATTGCGGGTGCAGGTGCAAGAAATCAGTACTCTGGTGATTGTTCACGTGTGTGGTGAGAGGTGGATGAAGATGGAGAATGGTGATTGGAGCAGCAGGATGAGCCGCTGATGTGACACATAGCATATACTTCTTTTCCAGATTTAATATTCACAGTTATTTTTTAGAAACCAACACATTTTGGCCTTGGGTCAGCTTTCGGTTTTACAAATACCTTATACAATGATCTTTGAAGTTCAAAACATTTGATAAATATATTTAGAATTTTAGCAAATATTTTCACACACTTGTTCATAATATATTTATAAGCAATTTACCGATTGGAGAAATATAGCAATATCAGAACCAGAAAAAGCTTTATTGCCTGGTACACTCTCAGAAAAAAATAGTACAATGTTTTACCAAAGAAGGTACAAACATTTGTCACTGGGGCAGTATCTTTTTATGGCACAGAATTTGTACCATTTCAGTTTGTACCTTTAAGGATATGATTTGTACCATGGGAAACCAAAATGTATCTTTGGGTTTTAAAACCTGCAGATACAATATTATACCTTCATCAAACGTACAAATCTGATCCATAAAGGTGGCACTACAGTGACAAGACACTTTGTATCTTAACAGTGTCAAAATGCTTACAAGGAATTTGTTTTCGTGACAGAGCTTCTACAGTGCAACAGAATAACAGTGACAGGAGAAAAAAACATACAATAAATATATTTTAAAAATAGAAGTAAATAGTAAATGCAAATATACGGGTATATTACTATATACAACGTTATTATGTTTAAAGTGTATATGTGTATTAAAAGTAGTGATATTTGTTTTACAATTACTATCATAAAGTGTGATGGATTGCCTGAGGGAAGAAACTGTTTCTGTGTCGGGCTTCATCCAGAAGCAGCCCTTCTGCTTGCTCTGGATAAGTACACTTTTTGGAGAGTAAGGAGGATTGTACCCGTGATTCGCTCAGCAGCCAGAACTATCAGACGTAGTCTTCGGAGGTCAGATTTGGTAAATCCGACAGTTATAGACTTGCAGAGATTTAGTGTTAGGATTACGGTTTGGTTTTTAAAGCCAATATGAGGCTTTAAAAACTCATTTGGGGTCACACTTTATTTTGATGGTCGATTTGTTGAATTTAAGTTACATTGCATCTACATGCCAACTAATTCTCATTAGATTATAAGAAGACTGTTAGGTTGGGGTTAGGGTTAGGATTAGGGTCAGTTGACATTGCAAAGTTTCTTATAGTTAGTGAAATGTCTGTTTAATGAGTAGTATCAACAGATATTGAGCAGACAGTCTAGGAGTAATCAAATGGACCATCAAAATAAACCAGGTAAACCTTTGTAGTTCTTATCAGTATTTCGTCAACATGTTTTACTCTATTAAATATGTAAGATGTTGTGAAAAACATTCATAAATGATAAATTAAGTTTGTTCATGGCTTTTATGTTTGATCACTGCACATTTTCCAAATCTGACAACTTCTCTGTATTAAACAAGCAGACTGCTAACCTTTGCTATATTCATAAAAGATGCAACTCAAAATCAATAAAATCAGAAAATACATAAAAACAGATTCCTGAAAATGTCACTTAATTTCTACCAATTTTAAATGGTCATTTTTTTCTCAGTGTTGAAAACATTTTCTGAATTGCTGAACTGAAATCTTCACTAAAATCTGCAGAAGCCCTAAAGATGCTACTTAAGTCCTCTTCCCTGATTTTCTTTGTCCTCTTTTATGATTCTTGTGTCTTGTCTGACTAAGAAATTCCATTCCATTTCTCTTTGTTGATGGTCAATAAAGCTGCTGAATAAAAATATATATATATATTGTAATATTACAATCATCCTGTCTCAGTTTACGTCACTCCAATCCCACATACGTTTTCTGTTCTTTCTTTCTATGAAACACAAAAGGAACTGGCTGAAGTATTATCATTCTCTTTTATAAGGCTATACGTTACCTTTTATTATCCACACATACAGACATACAAACACACACAATGAGACCCTGCTTGGGAAAACTCCACTGAACTTGAATGAACGTCTATGAAAACAAGTTTAGTTGTTTTTTGTGGGTTTTGAATGGAGGGGCCACTTCAGTCTTTGTGTGATCTGAATTGACAGGACAGGTTTGGTCGTCTCTGGGTGTGACCACTCATTCAACAACACACTTTACTTTGTGCAGCAGGATCATCAGCATCGGCTGTGTGTATTGCTGCTCTCCCCCATTATTATGGATATCGTCCAAATCAGTCTTTGGTTGCAGGATTTGTCTGGATAGCACTCAAAATAGTGCTGTCTAAAAATCTGTCTCACATAGAGAAATATCATGAGGCAGGTTTGGCTCCTTAGACTTGCCATACAAACTTAGATACAGCATCTGGAGCCAAATATGAATTCATGAATGAAAGATCACAGCCACCTGTGTAAAGACAGAATGTTTGTGCGACATTAACTTTTTATGTGCAAATAAAAAAAAAGATTTTTGCTGCTAGTTACTCAACATACTTAATTAGTATGTTAAGGTTTTAAATGTTTTATGTTCAGTGTTTATAGTTGTTTATCGTTTAATATGATTTGAAAAAACAATCAAGTTAACATAACCGATTTGTGTTGGGACAACATGAAGTATTTGTGTGGAACCCAGCATTTCTTACAGTGTGTCTTATCTTATTTTCCAGTAAGAGCGGGCGTGACAATTGAAACCAGTCTCATTCAGTTCCATTCATTTTCAACTGCATAAATCAGCTTGATATGCTGATTATAATTGCAAACTGGTATTTCTTATATCAATACTCTTTGAATGCTACATGAAGACATTGTTCAGATGTTTCATTTCAAGACATTTGTCAGTTTTTCTTTTGTGTAGGACTAGTTTGTTACACCTTATCCAAAGCCTTTTGTTTTTGTTTTGATATAATTTGTATGACTGCGTTTCAAATTACGGGTCACACTTCCTTTTGTTTTAGCAATTTCCGTTCAAAAGAACGTAAACGAATCGTTTTAGATAATAAGGCTGTGCTACAAATAATCCATAATCCATCCTAAAAAACTGAGTGAGAGGTACTGTTTGACTTTGTGCTTTTTTTGTATCCATTTTAAAAAGGATGTTACATTTTTGTCTTAATCGGAATCAGTGCTGGGGAAAGTTACTTTTGAAAGTAATGCATTACAATATTGAGTTACTCCCCAAAAAGTAACTAGTTGCGTTACTTAGTTACTTTTCATGGTAAGTAATGCGTTACGTTACTTTTGAGTTACTTTTTCTGACTTGGTAAGGCTTGATCTTGATCTGGTTTTTTTTTCTTCTTTTTTTTATTAGGGACCTCTGCAATTAACAACGCACTGTATAAACTTCATTTACCTTAAAAAAAACACATAAAAAATGAATGTGGGATAATGTTATCTTCTGAGAACTTCTTGACCCAGAGCTCTACATGCCATTTATACAGATCAATGAGAGTTTAAAGCAATGTGTTTGCTTGTTTTCTACTTTTTGTATTATTAAAAAGTAGAACCACTATCCATTCTGATAATCCTCTTTTTCTTTTCTTCCATGTGTCAAAATATTGAGAATATTTCCAGAAATGTAAGGCTCTGCCGTCTTCATTTCTGTCTCGTCCTGCATTCTTTCATTTCATGCGGGATTCAACGTGACTATGTTCATTTTAGTTCAGCTATTTATTTTTTAAAAGCGAATTAACTAAACTTAAAAGTAACTTGCATTAATTTTTTTTAAAAAGTAACTCATATATTATTACCTAATTTTTTTAAGTAATGCGTTGCTTTACTCGTTACATAAAAAAGTTATATTATTATATAACTTGCGTTACTTGTAATGTGTTGCCCCCAACACTGATCAGTATTACAAGCATACACTGTCAAGTATTTAGTTGACCTTACTTTAAAAAAGTGAGCAAACCTCACTTTTAGAGTAAATTAACTATGTGCTTAGGGCAGCACGGTGGCGCAGTGGGTAGCACAATTACCTCACAGCACGAAGGTCGCTGGTTCGAGCCCTGGCTGGGTCAATTGGCATTTCTGTGTGGAGTTTGCATGTTCTCCCTGTGTTCTCGTGGGTTTCCTCCGAGTCCAAAAGACATGTGGTACAGGTGAATTGGGTAAGCTAAATTGTCCGTAGTGTATGTGTGTGAATGAGTGTGTATGGATGTTTCCCAGTGATGGGTTGCAGCTGGAAGGGCATTCGCTGTGTAAAACAAATTCTGGATAAGTTGGCGGTTCATTCCGCTGTGGCGATCCCAGATTAATAAAGGCACTAAGATGAAAAGAAAATTAATGAATGAATAGACTATGTGCTTAATTCTAAATCAGTTTTAAGTTACAACAGAATTACTTAAATTTTTCAAGTTAAATTATCTTTTAAAGCAATGGATTTACTTTTTTAAAGTAATCGCTTTTGTGGTCAAAGCTATTTTAAGCTGTCCTCCAGATTGTTCCCTACTCTACATTACTGTACTGTACATCCATGCTGTACTAATAAATATATGTCCATAATATATTGCTGCGGAAAGACTTGTTTCATTTTTGTGGGTTATTCATGGCCTGCTGAAAGTATTTCTAATAAGATGCCTTTAATATTGCCAAACAAATTAAGTGTATTGAGGGGCGACATGGTGACTAGCGCTGTCGCCTCATAGCAAGAAGGTCACAGGTTTGAGCCAGTTGACATTTCTGTGTGGAGTTTGCATGTTCTCCTCATGTTCGTGTAGGTTTCCTCCGGGTGCTCCGGTTTTCTCCACTGTCTAAAGACATGCCCTATAGGTGAATTGAATAAACTAAATTGGCCATAGTGTGAATAAGTGTGTATGGATATTTCCCAGTGCTGGGTTGCAGCTGGAAGGGCATCCGTTGTGTAAAACATATGCTAGATAAGTTGGCAGTTAATTCCACTGTGGTGACCCCTGATAGATAAAGGGACTAAACCGAAGGTTAAATTTATGAATAAGTGTATTGAACATAAAACAATGGAATTGAACTCTAATTTTTGTGTTGTTTTAGCCCAATTTAAATAAGAAGTTTGAAGAAAAAAAAACAGCAAATGTCATTTTTAAATGGCAATTTGTGTACTGAATCTCTTGCACAATTATATTTATGGTTTGGATGAATGCCACATGATTTTTTCAGCTGCTCAAGTCATAGATTCAGAATTGAAAACATGCACCATAACAAACAAGTTCTGTGCAGTTAGAAATGAATGAAAGAAAGTCTCAATGCGTCAAATTAATTTTTTTACAAATTTAAACAAACAATCTGAAATAGGTGAAGAATGAGCATATTTCAATCTTCTCAAGACTTTTGCAGATTACTTCTAACAATTTAAATACAAACAATTATCATCTGGCTGAATGAACAAGTTGAACATGCCAGCAGAACGATTCAGAACTGGAAACATGTTTGTTGTATATGTCACTAATCTGGTTTCTTGTCAAACTGATTAAAAATAAGTGAAGTTTATTTATAAACTAATTTCGAGAGGATCACGTGCTTATGATTGCTAGCGGCTGGACCCACATTATCCAATTCACTACGCATCAATCAGATGATCCCTAAGCTACTATAAATACCCTGGGTTTCATATCACTGCTATCTTTGCTTTTGAAGAATCCCCCCATCCACCCCTACTCCTCCTCTTTCCTAGATGGGTGACACGGTGGCCCACAGCAAGAATGTCAATGTTTCTAGGCTTCACCAACCAGCGGGCATTTCTGTGCAGAGTTTGCACATTCTCCCCGTGCACACGTGGGTTTCCCCCGGGTTCTCCGGTTTCCTCCCACTGATTAAAAACATTGAACCTAAGTTACTGATTAACCAACACTATAGACTTGCTCCCTATCTAGTACCTATCTCGTTAAAGAGAACTATTATCTGCTCTTCAATCACTACAACGGGGGAGTTCTCGAGATCTACCTGAGCTCGATCTCCCCTTTCGCCTTGCAACAGGAGGGAGCCCCAGGCTCGAGGATCTCATGAGCTCAGGGCTCTCTCCCGGGACAGCATGCCAAACAAGCTTTATAATCAATCATCAACTAAGTGTGAACTCTTGAATTAAATAATACCACATTTGGGTTATTTAGTTTGTAACAATAGCAACATCTTTGTTATGTTAAATATAACCATTTTTATATGTTTTCATTAAGCACTGTGCTTTAAAAGTGCTGTATATGACTTTGATGGTCATACAAAACAAAACAATACAATACTATACAATACAATACAAAACTTTATTGTCAGACTTGCATCTGAATGTTTCTTGCATAACAGCATGACAAATACTCCTTACAAAGAGTCAAAAACTAATACAAAAACATTTACACAAAACGTTTTCAGCATCAAGACAGCCTAATGTACAAATTACTTTTTAAATTTCACTTTATTAAAACTTGGGTCTGGTATATATGGTATATAATAGTATTAATTCACGATTCAACACATGATAGTGTTCAAAAGGATGTTCCTTGCCAGCCTTGTGCAGGTTCTAGTAATATGAACATATAATTTCTCAAGAGGCTTTCTATCTTTGATTTTAATGAACAGATTTTAATCTGGTTCATCAACTTTGTTTTTAGACTCACAGACAGACTTATATACCTTACAGAATTACAATTCTGCAGAACACTCATAAGTACAGACATAAAAAATGTTCAAGAATCTTTTTCAATGCTCTAAAAGATCTAAGATGACGCACAAAATAGAATCTTTGTTACACACACTATCAATATGATCTTTCCATGAAACCTGGTTGTTTATTATAATCAGAGGTGGAAAGTAACGAATTACCTTTACTCGCGTTACTGTACTTAAGTAGTTTTTTTGAGAATTTGTACTTTTTAGAGAAGTGTTTAAAATCTGTCATTTTATTTTTATTAAAGTATGATTAGCCTAAAATATTGTACTTCGCTACATTTTAAATCATGTAAAAAATAAACATAAAAAGAAATGCAACGGGAAAAGAAAAAGAAAATCGCGCCCGGAAACCATGTCACTGCAGCAGCAGCGTGAGAAAAATCTGCGATAAACTTGGTAAAAAATGTATATTGATAAAAAAAAAAACTTGACTATTTACTGTTGCTGGAGTTGGATTTATCGCCGGAGTTTAGAAGGTTTATCAGCAAAATGCCTGTCAACCCCAGCAATGACAAGGTAAGCTACTGTATATGCCCCATTATTACACCCAAATACTTATATTTGTCTACCTGTCTGATGTTTACATTATGTTTATTTTATTTGAATTCTAAGAATGATTTGAATAGTTTGATGGTAAAGAGGATGATTCAGTCTGATCCCATGAGGAAATGTAAATATTTTATGTATTGTCAGAAAGGTGGCTAATTCGTATGAATTCATACAATTGAAGTCATATAAAAACGTGCAATTTATTACGTGCAAAAGGTTGCAAAAAACGTGCAAAAATCTAGTGAAATATTATGTATTGTTAGCATGACAGACAAAAGAAACTAGTTACTACACTCTCAGAAATAAAGGTACGTGAGCTGTCACTGGGGTGGTACCTTTTCAAAAGGTACAAATTTGTACCTACAAGGTCCATATTAATACCTCAAGGGTACATATTAGTACCTTAAATGTACAAAAATGTTCCTCTTAAAATTTTTAGGTACTAATATATACTTTTGAGGTACCAATATGGACCCTTTAAGTACAAATGTGTAGCTTTTGAAAAGCTACCATCCCAGTGACAGCTCGTGTACCTTTATTTCTGAGTGTAGAAATTAGTCAAACTAGTTGAAACTATTAGGTTTAAAAATGTGCCGAAAAAATCTCTCCATTTAACAGCACCTATGATATATTTGAAAAATAATTCATATTTCATATAGAAAACCTAATCATTTTGACTTCAAATATATATATATATATATATATAT
>CAIGQZ010032553.1:1199246-1222421 GCA_903798205.1 Danio tinwini | reverse complement strand
CCAGCAAGCTACCGTAATTTTACAGTATTTTTTTTACAGTAACTTACCATAGATGTGTATTACTGTAGTGTTCCTCAGCAATTTCCGTTTATGGCAAAGATACCTTTAACGCAAATTCATTTTACAGTATAATAACATTACAGTACTGCTACTGTAATTTATATCAATTACCGCAAATTAATTTTACAGTATTATTACATTACTTTACTTTTACAGTAGAGAATCTGTATTTTTAATATTTAACATTAATGTTATTTGAGTAAATACATAAATTAATAAATAAAGAGTGTATTTTTTGCTCATTGTCATTCAATTTAAACAAGAAAAAAAATCCGGTACTCCAGCCTGGCCTCTATTGGGTCACACTACTTAGTAATCTGAAACAAATCAGAGAGGAAAGAAACGTGTGAGAACTGGTCGTGACATTCTCTCAAATTGTTCATGACAGACAGGGTAACAACCAAATGGGAAACAATTATTCTTCACCATACCATTCAACTATTGAGAGCATCCTGATCTACTATGTAACTGTATGGTATGCCGGATGCTCATCAGCAGGCAAAATGACAATCCAGAGAGTGATAAACAGCAAAAGCAATCATTGGCTGTTCTCTGGAAGAGATTGCAAACACAAGATACCTCCTCCAGAGACCTTAAAATCTCGAATCACAGACTACTCCCATCCTGGTCACTCACATTTTGAACTACTTCCCTCAGAGAGACACCGGAGAGACATCTTAAAACAAGGCCCAAGAGACTGAAAAATAGCTTCTTTCCCAAAAGCTATGTGTGTTCTAATCAATCAGGAAATTTGGAATAAAACCAAGGACCATGAATTGCATCATAATGGAGCAGCTTTTAAGCAGCAAGGTTAATTCAGCTCTATTCAATTATTCAATTCAGTTCAATAACTGTAATGAATTAAGTTCTGAGATGTGTGATCTGTCTTTTCTATAATGTGGTAAGAAAATGTCTTTTACAGGGGTGGCATGCTAGCTCAGTTAGCACTGTCACCTCACAGCATGAAGGTCGCTGGTTCAATTCCCGGCTGGGCCTGTTGGCATTTCTGTGCGGAGTTTGCATGTTCTATCCATGTTCACGTGGGTTTGCTCTACTTTCCCCCACAATCCAAAGACATGCGCTACAAGTGAATTGGATTAACTAAATTGCCCGTAGTGTATGAAAGTGTGTGAATCTAATAATATATGGTTGTTTTCCAGTACTGGGTTGTGGCTGGAAGGGCATCCGCTGTGTAAGACGTTAATATTAGGTTAGATTTAGGTTGTGACGTCAGTTGACCAAAATTCAGTTTCTAGCCATCATCTAAGGGCAATGTTATTTTGACGTCTAATAACGATGTTAATAATTGGTTGATTTTAGGTTGTGATGGAAAGTGACCAAAATCCAACGTTGAGCCAGCATCTTAAACCAAACCATTTGTCAGGTATGTCAAACAATATCCAACGTCTGATAGACGCCATAGTGGTAACGTCTATACAATGTCAAACTATAACATCATTATGGTGGCCTGAGAAAGCCAACATACTGTTATACTACATAAACTTCTTCTTCTTCTTAGACTATTTTAAGAACGCATCTCCTAGACTGTTCATACTACAATCACCAAACTAACTCCAAACCTCTAAACTATACTGAATTAAGTTGCTATATCTTTTCCAACTGATCCCACTTACAGTTTTCCCAAAACTGTTCTGACAAATTCGGAAAAGTTCTATTGACTTAACATTGGACCAGACTTTGTGACCTCATAACTTTGCGCCAGACTGTCATACAGACTTAAAATTGGGCTCATTTAACTCAGACTACCAATCTGCCAATCACTGATGACCTTTCAACTTACTTTACACACCCTAGTAATCATTTATGGCACCCTAGCAACTGTCCCATAGACTTCCATTGTAAAAAAAAACTGCCATTGACTTTACATTGAAAATACTAACAACATACCAATTCATACTAACAGTATATTAATCCATACTAGAAACATACTAATCCATATCTGGAAACATACTAGCTACACATACTAATTCATACTATAAACATACTAGCAACATGCTAATTCATACTAAATTCATGCTAACAACATGCTAGTTTTTACTAGAAGCATGCTAGCAACATGCTAATTCATACTAAAACCATTTTATTTATGTTAGCAACTACCTACCAATTATTCAGAACACCTTAGCAACACCTTAGCAAACACCTAGCAATGCCTTAGCAACATCTTAGCAACCACCTAGCAATGCCTTAGCAACTGCCTAGCAACCAATCAGAACACCCTAGCAACCACCTAGCAACACTTTAGCAACCACCTAGCAACGCCATAGCAACCACCTAGCAACTCCTTAGCAACCACCTGGCAACCACTCAGAACATCCTAGCAACACCTTAGTAACGACCTAGAAACATCTTGGCAACCACCTAACAACTAACAAGAACACCCTAGCAACACCTTAGCAACACCCTAGCAACCCCATAAAACTCTCTAGCAACACCTTAGCAACTACTCAGAACACCCTAGCAACTGCCTAGCAACACCTTAGCAACCACCTAGTAACACCCTAACAACTATCTAAAACACCCTAGTGACCGCCTAACAATACCTTAGCAACCACCTAGCAACCACTTAGAACACCTTAGAAACTGTCTAGCAACGCTTTAACAACAAGTCAAAACACCCTAGCAATGCCTTAGCTATCGCCTAGCAACGACTCAGAACACCCTAACAACTGCATAGCAACACCTATGCAACCACTCAGAACACCCTAGCAACCATTCAGAACACTCTAGCGACCACTTAGCAACACCTTAGCAACCACTCTGAACCCCATATCAACAGTCTAGCAAAAAACATGCCAATATATATAGTATGCCCTATATGTAGTTTCACTGTTTCAAACTTCTTAAAAACTACTTCAATGATCTAAACTTTAAAACTACTTCAAACCTTTCAGACTAGGCTTCGTCAAGCCACCATGAAGTTTGTTTACAAACTTTATGTTTCTAGTTAGATGTTGATATTTGGTTATTTTAGGTTGGACGTTGCTTAGGTTGGATGTCAACCAGATTTTAAACAAAATGCAACATCCCCACAATGTTGGGGTACAAAGTCAATCTGACGACATGTTGACGTCCTGTGCCTGCTGGGAAGGGACTAAGCCAAAGGAAAATGAAAAAAATTAATTTGACTTAACAAAGATGAAACATTTTAATATTAAACATAACTGACCCTCCTAAACATAACGACCTTTGATTGCATTGCAGTACTCCTTTTATTCAGGAATGAGAATAGTCAGATAAAGTTCACCCAGATCTCCTGAGATCGGTCCATTGCAGCGCATTTAGACAGTTGTTCGGTGTGAGTATGAAGGCATGACACACTACGCCCAAGTGACTGCTAATGCCAGTGAGGAAACACACCTGTCGGGCACTGGGGGATGTTAGTGAGCTTGAGGAGTGATGACAGAGGGTATGCATGCCTGCTCTCATTATGAAGGTTAGCAGCTGGGGCACATGCATATATCATAATCTTACTGTGTGACAAGGTTAATGGTTTATAACTGAATACACACTCCAGCTCTGCAGCAGCTCAGCACCTGCTGCTGCTTTCATAAGCAGGCTATTTCAAACATTTCGCCAGTCACTGTAAAAACCATCAAAATGCATGTGTGATGATGAAGGTTTTTGGTATTTTTGTTAATGATATTTGTCTTGTAATCTCTAGTACAGAGGTTCTCAAAAGCCTAATTTAAAAGTACTAATCTAAATTTTCATCAGTGTCAAAGGCGTAGAAAGAATTTAAGGAACATGCACATACATGAATCAACCATTAAAAAAGCCTTTTCCATTAAAAAATATATTAAAACAAGCGCAAAAACTGGAAAATTACAAGTGACAATATAAGTGTGTCAAGGATTTCTAATAATAAAAAAGCAACAAAACATAGTTCAAAAGTAACATGCATGGTGCAAAATAGAGAGCAGTCTACTGTGAGGAATTACACTGTCTGTATGTCATTGTTTGTTTGTTTGCTTTATTTATAGAGCACATTTAAAAACAACAGATGTTGACCAAAGTGCTTTACAAAAAGACCAGCATACAAATCTATACATTTTATAAACAAGTAAATATATATAAAACAGATTAAAAATTAATTAATAGCGATCAAAAAGCAAGAGACAAAAGGTGATTTTTTAAATGAGACTTAAAAACACCAAGGGAAGAGCATGACCTCCACAAACGAGGGGCTGTGACAGAAAAAGCCCTGTCACCTCTTGATTTTAACCCTGATTTAGGAACAACTAGCTGTTGTTCCAACCTGATTGGCCTCAATGAAGTATGCCAGTGAAGAAGCTCACTGATGTAAGTAGGTGCCAGACTGTTCAAACCTTTAAAAACAAATAACAATAACTTGTACTGAATCCTAAATTGAACTGGGAGCCAGTGAAGGGATGATAAAACTGGTGAAAAAATTTGCTGACTAATCTTTTGTTTCATAAGGCGCAATTGACATTTTTTCTTCACAACTATCTCATTAAACAAAAAGCAAATTTGTGCTGGATTGGAGCAAACTGAACCCATACAGTACCTCTCTGTAAAATCCTCTCTGAAAACTTTCTTGTTCAACTTTTCTTTTTTAGAATCGGACATCCTCCCCCATTCAAACAGTTGATGCGGTGAAGAGCATCGCATGATTATGAGAAAATGTCATACATGGACTGGATGTCATAACAAGAGTACAAGTTTAACACATTTTTCAAAGTAGTAAATCTACACTTCTCATCCCTCAGACACAATTAGAGCTCTTGAAACTTGAAAAAGGATTGCGTCCAGATCTGGACTTTTTTGTTATATTTTGTTGATCCTAAAAAACTCATTTGCTATTCTTAAAGAAAATGATACAAGTGACCAGAACGGGCTTCCTTGGCTCAGGGATCTGTTTTGACTGCCTCCTTGATGCCTGTGGAGGTGTTCCAGGCTTGTCCCACTGGGAAGGCCCTGAGGATAACCCAGGACATGCTGGAAGGACTCTTGGCTATGGTGTCAGTTGTGCTGCTTCTCAATTCTCGAGGGCCATCTTTATTGTCAAACTCTGCTTTTAAGAAGACTACAATTAAAAAATTATTTTCAACCAGCTAAAGTGACTAGTGGGAGCGTTCGTCTAACCCACCACAGCTGGGTAGGGTTGCACCAGCTGTTCTTAAGTTCTTTTTTAAACTGGAACGTAAAGTCCACTCTAGGGGCTGAGTAACTACTAGTGAGTTTGTAACTAAATTTGTTCTCACTTAGGTTAAACCACTGTTCTTAGGGTGCTTTCACAGTTAGTCCGTGCCAAATCAATCAGTCCGAGATCGCCTGAATGAGGTGGTCACGGCTCAATTGAAACGAACTATGGAGCGGATCGATTGTAGTGAGAAAGCAATACGATCCGAGCCAGGCTATACCTCAGTGTTTTTTGGATATGTAATTGGCATATATGGCTATATGAGAGAATTATGAGTAGGACGGGATGTCATTCCTACCGGTAAATGTGCATTTCATGTCAAAAACAAAAGTGAAAGCAGGCTGAACTATTAATGAGAGCTGTTTGTCCATTGGGAAAATTGTCCGAACTGCAGTTTTGGTTTATTTGCTATTTCTCCCTAAAATGCATAGGCCAACTGCTATGTATGAGAAAGTCTTACATCTGATTTATATTTGGGGACGATGTCTATGGGTGTCACCATTCAAAATGAAAGCAAATCTTTTTGCTTATAAAGTCTTATTGCTCATCTCCTAAATTAACATAAGGACGCATGACAGCTGAGCGGGACTCTAATCAAAATAAACCATGAAACTCTGACCAATGTGAAGCGAGTTTACTCGCACGTGACTTGTTTTAGCTCTTTTGGTCAGTTTAGAAACTTTGCCGTGTGAAAATGAACCGCACCAAGAACAAAGAGCAAAATTGTAACAATTTCTATCCCTGTTTCGGAACAAGAGAATAGATCCACAGATGTGAAAGCACACTTAGGCCGTACTCACACTATGTACAGTTGCCTTGAACCGGGCCAAAGCCCGCTTGTCCCCCCTCCCGTCTCCCCTGACGGCCCACACACATTACATTCAGGCCTGGGCGCGCTTACGTCATCGATGATGCACTGTTCAGTAAGCGCTCTCGCTCAGCACAGTGGAGATTTCTTTAGTTATATCGTTTAAGTCATTTGATACGCTGTGACACGCAGTCTGATATTTCGCCGAACAGATCAGCCACTTCTGACTCTCATAAACAATCATGAAGTCCTCGTGCTGCAGGAATTAGGAAGTTTGCTGAAGGCACAGCTGACGTGCAGTGAGGGATTTGCGTCTTTAATAATCTACGACAGTTTGCGTTCATTGAACAGTACGAATGATTAATTAATCCATATGAAACAGTCCTTTAAATGTCACGTCTCGCTTTCAGTTTCGGGCTTAGGCACGTTTGCACTCACACTGTAAGCATACCACGCCTGAGCCCAAGTGAACCGTGCTCAGGCCCACCTCTTCCAACGTTCCAAGTGAACTTTGCCTGAGCCCGATTCAGAGCGCTCACACTTCTCAAACGATCCAGAAGAGGGGCCTGGGCACGGTTCGGATAGCATAGTGTGAGTAAGCCCTTAAAGTCCCCAAGAAATCAAAAATAACCATATGATTTTGTCAGCTCACAATGCCAGTTTTGTGGTGAACAATTCATCTGTGCATGTCATTAAAAAAAATAGTTTGCCCTTTAATCTTTAATTGAAATCTGAAAATGCACTTCATGTTTGTTTTCAGTTTTATTCTCAGATTACATGGGCTTGGAAGTTCAGACTTGCCCAGTTCCGACTTGGAAGAACAAACTCCTGAGGACGCGACGACACAAGTTGGCTACTTTTTCAAATGGAACGGCAGTGTACTTTATAACGTCATTTACCTCAACATGAATTCATCGGTGTCACTGTACATTAACAATAACATGATTTAATTATATAAAGCACTGACTAATTCAAATTATATTAATGTTAGGAATACATATTTTTGATTTAAGAAAATATAAACGTAAATAACCATATATGTGGAGTAAAATGGGTTATTATACACAGACTCATGTCTTTGATTATCAGATTTAATAAAGTACAATGAACATTATACAAATATAAAATAGAAGATAACAATAAGAGATAAAGATAACGTTTGGTAAACAAAGACAGTGTACAACACGTAACATAATTAAAGACAATTATAAAACTAACAAAAAAACGCTGCCAAAATAATATAACTGAGAACAAATAGATTTAAAAGACCAAAAACTGTCAGTTATATATGCATCTAAAATAAATGTAAGATTTATTAAACATCATGTTTTACCTACAATGAAGAGATGAAATCCAGCGGTACATTTGAGATGAACTGGCCGATTAAAGTGGCTCTCGGCAGGGGAGGTGATGACGAAGCTCCCGCTGGCAGGCTGGGGGTCAGAGTCTGCATAAGCTGAAGCACATCATTAAAGATGCGCTATCGTTGTAAATGAATGGCCGATTTGTGTTTAAAACAAATACATTCTCTCCTGAAAATCTCTTAAATTTTTATTTTGTAACATTACAGAAGAATATTTTTAAAATCGGGCGGGTTTTCTCCTCCGCCATAAGCTATCGCTGGTTAGCCTGCAATGCATTCTGAGATACCTAAGCTACGCAAGTTCGCACAAGTCACCTCTCAATGCATCCTTGGCAAAAGGGGAGGAGCAAGGACACATCCAGGAATTTGATCTGTACTTGGCAAGATGTAAAATTTGAATTGGAACAGTACCTCGGCGATGGTTGATGACGTTTCACAAGGACACAAGAACGCAAGTACAGACAAAAACGTATATTGAGAAACAGCCATGATTTTGAGGTAATGGGCATGACTAACATATTCAACCATGCTGGTCTAACTCAGTTTTGACAACAAACAGAAATGGTGAGCAGGAGGAGTCTGTTAGGTTGTGATAAGTCATCTAAAACCCCTTTCTCGATCTTTCTGAATGAAATGCCTCTTTACTACATCCGTTCAGCCCGCAGTAAAAAAACAAGCCACGCCCACTGTTTGCTCATTTCAATTTCTGTTTCTCTAGGAACTGCATCACAACATGAAAAAAATAACGATTGCAACTTCCTGTTCATTGGGACTTTAAGGCAAACCGTAGTGAGTAGGTCGTAAGCTCTCTGTTAAGTCATGCGTGGTCACATTGAATGACATAAAATCCAATAAGTGAAGTTTATGTATAAACAAATTTCGAGAGGATCACGTGCTTATGATTGTTCTCAGCTGTCCTGCATTAACCCATGATCGATTATCCAATCAGACTACTCTTAACTCCCTATTAACAATAAATAACCAGAGTTTTCTTATCTCAATATCTTCGTCTTGAAGTGCCCCCCCCCCCCCCCCCCCACCTCTACTTTCCCTCCTTGTTAGATGGGCGACACAGTGGCCCAGTGATTAGCACTGTTGCCTCACAGCAAGAATGCCGCTGGTTTAAGTCCCTACTAAATCAGTCAGCATTTCTGTGCGGAGTTTTCGCTTGTTCTCCCCATGCTCACGTGGGTTTTCCCCAGGTTCCCCTGTTTCCTCCCACAGTCCAAATAACACGTACCCTAAGTAAATTGAACACTCAAAATTAATACCATAGTCAAGCTCTAAGCAAGCACTCCTCTCCTCAGTCATTCATTTCCACCATTCAGCTAGAATAAGCCGGGGGAGTTTATCGAGATCTACCTGAGCTCAAACTCCCCTCTTGCCCTGCAAACGGGAGGGAGCCCAGGGCTCGAGGATCTTACAAGTTCAGGGCTCTCTCCCGGGACAGCATGCCAAATAAGCTTTATTATCAATCATCAGCTAAGTGTGAACTCTTGAAAAAGCATTTAAATCATTAAACTGCTTTAAAATTCTGCAACTAGCATCTATATATAACTGTCCCATGAAAATTAAATGATAAATTACATTTTTATAGTAGGCTTCAATACATTACAGTCAGTCACTAAAACAGACGACGCACTTACCTGCATCGCGATAATAAGAAAATTAAACTCTTCTTTCACAAACCGAAAAAAAAAAATATTTTTGCGGAAAATAAGGCTGTGAGTTGAGGGAAATCATTCTTCATTATTATCATAAGGTTCTCAATGTAAACTAATCTCGCTGTCGTCTCTTTTTTACTGTTATACATGGGGGAGGCTGCCGTAAATATTTAGTTGGAACATAGCGTTACGTTAAAGTTCAGTGGTGCAACACAAATATATTTAGTAGTGCATAAATTGTAATTTAGTGTCCCCTTAATCACAACTAGACTATATTTTAACTTACGCACTGCTGGTGCAACCGGCCCCTAAAATTTACCCTCATTTGGCCGGTTGGTAGGTGTTGATGTCAAGCCCTGCTCTTGACCTACATACATGAGCATGACACAGCTACATTTAGAAAAAAGAAAGTCAAAGGTAATAAAAAATAAATACCTTTTTCCAACAGAAGTTACACTATGAGTTGTAATATTGGAGTATGTTTTAAAAGAAATTATATCCACATACACTGTGTGTTGTTTCAGCTTATTTTAAATAAGTAGTTTGAACAAACAGCAAATGTCAATTTCTGAGTGTACAGTAATGGCAATATAATTAAACTTTTGAAAACCAATTAGATTTTTTTGGTTAGCTAGAATTGACCCTTCGCTAAGCCCCGCCCTCCTTAGTTACTGTTGTTATGCCTGTCAAGCTTTCGTGCCTGGCACGTCTATTAGTATGCGCCGGTGTTAGACATCCCCAGGGATATAATTAGTAATTTTTGGCGAACAGGTGAGATATCAGAGAAAGCCAGACAAAAAAGGACTGCAGTATGCATTGCAGGGGTATATATTTATGATATAATATGCATGATTTGAAAAAGATTTAATCAAAATTGAAGCTAAAGCCTAGCTGCCTCATATGCTGACCATTTAACAACTTAGTTCATGCACAGCAGGATAGGTAAAATTTTTAAATAATCTAATAACTAATTAAACTGTGATTTCTCTCTTTTTTTGGCAAAAAGCCTAATAGACTAATTGTAGTGTTATGAAATATACCGTTACTAACCGACGAGGAAGTTAACACGCATGGACAGTGCTTCTACATAATTCATTCAGAGAAAGTATAGGCCAGAAAAGGGAAATTGATGGATTTGTGACAAACATTAGCATCATTGACCCATAGCAATGTACAGTACCTATAACTGTCAGTATGTTTGTGGGCTTTTTATACCGTTTCTATTCTAACTTGCAGTTAAGTGGAAAAAAGAAATAAATTGAAATGCAAATCAAAGTATAAATAGCAGAAGTGAACAAATAGATTTTCCCTACCAGCAAATATTAATCCGACACCAAATATAAAAGCAGACACTAACCCGCTAAAACATCGTCACCAATGACTAAATCTCTAAAAGACCGACAAAAACATCAGTGAATTGTAGCTCTGACATGGACATGAGGGATATAAATTACTGAAAAATAGCTGCGGGTGAAGTATATTAATTGATCGCAAGTGCTCAGTTTGTGATCATATCTCAGTTTTGTTCTGTTGATATGTCATTTCAAAAAATCGTAGCTTAAAATAGATGGAAATATGACTGGATTGTGCCCACTCTTACAGCTATTGCAAGGGCTTAAACGGAGCAGTGCTCATAATATTGAGTGGGAAAAAAAAAGAAAAAGACAGCTGTAAAACATAACCTGCTTCGTATTTTTGTAGAAAAACACAGTTTAGATCTTTTTAGGGTAAGAGGATTTTGAGTTATTGCCTTCTATCACTAAATGTGTCAGGAATATTGAAAACAAAACTTAACTCTGCTCCTTAAGTGTCCCTCACAGAGCTTGATCCAAGCTAGCATTTTTCCCCTTGGGTTTTAGGTTTTGGAAAGAGAAAAATGCTCCACCACCCCGTCCAAACTTTTAGGATACCGGGTATCAGATTTGCACAATCCATATGCACAAGGCTTAGGCTCGTTTTCCTCATTTGAAAGCTTGACAGACCTCCTGCGCGTAGCTACGGTTACTAAGCCACGATTGGTGTGTGGCGGTTTTCGGGTGTGGCTTAGCAAAGAGTCAATTGCTCAGTATTTCAACACTAGTTAGTTTAGAGTTTAAAAATAAAATAAATGTACAAAATTTGAATTAAAAGTTTAATAATTTAGAAAAAAATTGAAAAAGATATTTGTTACAGAAACTGATGGTGGGGGATTGTTTCACCCACAAACCCTTTTATGTTAAAATGTTAAAATCTCTTAATTTGATATGAACACCAAAATGCCAATTTTTTAGGACAAACTGTTCAATGTGTAACACAATCTGTTTTGCAGTTTAAAACACTGCATAGCGTACAAAACAATTAGTTAAATCTAAATGTTTATATGTTAGAGGTTTTCACTTTCTATCAGATCTAATGGGAATCTTATGTTTCACAGCATTTGTGCCAAGCACAACAAACCAAGCTTTCCAAAAGAAGTTTCAAATGAAAAGCACCATGCTCATTGCAGCCTGCCAATCACAACACACTTTTCTTCACCTCTTCGACAAGTGTTCCGGCACCCCCCCATCACCCAAACTGCACCTTTATTTTTTTTTATTAGGTCCAGTGGGGAAAGAGGGCTTACTTGTTGTTGATTCTGGAACAAGATTTTAAACAAGCAATCAGATTTTAGAGACAAGTTTCCAATTTACATTACTTTTAGGTTTAGAATTAGGGTTATTTACTTTCACCTCATTACTTATTTTTTTACATTTAGTCATTTGTGATCCTGGACCACATAACCTCATGTTGTACGGGTATGTTTTTGCCATAGCAAAAATAGGTTGTATGAATCAGAGTTATACATTTTTGTATGATGCCAAAAACCATTAGATTGTTAAATAAAGATCCTCTTCCATGAAGACATTTAGTAAATTTCCTTTGTAAATAAAAAAAAAACTTATTTGTTTTGATTAATGATGTGCATTGTTAAGAATTTAATTTGGACAACTTAATTTTTTTTAACCCTCAGATTTTCAAACAACTATCATGGATGAATATTATCCTATCCTAACAAACCATACATCAACGCAAAGCTTATTTATGCACCTTTAATCTCAATATTTAAAAGTGTACTTTTGTGACTGGTGTAGTGGTCCACAGTCACATTTAGCAGATGCTTTTATTCAAAGTGACTTACAAACAATGAAGGTATTAATCAATTCATCACAAATTATTACTCACATCAAGTGTTACTAATACAAATTTTCTGGCACTGTTAGAAAACATAAGCTGAAAGCAAGGATTAAGGAGGGTTTCTTTTTTCAATATGTAGTCAAGTTCTCATGGAAGAAATCATTTTTAAGCTGGCTTTTGGAAATTATGTATGAGATTGGGAAGATTGTTCCACCAGCGAGGAACAGTAAATAAAAATGTTTTGGAATGTGATTTAGAGCCTCTCTTTTATAGTGATATTCACCTTTTATTTCCCTCTGACTTTAGGAGTCCATCCATCCATCCATTTCCACTGCTTATCCAGAGCCGGGTCATGGGGGCAGCAGTCTCAGCAGGGAACCCCAGACTTCCCTCTCCCCAGACACTTCCTTCTGCTCCTTCAGGGGATTCCAAGTTGTTTCCAGGCAAGCTAAGAGACATAGCCAAGAGTCCCTAGCCATTAAGCAGGTGAATACCGAATGAAAGGAGGATCATTTCAGACAGGCGATCATTTAGTGTTGCGCCAGTGTTTAAATGCGTGTGCGTTTCTGTTTTCTTGTGTGAAGCAACCGTGCCTGGAAATGCAACTGCTGCAATCGGTTCCCTTTGAAATAGATTGGACAAGAAGAGATGGTCATGCACCCCTTTCAAGAACTTGAGATTTAAAAAAGAGTATTTTATGTAAGCAGCAGCGGTTACACCTTTCGCCTTAAACATTCTTTGAACAGATTATTAATAGGCCTAAGGTTAACCTATAAGCAAATGAAAACAGGAGAAAAACAAACCGTGTGCAATAATGAAAGGATGATCACACACACGATGTGTTTGTTTTTCACATGTTTTGTTTTGCTTATAGTTATTTTTGTTAATATGGTTTAAATATTATCTTTTACAGTAACATTGCTTTAATGGGAGATTAACTTCCCATTTATGTGTAGTTAACTGGTGATCTGAGAACTTTAGCCAGAACAGACTACTGTGAATAGTTTTAGATACATGATATTAATTTGTTTTAAAATGTATATAAATTTTTTTAAGAAATGTGTATGTATATTATAGTATGTTTTGCTAGTTGTTGAAATTCTCTATTTTTTTTTTTTTGTGGCAAAATTTTTTATTTATTTATTTATTTTTAGTGTGGCCAGAGGAAACTTTGGTACATCTTTGATGTTGACCCCTGAAAAGACATGTGAAATAATAACTAACTGCAATGCAACTCCATGAAACCACCACTGATTTGCTCATGCTCATTGAACAAAAGTCATACACAACACACAAAACAGTGAAAATGAAGTCATGTGGACATAACACAAGTCAAAAATCAAGTAATTTTAAATCAAGTAATTTTAGCATGCAAAAGTCAATGTTATGTTTCTAAAATATATTTTCCCAAGAAACAAAATTGTGTCTAGTGAAAATGGCGAGTCGCCGATAATGTCGAAAAACTACTAGCCGCATGGCAGGTGATCAAAAAATTCATGTCGAGCCCTGGTCAAGAGGGTCAGGGTCTGTAGTGCAAAGGCCAGATTCATTCATTCATTCATTCATTCATTTTCTTTTCGGCTTAGTCCCTTTACTAATCTGGCGTTGCCACAGCGGAATGAACCGCCAACTTATCCAGCATTTGTTTTACGCAGAGGTTGCCCTTCCAGCCACAACGCATCTCTGGGAAACATCCATACACACTCTTTGACTACGGACAATTTCGCCTACCCAATTTACCTGTACTGCTTGTCTTTGGACTGTGGGGGAAACTGGAGCAACCGGAGGAAACCCACGCGAACACAGGGAGAACATGCACACAGAACTCCACACAGAAATGCCAACTGACCCAGCCGAGGTTCAAACCAGTGACCTTCTTGTTGTGAGGCAACATGCACTACTTACTGTGTCACTGCGTCACCCAAAAGCCAGGTTATATAGAAAATTTGATAAGTAATGGACCACTACCAGCCGATTCCTGGAACATCAGTGGTTTACTTGTGTGTATAAATGTTGATCAAGGGAGAGAGTTGTTGCAGACTGACTGAACATACAATGCATTCAGAAAGTATTCATAGAGCTTCACTTTTTCCACATTTTTTTATGTTGCAGCCTTATTCCAAAATGGATTAAATTCATTTATTTTCTCAAAATGCTATGCACAATACCCCATAATGGCAATGTGAAAAAACTGAAAGAAATTGTTGCAAATTTATTAAAAATAAAAAACCTGAAAAATCACATGTACAGAAGTATTCACAGCCTTTGCTCTTAATTGAGCTCAGGTACATTCTGTTTCCACTGATCATTCTTGAGATGTTTCAGCAGCTTAATTAGAGTTCACCTGTGGTAAATTCAGTTGATTGGACATGATTTGAAAAGGCATACACCTGTCTATATAAGGTCCCAGGGTTTACAGTGCATGTCAAAGTACAAACCAAGCATGAAGACAAAGTAATTGTCTGTAGACATACAAGACAGGATTGTCTCGAGGCACAAGGTTGGGGAAGGTTACAGAAAAATTTCTGCTGCTCTGAAAGTTCCAATTAAGTGCAGTGGCCTCCATCATCCGTAAGTGAAACATGTTTAGAACCACGAGGACTCTTCCTAGAGCTGGCTGACCATCTAAGCTGAGTTATCGGGGGAGAAGGGTCTTAGTCAGGGAGGTTATCAATAACCTGATGGTCACTGCTCATCACCAGGCTAATACAATCCCTACAGGGAACCATGGTGGTGGCAGCATCATGCTGTGGGAATTTTTTTCAGCAGCAGGTACTGGAAGACTAGTCAGGATAGAGGGAAAGATAAATGCAACAATGTACAAAGACATCCTGAATGAAAGCCTGCTTCAGAGTGCTCTTCACCTCAGACTGGGGCGATGGCTCATCTTCCAGAAGGACAATGACCCAAAGCACATCGCCAAAATATCAATGGAGTGGCTTCACAACAACTCTGTGACTGTCCTTGAGTGGCCAAGCCAGAGCCCAGACTTAAATCCTATTAAACATCTCTGGAGAGATCTGAAAATCCTGAAATTCCGCTTTGCAGTACCTGAAAAGCAACAATTCCCAAAGACAGGTGTGCCAAGCTTGAGGCATCCTATTCAAAAAGACTTGAGGCTGTAATTGCTGCCAAAGGTGCATCAATAAAGTATTGAGCAAAGGCTGTGAATACTTATGTACTTGTGATTTTTCAGGTTTTTTATTTTTTATAAATTTGCAACCATTTCAAAAAAATCTTTTTTCACATTGTTATTATGGGGTATTGTGTGTAGACATTTAAAGAAATAAATGAATTTAATCCATTTTTTAATAAGGCTGTAACATTAAAAAATGTGGAAAAAGTGAAGCGCTATGAATACTTTCCGGATGCACTACGTGCGGGACACTGCCAACCCAGACCTCTGTATTTATCGAATTATTCAATTGTGTTCAATAAATTACTAACAATTTTGCATTGAAGAAAACCTTTCCTGACTCTCACTGAACATGCATGGAATTGACTAACTCCTTCCAATAATTCCAACACTTCTCTTAATTTCACTTTTGTTAAGCGTGAGTAAAACTAGCTTAGATTTAAACAATAATAAATTATTGTTACGTTCCTCATTTCTAAATCTATATGTGGACAAAAGTATCAGTCAAATGATTAAATGCAGTTGTAGCTAATAAGGATTTACTTTCTGCTATTGCAACTACAGTAAACTGTCAAAGAAAATAATGAATGTGAATAGCTGCAATTTGTGTGGCCGAAGTGTACATTGTGCTTTTAGTTGTTTTCTTTTTTTTCTTTTTTTTTAGATGACTTCATTGGTCTGGTTTATCCAGTTAATGAGATTACCTCATCATATCTCCCTTCCAGACAGTGCGTATATCAGACAGTCTGCCAAAAACAATCTGGCGATATTTTTCTTAGGATCTCAGTATATCACGAGTGGCTTCAGTGCACCCTGGACATCTTTACTCACTGTTATTCTGTCCATTCACATGTTTTTCTGCTCGATTTGATCTAGAAAGTAATTGGATCACACTGGGCACATCAGCTACAGTATGTTGTTATTGGTTGAAGTCACTGTAAGTGTGCATGTAGCGTCGTTCTGCCCCTTGTTTAACGGTCATCTTTTCAACAATAATTTACGCATAGCTTCAAACAAATATGTGTGCATCATGATTCATTCTTTTATTAATCATAGGGGCCTCACAATGTCACTGTTCATTAGTCACCATCATTAGACCCCATGTTGTGTCTGTGTATGTGTGTGTGTTTCAGTCCTGTTAGACTGGTTTTTAAAGGCACACCACCTCCACCACCACCACACCCATTACTTCAGTTTCATTCATATTATTTCCAGATATTATAGTTTAGATATTTCTCCCTCTCAGGTTTAAATCCTGCAGGATGCTCATCAAACTTCCAGACTTTCTACAGAGCCTCACTGTTAGTGTTTTTTTTTAATAAATTACACAGTATTTAACTGTAATCTGAACTGTATTTTATGGTACGGTTATGCAGGATGTTACTGTATTATAGTTGCATTGTGAAAATTACGGTTCATTTGACAGTAAATATATACTGTAAATGCATATAGGGCAAGAAAAAATGGTGCTGTAACTGTAAATACAGTATTCTTGCTGTAATTGATTTACAGTAAGTTACTGGCGAACTGCTGTCAGTAAGTCGATTCTAGAGTAAATTTTTAACAGTGCTGGTTTCCATTTACTATTCTACTACTTCTATGATCATTTGCTGTTGATTTTATGCATGCAAGCATTAATTTAGATTAGCTATAAATGTTTGAGGAAAGAAATTCACCTTAAAATTTAATTAAATTAATACACATTTATAAACCACTTTTTAGGAACAACAAATGTCCACCAAAGGACTGTCGAGCGCTGTACAATCTTTACTCTAAATGCTATATGTATTTTTTCTTTTTCTTTATTATTTATTTATGTTTATTCCCTTTTCTTTCCTTCTCTGCCATTTTCTATTCATTTTAATTATTTCCTTTACTTTAATACATACACACAGTTGAGGGCACAACTGTTAGCATTCCTGTGAATTTTTGTCTAACAGAGCAAGAATATTTTCACAGCATTTCCTATAAAGTTTTTTTTTTTTTTCTGGAAAGAGTCTTACTTCTTTTAGTTTGGCTGGAATAAATACATTATGAATAATTTGGGCTTGACTTATTTTATAGAGTGGAGGGTTTGACACTAAGCTCGGGCCCCTTTTATTGACAAAAGAGCAGATTGAGTTTGGGAGTCTTTTTGAAGATCAGAACTCTCTCCCCAAGCATGCCAATTACTTATATTCTTATATTATCTGTGGATATGAACTCTTGAAAGGAGTGTTATTACAGAAATCGTATACATAAGTACACTTTAAGAAAAAAATACTGTAAATTTTACAGTAACTTACTGCCAATTTTGGATGCCGGTAAGACTGTACATTTACAAGCACACTGTATATTAACAATTCCAACTGTAATTTAAAAATACAGCAAATGTTTATTTCATTTATTTACAGTGAGTGTAAATTTACAGTCTCATATTTACAGTATTTTTTTACAGTGTACAGAAATGTCATCTGCTCCACACACACATTTATTTGCAGATTAATTTACATTTAAATAAAAATGTATTATGATTTCTGTTAACATGAAAACATTCAAACTCGCCACTGCTTTAGAATGCACAAAGTTAGGACCTAAGTACATTCCTATATATCTAAATTCATAATTATATTGTCTTTAAAATAGGGCTAAATAAGACTGAGATATTTTGTTTAAATTATGCTGAAACTAAAATGTGCATGCTATGTATGTTGTTTTAATCGTTTTGTTATTTGTGAATGCAAAAATTTAAGATGTATTTTAAAGGGAAATTCTTTAATTTGGTATTAAAACGCACTTAAATGAATAGTTCACTCAAAACTGAAAATTTTGTCATCATTTACTCACCTTTTACTTGTTCCAAACCTGTTTGACTTTCTTGTTAAACAGAAAAAAATATATTTTGAAGAATGTTGGAAACCTGTAACTAGTGACATTTATTTTAAGAAGCACAAATGCTGAAGTCGACAGTTACAGAATCTCATAAATGTTTGAAACCACTTGAGGGTGAATAAATAGTATTTCAATTTTAGGTATACTATGCCTTTAAGTGTGTTAGCAAACAGTCATAAACATGTTTTTTTTATTTCAGTAATATATGATTTGCAAGTAGTTTCTTTCAAAATATTTTAGGATAATAACTTTTGTTTCACAAGAATATTCAAGCACTTTATAAAATGTATATGGATTTAAATGTGAATTGCATTATGTGCACCAATGTATAATCATGTGTAATGACACTAAGCCGGACTTGTATTTAAGGAGCATATTTAATACAGTAGCAGTAGTTAGTTACAGAAGTTTCAAAAAATATATAACATCATTTCATGAATATAAATCATTTACACGCCCCAAAATTGTGTTCCTTTCCTGGTTTTTTTTCTATTCCCCAGAGACATTTGTCACCAGCCATCTGTCTTTCTGCCCACCCAAAACACCCCCCTCAAATGCCCTGACTCTCTGTCTGCGCTTTAAACTACTGTATCTAATCAAGCAGCATCACCTTCACACTGTAACACACACACACACTCACTCATCCATTCACTCACTCACTCATCAAATAACACACACATTTACATCAAGGAGTTTGTTAACAAAAATTATAATTTTTATATCTCTTCTTAACAAGTGCTACAAATACTGAACGCATTTCTGAATTAACAAGAAAAATAGTATGAAAATACTGTACAATTTGCGTCTCTACACCAGTGTATACAGGCTTCAATACAATCACACACTCTTACAGCAGCACAAGCAAGTTCATCCTCAGTGCAGCTCCACTGTGGTCAGAATATGAGTTTATTTCTTTACTTTTTGACCTCTCTTTTTTGCTTGGATAGTTTTTTGTGTGCGTTTTTGCGTGTCAAAGCCAAATAAAATAAATGCCAGCAAACATAGATTCACACTCGCATTCACTCATCAATCAATACAGTAGAGTACACCAAACTATGAGTGTTATTTACAAACATAAAGCAATATGTCCACCAGGACGGACCAGCCGTCACTTTTCACCCCCAGAGTTTGTTCTTCATGTTTTTGATTCTTCTCAATCACACTTTGGTGGCCAGCGACTGCACCTCTGACTTCTGAGTCTGGGCGCTTAGGGTGGAAGACATGGAGCTCATGTGCCCATGCATGGCCTTCTTCAGATTCAGCAGACACAGGCACTGCGAGCGAAACCGCAGGTCGAAGAAGGCGTAGAGGAAAGGATTGAGGCAGCTGTTGACGTACGCCAGGCATGTGGCGTATGGATGAGCCAGAAGCAAAAAGTGGAGGAACCCGCAGGAGTTGGGCGCTAGGTCCAGGTAGGACAGCGCATCCATGCTCTTCAGCACATGGAAAGGCGTCCAGCAGAAAGCGAAGACCACTACTAGAGTGGTGATGATTTTGAGGAGACGCCGCTTCTTCTGG
This sequence comes from Danio tinwini, assembly GCA_903798205.1. Classification (NCBI taxonomy): domain Eukaryota; kingdom Metazoa; phylum Chordata; class Actinopteri; order Cypriniformes; family Danionidae; genus Danio; species Danio tinwini. Next base: position 1,202,663 of record CAIGQZ010032553.1, on the reverse strand, counting down.
TCCTCCTTGCGCAGGTGGCTGAAGTGGCGGGTGACTGTGCAGCCGATGAAGCAGTAGCAGACGGTCATGGCCAGGAAAGGCAGAAGAAACCCGAGAGCGGAGGAGGAAAGGCTCAGTCCTGCAATCCAGAGGGACTCGTGATCCTGATTGAGAGTGACCAGGCTGAAGTCCATGGCACAGGTGGTGCGGTTGCTCCCAGTGTCGTCTACTGTAGTGCGGAACAGGAGCGTGGGAACTGCCAGCAGGCATGAGAGAAACCAGATGGCACCCAGCGATGCCAGCATGGTGGCACGGGATCGGAGCCGGCCGCTTGACAGAGAGTGAACGATGGCGAGGTAGCGGTCAAAACTCAGGCAGGTCAGGCAGAAGACGCTGGCGTACATGTTGACCAGCACCACGTAGCTGCTGATCTTGCAGAGGGCCACGCCAAATGGCCAGTGGTAACCCAGCGCGGTGTACACAGCCCACAGCGGCAGCGTGATGACGAACGTCAGGTCCGCGAGCGCCAGGTTGCCGATATAAACATCTGCCGCGCGCCTTTTGGATTTCGCGCGCCACACGGTGAAGATAACCACGCCGTTCCCGGACAGACCGAGGATAAAAATGAGCATGTACAGCACGGGAATGAGAGAGTAAGACGGCTCCCACTCCGAGTAGTCACACCCAGAGTCATTATAGCCAGTATCGTAGTAGTCGTACGTCTCGGTGTATTCCGGCGTTGGCTCCATTTGGTGAGGGCGCGTTGGTCCTTCTTGAGCAGTTTATCCCAATCTCTGGTAGAAGTTTTATAGAGTTCACTGAAAATGTTTGATTCTTCAGTCTGATACAAGAGTCTGGGGTAAAGTTTTTCTCACTGGAAGCTAAGCGCGTCTGTGTGTGTGAGAGAAGCGTCCTGTCTTTTTAAACTCCAGACTTCTCACCCCTCCCTCTGGACCCATATATCGGACCCCTTATCTCCACTAAACCTCAGCCCCCATACACACACGCACACACATACAGTCTCCCTCTCTCTCCCACCCACCACGGCTCACCGGCCCCCCCGGGCCACGCAGTCGGCAGGAGCGAGTGTGTGTCAACAAAGTCAGCGTAACTGTTGTTTTTCTTCTTAATGAAAAAGTAATGGCTCGCTCGTCTTTCAAGTTAGATTTAGCTTAAATCGTCTGACCAAAAATGTTTTTGCGTCACGTCTCATTTACTAGACTTTTAAAATAAAACAGAGGAAAAAAGTCACAGTCGCAGAGAATGAATGAATGTTAACCTTTCCACACGCACTAAACATTTGTTCATTCACGTCATGTGGACCTAAACATTCTTGCTGAATAAATAAATAATGAATAATGAATGTGTTTTTTGTAGCATATTTTCCCCGTCCGCCCACTAAAATGTTAAGCTTTTAATTGCTTCCTTACAATTAATGTAATAGTTGCAATGGAGGATTTTACTGTTGGTATTGTAGTAGGCTAAGACTTCAATTCATATAAATATAAATAACAGGTTTTATTTATATTTAGTCTGTTATTTACTGCCAAATGCTCGGCATATCTCATTGTATGGCACTAAACTGAATCAATCTCAACTAAACTCAACACGGCAAGCCTAAACAGGTTTCAGACAGGTTCCCATTGAAACCAGAGCTGTGACCAAATGATCATGTAAAAGAGGCCTTGCTCTGTGATTTCCTCTCACTCAAACATTACATGAAGGTGACATTCAGTCACTTCAAACACTCGATTTCCACTACAACACATCACTGCAGCTAATTTAATAAGAGATTTACCTGCAGACACAATCATTATCTTACTTTTTAAATAATAAAAAGCAAACATTTAAATTATTTATTAATAAAATTGTATATATAGACAGTACGTCATTAATTTAACATGTACTGTAAATTGTGCTAAATTTGATTTTTTTATTTAAGGCAAATTTTATTTTCGGTTTAGTCCCTTTATTAATTTGGGGCGCCACAGCGGAATGAACTGCCAACTTATCCAGCATATTTTACGCAGCGGATGTCCTTTCAGCTGCAACCCATCACCGGGAAACTAAGGCTAATTAAACACTTTTAATTTGAGTTTAAAGGATAAATCCAAAATCCAATTAATTTAAGTCTTATTTGCTAAATAATTTAATCGTAATTATTTGCTACTGCACGAAGCGTTTCGAGAGTCTTAGTGATTAAATTACATGTCAGCCAAAGAATTTGCACAAGTGTGAATTTAATTCTCACTTTCTGGCATTTATTTGCATGATAATAGAAGACGCAAACTCGCAAAATAAACAAAAACAAAAGGAAACGACGCATTTGACATTAACGAGTTTCTTAAAGGCGCGCTGTTCACGCGTTACACCCAATTTGCTGCACCCAAAAAGGGCAGTTAAAGCGAAATAACCCAAAGTGAATGGACAGCAATTCGCATTCAAAAACAAACAGGAAAACTATGTGGCTACACCTAACTTTTCCTTCTTATCCGTCAAGTTCTCGAGAGCTTTTTGTGAAAATCGGCCGTGTATGCATGTTTACACATACAAATCTCCTTTCACACACTGCTCTCTTTAAATGAACGTGCAATCAAATTGAGGAGGATCAGTGTGTAAATCCATCAGTAAAAACCTATCAGTGTCACTCTCCGCAACTCTGATGAGATCATCTGCAGATCTTCTCATTCACTTATTGAGCTCTCACTATCTTTTAATCAAATGCTACACAGTTGCAGGAATAAACTGAATTATATAACACTTTGCTAATAGTCTGACACAGAGGACTAATGCAATGACAAGCAGAGACATGTAAAGTAGAACTGATGAATTTGTTTAAAAGCATCAGATTAGATATGACGTGTGAATAATGCCACTTATGACAAAGCATATGTTTGAATAATTGGATGTCATAGAGGATGTGCAGGTCGCCTTACAGCAAGAAGGTCGCTGGTTCAAGTCCCGGCTGGGTCAGTTGGCATTTCTGTGTGGAGTTTGCATGTTCTCCCCATGTTTGCATGGGTTTCCTCTGGGTGCTCTGGTTTCCCTCACAGTCCAAATGACATGTGGTATAGGTGAATTAAATAAACTAAATTGGCTGTAGTGTATGAGTGGGAATGGGAGAGTGTATAGGTGTTTCCCAGTACTGGGTTGCGACTGAAGGGCATCCGCCGTGTAAAACATATGCTGGATAAGTTGGCGGTACATTCCACTGTGGCAACCCCTGATGAATAAAAGGACTGAGCCGAATGAATGAATGAATGAAAGAATGAATGAGGATATGCTAAAATTGGATATAAGATTTTTGGCATCAGAGTTTTCTAGATACAGCACACTGATTCTATGATATGTTCTTTCTTTCTTTCTTTCTTTCTTTCTTTCTTTCTTTCTTTCTTTCTTTCTTTCTTTCTTTCTTTCTTTCTTTCTTTCTTTCTTTCT
>CAIGQZ010032553.1:1175644-1188713 GCA_903798205.1 Danio tinwini | reverse complement strand
CACACACACACACACACACACACACACACACACACACACACACACACTGCACTGCACTTCAGTGCAGGCAGATTTCCTTTTAAATGGACACACCTGTGCAAATGTGGAGCACTGGATCAGATAAGACTATTGTTATGGAGGAAGCTATTTAAATGATGACTCCGGTTTCTACTGTATATTGATGTGTACAGTGCAGGGCGGTACTGCTAATAACACCATTATACAGATAAACACTTAATGTGAGAGGCTGAAAAGCACACGTATACTAATGCAGTTTTTCCAAAAATGAGACATTTGCACCCTGTAATTTCAAGACATTGTCACCTTTATTAAAGCATGCTTTACTAAAGGAGTGGTCAAGATATCATGTTTTTAACTTTAGTTGATGTGTAATGTAGCTGTTTGAAAATAAACAACATCTTGGATTGTAAGACGCTCAAAGTTCTATGCAAAGAGAGACACTGGCTTTTACAGAGTTAGCTTAGCAAAGCCTACAGCAGACAAAGTTTAGGGACTACAAAACAATACATCTGGGCTAGTGAGATCACAAACACTTCAGGTTACGCACATTCACCATGACCACACATCCCGCGCTGCAAAGGGGCGTGGCCAGAGGCGATGTAGTGCTGTAAAGTAGCAGAGAAAGCTAAAATGCCATGCTAACGCTGCTATTTCCACAAAACTTCTTCTGTTCCTGTAGTTGGGCTTCCAAAGGACACTACACAAATAGAGAATTGCTTACAATTAAATTTTATTTATGTTTCAAAAAATTATAAAAATATATATAGATAGCATTTGACAAAGAAGAGCTTTAAGAATCTCTCACAGTTCAGTGCTGGATTTGGCTAAAAACCTGTGTGAGTATAGAATGTGTAAGTATTTTTCACAGCATATTATGTTAACTGACCAATCAGAGCCTCTTGAGGGCAGGCTTTTGGAGAAACTAGGAAATATGACAGTCATTTTCATGTTAGCTGAGTAGCTGTATATAAAGTAAGATATATGAAAAAAATAACATTGATTTGCATCTTATAAACACAACCAAGCCTTAAAAATACACTCTGGACCGCCCCTTTAAATGTTTATTTTTTGGAGGTCAACTTCTTATATTTAATTATATTTATTGAATGTGGGGTAAAATATGGGCCAATATGGGGTAGAAAGTGATGAGTGAGTCTAAATGAGTAAATTATTCAATCATTTACCCAATATTACCATCACTTACACAAATTGTATAAAATGGTTAATTAATTTTGGAGGAAAGCTGTAGTCTTTATGAATGGTTCACTGAATCATTCACTCAATGACATAATAATAATAATAATAATAATAATAATAATAATAATAATAATAATAAACAGTGTTGGCAGTAGAATCTCTACAAGTAGTGATGCTACTAGCTTAACTACATTTATCCGTAGCGTGGCGGTTGTGTCGCTGAATAGCAAAATTTCAATAGCAAAGCTATTTATTTTGTCAAGTAGCACAGTAGTGTCCACACAAAGTACATATACCGATTGCTGAGTGAAGGCACCAACATTCACTGAGCTGTGAGGCCAGTGTCTGACCAATAAAAATAAATCCTTATGATAGCGAGAATGAAGATCTTCCTGTTTTACGGTGGCCAACAACAAACTTTTTGGTGCGTTACTGCCACCTCTTGCTCTGGTCGGTGATATTGCCAACCAATTAGGCAACACGAGAAATTTGCTTGATGGAAAGATGACTGAGGGGGAGGAGTTATTTCTGAAGCAGGATTCCTCGTGGCCATACTGTACCTCGAGAAGTACATGTTAAGGTGCTATAATGTTAATTTTGATGCTGTGCTCAAAAATACTTTAGTAATTTATAGTAATTACTATAATGTTTTTGAACTACATAATAGTGAAATATTTTTTGTATATAGTTTACTTTAGTGAAGGCTAAAGTATACTATAGTAATTACTATTAGTTCATTAGTAATTATATTTACTAATGATACTACATTATAGTGTAATGCATTAATGAACAGTTGTAAATATATATACAATATAATGCTTATTCCTAAATATTTCCTTTTACTATAAATTACTATAGTATTTTAATTGTATAACACCTGGTTTTATTGGATCTTTTTTGTTTTTGCTGTTATATACTATCATTTGTTTTTGTTTGGAACAGCATATTATTAATTGCAGTAAATAATTGAACTGAACAACTATGACTCATATGTTTCATTGACCTCTAAGATACGATTGCCTTGAATATAAGTTGCTTTGGTTCAAAAATGAAAATGGCAAAAATAGCTTATGGCCCGTTACCACTGAGTGGTACAGTATGGTACGGTACGGTTCAGTACGCTTTTATGGCTGTTTTCACTGTCAAAAGGCGTACCGAACCGTACCGTACCACTTTTTCGGCACCCTTTCGAAAGAGTACCAAACACGAGAAAGGGTACCAAAAGGCAGAGCTAGGCACGCAGCTGAACGCTATTGGTTTAGAGATACGCCACAAGCTCATGCAACAAGCCAAAATAAAAACAAAGAAGCCGCCATGTTTTAATACACAGCCGAGAGAATACAGTGTAATTATATATACATATAATAACGAGCCCTGGTCAACCAGGTTTCAAACGAAACTTGTCGTCATCTTGATGAACAGCCACAAAGTCTAAAAGAAGAGCAGATTTTACCCTGTGCCCCGTAGTTTTTTACGAGCCAGTCTGAAGTGCGAGCGGTTTCGCTTTCTGCTTGCGCTCGCCGCGCGTTTAAATTTGAAATAACAAACTTCTTAAGCTGATGATAATAACGTTTGCTTGATTAGTGACGTGCTTTTAAAACCTGATCCTGTCAGAAACTGACAAACGCGAGAGTCAAGTGCAAAAAAACAAAAGGAGAAGCAAGCGTGAACAAACTGCCATGTTTAACTATTATCATCACCTTTTGGACTATTATGAACTCAGAATGTGGGAATTACTTTCTAACAAGATGCTACACGTGCTGCTGAAGAATAAAGACACATTTAATCGTGAGAGGTTTGCTGACTGTGAGCTGTATTTCGTGTTGTTTTGAACCTAAATAAGGACTAAATGTATGCTGTGTGTAGTTTTTCTGTAAGTGGTAACATACCGGAGACTGTAGAGGTTTGTATGTGTTTATATATGTTGCATTTATTTATTTATTTTATATAATTGCAGACAATACAGTAGGCTATTTTGCACTGTCATTGATCTGCAGCTATAATCAATTCGGGTTCATAGAAACATTAGTAATAAACATTTATACATTTATGTGTGTAAAGCATCTGTTTTGTGAAAAGTGCTTCTCATATGATATGTGAGCGACCCGTATAGCTTTACTTTAGACATTATCTCAAGCGAAAATAACGTTGACTGCAACTTTCTGTCGTACACCACGCCCACCAAAAGAGTACCATTCGTACCCTTTTAGCAATGGAAATGCAAGCCTGATAAAGGTGACCCATACCGTACTGTACCAGTCGGTGGAAACGAGCCATTAGATGTAGACAAGCTACTTTTGCCAAGCTTTTAGCTTAGCTTGCTACATTACCCAGAGGGTAACTTTTAGTGTAGTTAAGCTACATTATAAGTAGAGTAGTAATAACAGCTTAGCTCACTACATTTTTCAAGTATATATACACACACACACACACACACAAACGGTGCATAACTATTAAACGTGACTAATCCCATCTAGAAAAAAGTTTATTTTTTGTACATATAAATATTCATTCATTTTCTTTTCGGTTAGACCCTTTATTAACCCGGGGGCGACACAGCGGAATGAACCGACAACTTATCCCGCACGATGTTATGCAGCGGATGCCCTTCCAGCCACAACCCATCTCTGGGAAGTATCCACACATTTATTCACACTCATACACTACGGACAATTTAGCCTACCCAATTCACCTGTACCACATGTTTTTGGACTGTGGGGGAAACCGGAGTACCCGGAGGAAACAAACGCAAGCGCAGGGAGAACATGCAAACTCCACACAGAAACGCCAAACTGACCCAGTCGAGGCTCAAACCAGTGACCTTCTTGCTGTGTGGAGACAGCACTACCTACTGCGCCACTGCGTCGCCACATATAAATATATGTATTATAAATACATGTTTTTATACATATATACATAAATATACTTGGTATATATTCCTTATGTGATTAATCGTTTGACAGTACTAATATGATAACTCCATTAAGTCTTCCGAGTTATGAATAGCAGTCCTCTTGGGTACACCTTTCTATTTTAAAGCTTATATTATTTTTAAGCAACTACACTATATATCATTCTACATTTTAAACATCTCATTCTTCCTCTGTCTAAATGGGAATGGGGAACAATGTGGGTTTGCAAGGTGTTTCCCTGCTTGCTCTGAGGGTTTAGTGACCTCTGACCCTTCTCTCTCTCTCTCTTTTGCCGTTCGTTCCCTCAATGTAAAAAGCAGCAAGTGAAGCAGGAAGAGCTCAGAGATCTGGATAATGGAAGATTCTGTGTATTGTGTCTTGTGGGGTCGCCTCCAATATGAATTACATTAGAATTGTGTTTATGGAAGATTTTCCTGATAATGTACAGTTAATATATTGTGCTTTGAATAGTTTAATGGGCCATAGTGCTTTCTTTGGTCCATCACAAACTCCCACATGTATCCCAACACACACACACACACACACGCACACGCACACGCACACGCACACACACACACACACACACACACACACGCTATTTTCTGTTGAACATAACCCTATACCCCCCATTACACTATTCCAAACTTCATTCATTCATTCATTCATTTTCTTTTCGGCTTAGTCCTTTTATTAATCTGGGGTCGCTACAGCGGAATGAAACCGCCTGTTCCAAACTTGTTATATGAATTTATTTTTTTCTGCCACAAATAAAATACAATATTTATAGTGTACAAAGCTAACCAGTTTTAGTTCCCATTGACTATTATTGTATCTTATATTGTTACTCTATTTATTTTTTCATACCAAGGAACTCAAGTGGAACTGAAACTTTTAGGTAGGGCCAAATAAAATCCCCATTTAATCAATATTCAGATTTTTTATTCATCCATCCATGCATCCATCCATCCATCCATATTTATATTCATGCATCCATCCATCCATCCATATTTATATTCATGTATCCATCCATCCATCCATCCATGCATTAATCCATCCATCCATCCATCCATCTATATTTATATTTATGCACAAAATATTTTTACATTGCATAAAGAGTTTTAATAAAATGTAAACTGTAAATAAAGTTGTGATTAATAAATACTGACCCTTAAACTTAGCATTTCCTTTATTTACCTAATGATTCAGCTTAAAGTGACTTATAGAGGTTAATTTGTTTGAACTTAAATTGTCATTAATTCATTCATTTTCTTTTACGCTTAGTCCTTTTATTAATCTGGTTTCGCCACAGAGGAACTTATGCAGCATGTGTTTTCAACCTTCTTGCTGTAAGGCGATTGTGCTACCCACTGCGCCACTGTGATTCCCAACTTAAATTTTTAAGAAGCTAAAGTTTTCAAGAATTAAATCTAGGAATCCTATAAAATATGAGATTATGTCTGTACATGACATGACAATAGTTTTTTGCACATAAATATAAAATGTTGTTGCAGTCATAAAGTTCATAAGTTCATGTCTTCATACAATATAGAGCAGGGGTGTCATACTCGGTTCCTGGAGGGCTGCGACCCAGCAGAGTTTAGTTTCAACCCTGCTTCAACACACTTAAGCCGAAGTCACACTAGAGTTTGAGCTTGCGAAATTCTGTCATACGGCGCTGCGAAAAGGGGCGGGATTAAACAAGTTGAATACACATTTAAAAAAGCGAGCGATTGCTCCATGTTTTAAATTTCTGTTCAGAGAGATCATGTTTTGATCCTGGATTGGTCTCACGCAGTCAAGTGATGCGATTTCGCAGGTCAGAGTTCACCAAGCTTGAATTTTGCACCGCAGCAACCTGCGAAACTCAGACGCGTGACCCTGCGTTTCCGGTCTGACGCATTCACATGCGTATGAATGGAAGTCTATGGGGAGAAAAGCCCAGTGTGACCTCGGCTTTACCTGTAGGTCTCAAACAAGCCTGAAGGACTCAAATAGTTTGATCAGCTGTGTTTAATTAGGGTTGGAACTAAACTGTGCAGAGCTGCGGCCCTCGAGGAACTGAGTTTGACGTGATACAGAGAGACAACAGATCATCACCATAGAATTATAAGGTTCTATATGACATTTTTGTCAAAATTGAGTTATTGACATATTCTTATTAAATGACAGTTTATTTACATTATGAGATGTTTTTTTATAAGTTGTTTACTGTCACGGTTCAGGAAGGATAAGGGAGCGAGGACTCAAATGAAACATAAGATGGCTCTTTATTTTATAAAAATAAAACAAAAAGACAACAAAAACCACCCATGGGGGGAAAACATAACTATAACACAAAAGGATAAACAAACTTGGCTGGGCTGGCAAGACAGGGCTGGAGCAGGAACACAGGGGAGTTTAGACAACAAACTGGCACAGGACAGCAGACATGAAGAGAATATAAGCAGAAATAAATTACCACAGGAACAGGTGTACCAAATAAACTAATAATGGGTTAACAAGGAGGGTGGGGCTAGACATTAGACTGGAGAGCACATGACACGAGACAACACAAGCCATGCGCTCACATAAAACGAGACTAGAACACGCAGCGAATGAAAGAATTTATTAACTGCGAGTTCACTAGTGGTGGGCAAAGCGAGGCTTCATGAAACACTGAAACAGTCGAAGCAAATGTGTCGAAGCTTCGAAACGTTTCGAAACCCCACTCTACGGCGACACCTAGTGGTCATTTTTTACGTATTGCACTGGAACAGCGTCAGCAAAGAACAGTTGAGCAAATTGAGGTATTAAACTCCACTTTGTAGATTAAACCCACAAGAGGTTTAGTGGAGCAGTTAGGGTTCCTGACTACCATGTGGGCATACTGGGTTCGAATCCAGGCTGAGACAGCAGTTTTGAAATGCTTTAATATCAGTTTGAAATGCTCTGTTCTTGTATCGTTTTGTTTCAATATTGGTCTGACACTCGAATCCGAAACATTTTGTGAATAAATATGTCTTGTTTTGGTCATAAAACAGGCTTGTTGCTAGATCAGACACAGTTGTGGCCAGAAGTTAACAAGAATTATTTATATTATTCATTAAATTTCCCATTTATTGTATTTTATTTATGTCTACCCAAAACCTAAACCCAACCATCAGAGTACTGTAAAAAATAAATTATTGTTCTACAGTGTTACAAAAACGATGCTGTATTGATGGCGTATCAGCAGCTGTATCATATTTGGACTACACCATAAAACAGTAACATGATTAAAATACATAAAATCATGATTTCAGAGTATTTGTACAAGTCGGGATTCGAACCCAAAAGTAATTTGAAGCTAAGTTACAACATGCACACGCACGGTCCACTAGGCCATAACAGACGGAAAAGTCGTCAGACCCTGTCAGTCAAATGCGCATTCGCCAGGTCTCGAAACGCTTCTGAACTGATCGATGCTTTGAATCGCTTTAGTCACATGACCAAGTGTTTCGAAACACTTAGTCACGTGACCTGGGTGTTTCGGACCATGCTTCGGTGCAGTGTTTCGAAACACTTGCGCTTCGCGATCTCGACACTGTGTCGAAACGTCAGTTTCACGTCAGCCATCCCTCGTGTTCACAAGACAACACAGAATCACAAGACAAAAAGCACGCGGCCACAATGTAAACATCCAGCCACGTGTTTAGACAACACCAACAGAGCAAGACACGAGCACACGACAGATGAAATCACCTTACCGTGCGCTCACACATATGCAACGTGCATGTTTCATCTCAGCGTCAACCGAAACCAAAACCAACCAAGCTGAGACGCTGAGAATGAAACAGCGCGATGCCGACAGAACAAAACACAAACACGAGTACAAGAGCGCGCGCGCGCGTCCCAAGCGCACATACTCAGACCACGCGCATCTACATCAAGCGGGAGCGCGCACGATCTGCACGCACTCACGACGGCGCGCACACAGAGACGCACATAATGACAGAACACAAGTGCTCGACCCAAGAAATATCATGTCGAGCACTACAGGACAAGACAGAGCTAGTTTCCGGACTCTGCCACCAAAACAAGAATTTACAAGACCAGAGTGGCAGAACCCTGACAGTTTACATTTTAAGACATTTTATTTAAAAAACTAATGTTACACACATAGCCTACTGTTTGCTATGGAATGCAAAAACTTTGAAGATTAATATCTCAAAATCATTCAGAACGTAGACAGAACCTTATAATTCCAAGGTGACATGATATTGAAAACACAATGAGACTCATACAGTACATGCTTGAATTTGTGTTTTCTCTTAACAAAAATGGCACCAGCCATTCCAATGCGATCTATTAGCAATTATTGATTTAGTGGGTAATTTGTATAAACTTGTGCAATCTATACTTTTGTATGATTTGCTCATCTTACAAAGAGGACTATGGTTAGGGTTAGAGTTCAGGACAAAATCATATGATTTCTTACTGATTAACCAGCAATACTAGCCTGATCTCACAAGGAAACGTAACTATTTTAGCCTACGTTTTATCAGTTTAGTGGCTAATTCAGAGTTCAGTCGTATAAAAATGTACACTTTTAAAAAGGAGACATGACACCTAAACCGTGATTGGGGGATAAACAAATCATACTAAGTTGTATAAATGAGATCGTACAAACTCATACCAATTAGCCACTAAATCAAAAACTTACGAATTGCCGTGAGATAGCATTGACAATACCCAAAATTATTAGTTTCCTTGTGAGATCAGCTGCGAATACACAGACACACAGAAATAATTTTTCACAACATTGTTTTGTGTGTTTTCATGGACAGTAATCCTTATGATGATTTAATTAGGGATATAGTGCTATTCATTTATATATGGGAGAGTGGGGACGAAAGTAAAATTTTTCATAAAAAACAAAATTTAAAAGATAAAGATTTTAGCAGAAATATAAATTTGCTGTGGTTACTAACTCACAACAGTGCTCTTTCAAAATCAGGGGTTATTTTGTATCAATGTAGAACAACTCCAATTTAACTTCATTTTAAACAAAAGTTTCACATAGTTACTTTTGACACCATAGGCAGGGACAAAAGTAACACACAGGTGGGTCAAAAGTAACAATATTTGCTAGATTTACTGCCCTAATCTTGTTTATTCAAATATATCTGACTGTGACCTTGTTAACTGCAAATATATTTCATCCATTATTTTTGCAAAAAAATATTAAACTGCATTTTAATTTTAAATCTCACTTCCATCAAATGTTTCAAAAGCAATCCAACAATGCAAAATGTTAACATTTTCTATAATTTTGTATTTTATTATTATTATTATTATTATTGGCAATATGCCTTAATTTTATTAAACTTCTAAATCCAAACACTGCAAACTCTAATGTGGAAGTGAAGAATAAGGTATGTCTGTTAGCAGTGGGACATAAATTAGTGTTACTTTAATCCCCACAGGAACTCTTGCCATCTAAACGTGATTTACTTTTAAACTGAAATACTCAGACATTTCAAACTTAAGGATGCGTTATTGCACTAAATAACCTGTAGATTGATCATTAGTGTGACATAAAAAGAGAAACACAGCTTGTAATAAGGAAAAATGAGCAGCAATAATTTAGTGTCAGCACTTAAAAACAGAAATTTGGAGCTAACTGCGGAACACGGCCCCAAAATCAGCTAAAATTTGGCAGCTCCATAAAGGGTTGCATGCTGAATGTGCTGTTATAGCCTGGAAATCAAATGTTGTAAGGGCTTTAAGAAAATCGCTTTGTTACTTTCGTCCCATGTTACTTTCATCCCGCTCTCCCTATAGCCTTGAAAAATTGTCAAATCCCACAACATTCTGTGTTACCCAGTAAATTGTATGACTGGAATTGTCGGAAACCATTGTATCAAAAATTGGTATGTTAAGTACAGTTTCTGAGCTTTTAAAATGGCCGTAGTACCTCTCAGACCCCAAGCAGACCACACTATTTAAACTGCTTGAGAACCAAAAGACGAGCCGTGCTGCTGTTTTCACTCTACACAAGCTGCTAAGCAACGCGTCTCCGAATTAACAGGAAGTGGCTTCTTTAATCATTATTTGTGTAACCAGCATTTATGTGGAGCCCTTGGGCTGTGGATCAGGAAGAGCTGGAAGGAGGGAGAGAGAGAGGAGGAAACAGGCAGGAAAACATGGCAAGAAAAAACAAGGAGAGGAGGAAAAACAGAGGCGGAAGATAAAGGTGATGAGAGGCAGGAATGGATAATGAAGAGGATTACAGGAGAATGAAAAACAGAAATACTTAATCACACACACACACACACGCACACACACACACACGATGTGCATGCACACCACTGCACATTTAAAAAACTAGGGGATAAAGCTTACCACCTATCTGGTTACCTCTTTCCTGGGGGCCTGAGAGGAATTCGAACACATCTGGACGCAAATCCTGGAGAAAACAAAAGCTTTACACAGCTTTACCTAACACTCACGGACACACACACACACACACACACACACACACACACACACACACACACACACACACACACACACACACACACACACACACACACACACACACACACACACACACTCACTCACTCAATTACAAAGGTTTCACCCACGAGACACAATGTGTGAGAAAAAGACAGAGCACAGTTCTAGAGTAAACAGAGAAGTAAATGCAGATCATTTTTCACAAGCAGCAAAAGAGCCTGTCATCATGTTGGGTTAGAGTTATTGCTTGTTATAATGTTCAGTGTCATAAAACATATATCACCAGTATGTCACTCTCAGGAAATGGTGCATTTGTGCCTGAACCACCAAACATTAAATCTTTGAAGGACGTGCATATCATGTTGATATTTCTTTCATTGGTATAATAAATGTTTTTTGGACCTTCGTCAGAAGTCCAATGTTCAGTTTAATATTAGTAACACTGTAGTTTAAGTACCAATTCTCACTATTAGCTATTAAGATATTTACTGTTCATTTGTATTTGTGAAGTACGATTTTATTCTACATCCCTAATCTAATACACAAACCAAATTACTACATTAGTAACTATCAATAAGCTGCAAATCAGGAGTTTATTGAGACAGATGTCATTTAGTTACTGGTCTAATAATAATAATAATACTGGGTCTAATGGTCTAAAAATTATACCTACAACTAAATTGTGACCAAAACATCTACTTTTAATTCATTGATAATCTTTCAAGAAATATTTAGCCACCTCAGACCCGGTATTCAGAATTGTGTTTAGCAAATACACTGTAAAAAACTCTATGATCAATTAGTCATGACGGCATATATTTTTAGTTATTGCAACTTATTAAACTAAGTTAATCCTGATCTAACTTAATTTTATAAGTTATGCAAGCTGTTTTAAGTCAGGTTAACATAATATACGTTCAATGGACTCACAAGGTTAATTTTTATTCAGCTTAAAAAATAAAGGCAACCAGTTTTTTTAGTGTACGCTGCCAAAGAATGGTGTTGTTTCAAGTCATTGAAAATGAGTAGTTTGAACAAGCTGTAAAAGTTTGGTGTGTAAAAGCACACTGAAAAAAATCATTCAGAGATGATTCCTTGTATTTACTCAATTTATTTTACGTTAAATGGCTGTAAACAATTTATTTGGGCTGAATTTAAACAAACAAATTAAGTCGAATTTTATTAAATTTAATTTGTTTGTTTAAATTTAACACAAATAAATTGTTTGCAACAGTTTTGCAGACATCATTTTTTCAGTGCATCTTTCTAGTACCTTTACTATATATTTTCTTGTATTTTTGTCCATTTTATGTTTTCCAACTGCATTATGGGACCTTGATCTCTGTTTTAACAACTTGCTAAAATTGCTAAAATCTTGCTAAATTTGAACACAAGTGGTCACAGATGGAAACAATTCACATCTACACTTTGTATTAGTGTACATATTAATTCTAATTAATTAACATAAAATTCTTGCTGCCTTATTTTTTTTAGTTGAATCAAATGAACTTTTCGAGTAATTTCAACTTACATCAATCAAACTGATTAAAAATATTAAGTTAAAATGTCATTCATTTGTTTGTTCATTTTCCTTCGGCAAAGTCTCTGATTTATCAGAGGTCACCACAGAGGAATGAACCGCCAACTATTACAGCATATGTTTTACACAGTGGATGCCCTTCCAGCCACATTCCAGAATAATGGAAAACACTCTTACATGCACACACATATGGCCAAATTTGTTTATCCAATTCACCTATAGCACATGTCTGTGTACTGTGGGGGAAACCAGAGCTCCTAGAGGGAACCCACGCCAACACAGGGAGAACATGCAAGCTCCACAAAGAAACGCCAACTGGCCCTGCCGGCACTCGAACCCGCAACCTTCTTGCTGTGAGGCGATAGTGCTAACCATTGAGCCACCATGTACAGTTGCAATCAGAATTATTGAACCCCCTTTGATTTTTTTTTCTTTATTAAATATTTCCCAAATGATGTTTAACAGAAAAAGGAAATTTTCACAGTATGTCTGATAATATTTTTTTCTTCTGGAGAAAGTCTTACTTGTTTTATTTTGGCTAGAATAAAAGCAGTTTTTATTTTTAAAAACCCATTTTAAGGTCAAAATTATTAGCCCCTTTAAGCTATTTATTTTTTTCCATAGTCTACAGAACAGACCATCATTACACAATAACTTGCCTAATTACCCTAACCTGCCTAGGTAACTTAATTAACCTAGTTAAGCCTTTAAATGTAACTTTAAGCTGTATAAAAGTGTCTTGAAAAACATCTAGTCAAATATTATTTACTGTCATCATGTCAAAGATAAAATAAATCAGTTATTAGAGATGAGTTATTAAAACTATTATGTTTAGAAATGTGTTGAAAAAATCTCTTCGTTAAACAGAAAATGGGGAAAAATAAACAGGGGGGCTAATAATTCTGACTTTAACTGTATATAT